>JBBMOC010000054.1:1400074-1976134 GCA_037975185.1 Centropyge bicolor
ATATATATATATATATATATATATATATATATAGTTTTTTTTTTTTTTTGCAAAGCAGCAGAATGATTAGATAACTGCTGGTAAATAGACCAAGTAAAATAAGAAACGTGATGTTGTTTTTATTTGGTGTAGCAAGTTAATAAATTCAACAAAGCATGTCATTTATAGAACAACACATAAAATAGTGTCCTTATTGGAAGGATCATGTTTGTCTGTGCTTTCCAGAGCCTTTAACAATCATTGTTAAAAAATGCATCTGCTTTGATGTGATTTGGATCGTTGTAGGGAACAATCACATTTTAGGTTAAAAATAAACTACTTAGTTAAGGTTGACCACCTCTCTGCAGACTTTCAATGTATAACAACAGCACCTTCCTTCCACCTTTGCTCCTGTCAAACTACAGCTGCTGGTGCTTTTGCCACTTGAATGTACAAAGTTTTAGGACTTTCTGAAGACTGTCTGTCGTCTTCTTAGAGTGACAGTCTCTCTAGAAATGTGCAAGGCTAGTTTGTGGCAAAGAGAACAGTCACCACTTCAGCACATTGCTGCATATTGGCCTTTATGGTCAGAAGAAAAGAAAAGGGGGGGGGATAAAGGTAATGATTTGGTTGTTTGCAATCCTTATTATTATTTTCACACATGCCCCACGCACTGGGAGCTGTGGGGCCACAAACAATGATGAGATGAAGCCAATTTCAATAAAAGAAAAGGTATAAGAAAGCAGTTTGTGTTGTCCTCCTATAAAAACAGGTCTAAATATGCATCATCTCCACATACAGTAGTCAGCATCGTTATAGCCGCAGCCCTTGTAAATAACAAATGTAAATAAGTTTCTTTGTTGTGTGACTTCACTAAAACTCATTTACATACAAAGAGGATTATAAGAGATAACAAATATTGCAGCCAAAATGCAAATCATCCAACTTAAAGTCAGACTTTACAGTGATAAAAGCAGGAATTATTAAAAGAAAAAAACTGAGTTAATGGGCATGAAATTATGCTTCGTAGCGTCTGCTCACTAAATCTGAATTTGGACTTGAAGACTTGGGCTCGGTTTTTTAAAAATATGGCTCAGGTGGTTGAAGGAAAGGTGTTTTTTTTTAATCTATTTCTTCCTTATTTTTATTATTATTTTCAAGAACCATCCATCACTAAATTAGATCCACAACATCTCGAGGAGGCTTGAAAAAGAAATTTAGGAGGTCACAAAACAACACCTACACAACAGCAGAGAAACACACCCTCACACACCAACACTGAATACACACTTTCATTTGACCTTCTGCACAGCAACCCAGCGCCGCTTTCATTTTTCATTTTTCATATTATTGCTTTGAGTCCTCGTGTTAGCTGCTGTTATTTGCATGCTTGTCGATCTGTGCACGTGTGTTAACGCTCGTGCGTGGATGCGCATACATCGTGACATTTCTTGTCTTTGATGTCGTCTTCCCGGAGCGCCGTGGGAGCTTGTCCTTTGTATTTGTTTGTAAGACAGCCGGATGAGTGCAACTGGCAGTCGTATATTAGAATTTCACAAAGGCTGTGTTTTACCCCTGGCGCTGGTATGAGAGGTATTGTTGACAGTTGTAGGAGGGAAGATAACTGGGTTAATTAGGGCAAAAAAAAACTCATTAGTCAGCACAGAGGGGAAGATGTAAAGTTTATCAGTTCCTGTTTCCCTACTTTGAGGATGGTTTTGGGGTTGGCTCGCAGACAAGTTACAAAGTGGATCCTGTTGAAGAAATTCTAATGAAATGTTTTAATCAAACCCCCCCCACCCCCACCCCTTCCGAAGCGGGTGCCTCCATCTCATTTCTCTACCATCGTTTTCCTCAAATGTGCTCAAAGTGTGAGATATCACAAAAGAGGCTCGTTTCAATTTGCATACTCGCAGTGCCAACAAAGAGGATCTACTGTTGTGAGTGTTCCAGTCACGGATACGGACACACACTGCAAGAAACCGCACACACACACACACACACACAGACACGCAAAGCTCAGGTAGGTGACCGTTACAGCTCTGGCATCCTACAATAAGCGAGCAGATGTTTAGGGGCTGAATGCTCTGCTTTGTCCCGGTCTCCAATGAAAACGGCTGCTGAAATTCTCAAGAAAGATTAGGCTTGGGAGTTCCCACATCTCATCAAGCTTACTGTAGCCTCCAAAAAAACAGGGGTGAGAGTCAAGATCCAACACTGCAGTAGCGGTAGCCAGGGCCTATATCTCTGGAGGAAACATGTCATTTTGGCA
Organism: Centropyge bicolor; assembly: GCA_037975185.1. Taxonomy (NCBI): domain Eukaryota; kingdom Metazoa; phylum Chordata; class Actinopteri; family Pomacanthidae; genus Centropyge; species Centropyge bicolor. The sequence goes on from JBBMOC010000054.1 coordinate 1,402,326, forward strand.
CAAAGTTACAGGAAGTGCTGTGGCACAGGCTGAAATACGTGCTCAGAAATTTTGTGAAGACAGATAAACCCATTCATCATCAGATAGCAGATTGGTAGGAGAGGCCAATAAATGAGCTTGTTTTGGGTTTGTTCTCTTTAGCGAAATCAATTGAGATATTAACTCAAAGTGGCAACACTGGCAATTTAGTTAATTAAGCTCAAGAAGTCTGTGAATCAATCACATCATTTCAAACCAAGTGCTGAATAATACCAAGAATATCAGCAATCATGGCTTCTGTGAAATTATCTCTTTTACTGAATGGCATACTGAACTTTTTTTTTTTTTCCAGAGGATGTTAATTTACCATATTTTATTTGCAATATCTGTTTAGAATCAAACATTTAAAAGGAAAATATTTTTCTGCTGTGTGAAGGCTTCCCTCTTGATCATTCAGATGAAAAGTGGAATAAAACAAAACAAAAAACAGAGAGTTGTCATTTTCACACAGAGGTTCCAAATAGCTGGAGGACATGCCAGGCCCGCACTGTGAATGTGTTATACCTTAATGTAACCACCAGTAGTCCTTGTAATGAAAAATGCCTTTGACTCACTCTTTCATCATTTCATTTACTTTTTCAACATCGTGCCTCAGGGAAGAACATTTTGAGACATGTTTTAAGTTATGAGCATGTTTTCCTTTTTTTTTTTGGGCTTGACTGGTGGTCTGCCAACGCAGGCTCCTGTTTTTCAATCAGAAATTATGCTTCAAGAACCGCTTCGATTCCCCGAATGAGCTCATTGCGTAAAACCGCCTCGTCCGAATCTCGAGCAGACATTATCGAGTCGTACTGGTCCGACATTGCAAATAGTTTGTCTTGGGTTATTAGAGAATGTTGCCTCTCAGAGAACTTCATTTTAGAAATGATCTGACAAGAGCACAGTGTATGTTTTAATTAAAAAGGGAATGGCATGAGTGAAAACAGCAGGGATTGGCAGCGCTCTTCCATTGATCTGTGGGGCCTTTTGGTCAAGTAATGACAAGACATTAAACCTTGCATATGACGAGAGCCATCACAGATGACTTGTTAAGTATTTCAGCAGCTGAAGTATTTGATATTCAATGGTGCTTATGAATATAGCCTGTCATTATGACTGGCGGTGGGTGTGAAAATGTTGTAGAGTTTGATCCACTGTTGGCTGTACTTCACTCGAATGGCCATTTGTTTAACACCCTCCCCTCACTGTCGAACTGGCAGAACAAAAAAAAGACTTCCAAACGGATATTTCTTCCCCGCAGAAATAAACAGGACCTTGTCACAGGTGTCATTTAAAAGATAAATCGCAATCTCTGTGCTTGCTCCCTACTCACAGAAACATTACATGTTCCCTGTGCAGATGCGCTGGACATTTTTTAAACACGTGAGAGAAAAATCGTGCGTCACATGACAAGGCTGAGGTGATTGCGCATGGGGGCACGTGCTGACTGTCAATTTCGCCAGGGAGCCGTTTCTTAACCTTGAGGGCGCCGTAATGTTTTGGAAAGCAGTCAGGGAAAATGCTTCTGGAAGCTCATAATGTTTTTAATTTAACTTAAAATTATGATTACCTTGGTGCTCTGAGAATATTCCTGCTAATGTTTTCATAACCAGGGAAGGAGATTATGAAAACATTAGAAAAGCAAAACAGTCACCTGATAGCTAAAATCTACATGGATAATTGGTGAAAGCCCGCATTGGCTATACAGTGCCGCATGTCGCCTTTCGCTGATTTTATTCTTGGCATTTGCCTATTCACGGAACGTAAGTCCTCATTATATTCATGTGTGGGAAAATCTATTCCCTCATCATTTGCACTCTCCTCACAATTCCATTGAGAGGACCTCACAGGAACAAACAGAGCTTTCATTTTATACAGAGGTTCCAAACAGCCCCGGGTTATTGCTGGCCCACGTTGTGCAAAATCATATTTGAGTGGATCCACTGGAGCCCCGGTGCTTGTCTACTGCTTGAATTGAAAATTCCTTCTTGTTGTATCACCCAACATTTGATTTGTTGTTTCAAGATTATGTGAGGGCTTCCTGCCTCAAGGAGGAGGGTTTTTTAAACATTGTTTGATGAAAAGCAGTGTTTGCATAAGGTTGGAAATGTGACATAATGCCCTTGTAAAGTGAAAATGGCATGTATCTGATATCACCCAGGCAGCCGATAACAAAGGCTTAGTGGATGGCTTTGTTCGGGCGATAATGTGATTATAAGGCTGGCGCAGACCTGTCTGAAAACAATGAATGTTTACTGACAGGACTGTCATAGCAAGTCTGCAAAAAAAATAAAATGAAATAAAAAATGGAGGATTTGAGTCAAAAGTGGATTTTGGAGGTATTTGAGGATGCAGAGGAAGAAGAGAGTGGGCTGTTTGAGGAAGAGGAGACAAAAGAAAAAGACAGAGGAGAGGAAGGAAAAGAGAGCAAGTGGGCAACAGGGAGCCCAGCATTTTTTCCTGCATCAGCTTTTTGGACAGCTGCCTGTTGGATGATAGGATTAAAGAGTCTTTTAATATGACCTCTGTGCTCTATTTTGATATTAGCACGCCACACACTCCCCTCCGAGATAGGTCACTTTATACACGACATGCACCATGTAAAGCAGTGTTTCACCTATAATATTTAGTCAAAGTGCAGGCTGAGTCCAGTTTTGTATTCAGCTAACAAAATATACACTTGTACTGTTTTGAGTTATACAGCAACTTATACATTACTACTGATACTATATGATAGCAAGCCACAACTTTACTGTTGGATATTGTTAAATACACCCACAAAGCGTGACTGCTCGCTGTGTGGCCCTCTGCTGCTGAAGGAACAGAGAGAAAAGCGTGATGCTCGAGTTGGAACAGAGGACGTGGCAGAAGATAACAGAAAAGCTGCGAAGACAGAGGTCCTCTGTCTCAGTGCGAATAAAGTATTCAACACTGTTGGAATGGGAACAGATATAGCTAAAGGACTCATTCATAGACAAACTGCATCAACAACAGAAGAAGTTAAAAGAGAATTGGGGAGAATTTGCTCCATTTTTAGTGTTGGGTAACTTTTTTATTCCTGCCCCTGTTTTACTGTTCGTAGCAGTGCTGTGCAGGATTATACCACTTCATGCTTAACACGAGAACAAGTGCAGTACATATACAAAGACAATCTATTAATGTTTGACCTCATCAACTTTATTGATTTTTGTAAATATCAACTTATTCTGAATTTGATGGCAGCAACATGTTTGAAACAAGTCGGGACAGGAGCAACAAAAGACTGTGAAAGTTGTGGACTGAAAAAAACACCTCTTTGGATCAGTCCACAGGTAAACAGGTTCATTGGTAACAGGTGATAGTATCATGATTGGCTATGAAAGATTCATCTTGGAAAGACTCAGTCGTTCACAAGCAAGGATGGAGAGAGGTTCAACACTTTGTCAAACACATTATTGTATAAAGGAGATTACTACATGGGCTCAGGCACACTTCATAAAAGTGGTAAACACAATTTGTTTGCAAATCATAGCATTCTGTTTTTCATTTATGTTTTACACAGCGCCCCAACTTTTATTGGAATCGGCGCTGTACATATCAAAACTGGACACTTGGAGTCAGACAGCAGGTACACATATTGCGATTATAGTAGCGATAATGATCTGGCATCAGGACTCATCAGACCAAGCTGGACTCGGTTCATCATGGTCTGTACCAGTTGGTGTTGACAGTTGGCATATAAAATAATATCGTGTGCTTTTTTTCCCCCTTTTTATTATAACCATTGCCCTTCTGATCAAGTCTGTGCCCATTTTTCTGAGCGAGATTATTACAACCGTGTCATCTTTACAGCCGGATTCAGGACCAAGGCAAAAAAAAAGCAAATGGCAAAGCAATGAGGTGCTTTGAGTGAGGAGGATTTTTTAAGCCAGTCCATCAGGTTTCAGCACAGAGACACAAGCCCAGCAAAGTTCAGCTCTCTCACACAGAGCTCCATCTCCTCTAGCCGTCTCTGCAGAGTTCTTCCCACATCTTACTATCACCATCTCATCCAAATCTTGTTTCTGGGCCTCTTCAGTGCAAGAATGCAGCCAGTTTTGATGCATATCCATTTCTGTTTTGGGGTTTGTAACTAATCATTGTTTACCTATTGCCCTCCTGTCTGCCTGTCAAGAACTAAACATCTGTGTGTGCTGGTGGAAAAAGTTATATGTGGGGTATGTGGACTGAGTCAGTTTAAGGCGATGAGAAAGAGAATTTGAAACTTAACTTGAGACTTGACTTCCATGAGAGTGCTGCGATAAAACTGATCCCACACAGACATATTTAAGTTAACACGTTGTGATTTATATTGCTTTATCATGTTGATTTAAAAAGCATAGTATATTTTCATTAATAGCACATTAAAAATAAAGACTTATAGACACACACATAGAAATGCACACTCCCACTCCCACACTGGGGTTAGGCAGAGTGAGTCTGGGGAGTGATGACAGCGATGTCAGACTGAAATCTATTTCCAAATTTCCAGCTCATCTCGTCTTATTAAAACCACTAAATTAAAGTCATCCTGCACGCTCCGACTTTCAATAATCAACCTTTATCTCTGTCTCTTTATGTGGATGAACGTATAATTGTATTTAATATTGCACTTCAAGCTGTTCCTGCTCTTTCTATCCACCTCCAGCTGATGCGCTCTTCCCGTGCTGTCTGCCGTGTTGTCTGAGAGTAATGATTTTTGAAACCCACGCACGTGCGCCCGCACCCACACAAACGGTCATATGGCTGAGTTAACTTGACAGATTGTCATCAGAATAGTGTAATGGGACTCAAACCTCCCTTACACACCAACACGCACACACACGGCAGAGGAGTGTGTCGCTACGGGGGAAATGATTGACGGGGCTCGAGATGGTGATGGAGACTAATGTGAGCCCTGGACAACACTCTGAACAGCATGTTGTCTGATAAAACACAGCAACCGAGACTTTGTATTTTAGCAAAAAAAAAAAAAAAAAAGTGTGTGTCTGTGTCTGTGTGTATTTCTTCCTTTGTTTCACAACTCTTAATAGATGTGTTGCAGTGGCAGAGTAAAACAGCAGCACAGCAATTATTCGCCGAGTTAAAGGGATGAATTCACAATTAGATTCGTAACTTTTAAACTAATCAGTCAACAATTAGAATTATCATAACGGCTTAGAAGCAGTTGTACAAGGCGAGACTTATATATCTGAACATCTCTGTACATCTGAAACAGAAACGTAACAACGTAATGTAGCCCGGATAAGAGAGAAGGAGTTAAAATAGAATAGAATTTAATCAAACTGAAGATATTTTAGTTTAATAACAAAAGGGAAAATGGTGAACATATAAAAGGTAATTTCTTATTTCCTTAAATGTTTATTGTGTGTTTAAAAGTAGTAATTGGTCATTTTGAGCAATATTGATGTGTAACTTTAAAGAAAAGACACAGATTATGCCTTTATTTTAGTTCCTGTTATTTCATTGGTTGTTCGTTATGTCAGTTATGGTTATGTGTTGTGATTGGCCAGAATGAGAGGGGAGGGCGGATGTGAAGAGAAGTGCGGAGGTGCGGAGATGATGTGCGGAGAGACAGAGAGATGAAGGTGGATGGAGAGAGGAAAACTGAGCAAAAAGTGACTTTTAGCCTGAACTGTTGTGTAAAAGTGTGGGGGATAAAAGTATCCCTACCAGCTAACCTCACAGACAGGATACCCGGTGGCGCACCCGACGGAGAGCTCAGCGAGTTTATCCACGTGGGAGGCGAGACTCGGCAACGGCGCGGAGGACCGGCGAGGCGGAGCCGCCATCTTGGTTCGCGGGACTGCGGTGAGCGAGAATCCAGGGACTTGTTGGAGCTCCGGGTAGGACAACTTTTGACTCTTTCTTCATCTGGAAACATCTAGACTTTAATCCATCACCGAAAGAAGAGGATTTAACGGCCGCACCGTACTGCTACAATCAGGCCTGCACCTTTTGTTATTTTGGTGTGTGTGAGTGTATGTGTGCGTGCGTGCGTGGGGCCCATGATAGTGTGGATAAGTGGTTTGTGATTTGCTAATTGTGAGAAGGAGGTATTTTTGTTTATTTAGGAGAGTTTATTATAGGTTTGATATATTTTTTGGTATATGTGTTTCTTGTGACGTGAGGGTGTTATTATTTGTGTTATTGGCAACAAACCATTAGTAAATGTGGTTCTCTTTAATTTTTAAAACAGTTGTCTGGGGTCATTTATTTTTAAACTCAAGCACAATTAAGTTAAAACTTGACTAGTTTTACACTTAACATAGGTAAACCATATAGGTATATACCTGATAACGAACCCAAAACACCCCATCATTCTCAGCCAAGGTGAGTAAAGGTAACCACTAAGTAGCATAGGGTGCTGGGGTGCTACAGTAACAAGTCTACAAAACTTTTCCCTATAACAAAATGAGGTTCATCTCTTATATTTAAATCCACCATTGCACATGATTCCTTATTTCCACAACAGAATCTTAGTTTTAAAGGTGTGTAGGGCTACAACTAATTATTCTTCTAATTTGTGATTCCAACCATCTAAAATGACTTTGTTGTGTCTGGTAAAACTGTAAAAAGTGAACATTACAAGATGGTTCATTCTTGTTTGGATGAGATTCAATTGACACTAAAGGATGAATATTAAGACTTATTATTAGTGACAAGACTGGAGCAAGGACTTGAACCCAAACACACAACTCAGACAAGGGAAAGTTCAAATAAGCAATTATTTAATGACAAAAAATCACTCTTTCGAGGCAATGACTGTGGAAAAGGCAAGACAAAGTAACAAACAATACAAAAACCTGGGCAATGGAGAAAATGTGACATAGACTGGCGTAGAACGACTGCTTAAACAAGACAAGACAAACTGGCACAAGACAAAGGGAGACACAGACTATATATACCCACACACACACAAGGTAATGGGGAACAGGTGGAAACAATCAGGATGGGGCACACAATCAGACCAGAGGGAAACACAAGAGGAAGGGGCAAGCTACCTGAAATGAGAGGAGAGTGAGATGTCAAAATAAAACAGAAAGACATGAGACAACATAGACACAAGACATAACTAAATATAACTTAACACAGCTTTTTGGACATGACAATTAGTCAGTTCATTTATTAGAACTTCACACTGATTAGCAGTGCTGTGTGCAAATGTGTGCCTGAGCCTCCCAGCATGCAGCAGGGCGTCAAACTCATGGAGTCTGATTTCTTGCATTGTTACTGGCATTATTCAGTTCTACATCGTGTTTGACAATATCTCTGTCTCCACGCATCCACTGTCGCCGTTGTGAGTGATGTTGTGTGCACAATCTGTGACGTTCCCCAATTTGAGCACTGAGTGTGGTGTGGATCAAAACAAGACTGAAGCTGTCTATGAATCTGGGGCTCGGTGACTTGAGCCCCAGCTCTTCCTGTCCACATAATGAAGTGTCTTTGATCAAGACACTAAACCCCAATTTTAGGGTTGGGTGACAGGATGGTATATACTGTTGCACAGTATAAATGTGTCCACCAGTGCAGACCGTCTCCATCACGGGAGATATCCCTTATTGTCTCCGCTATATATTTGGGGTAGACTATGTAGCAAATTAGGGCAACACGATTTTGGCAGCAGGACCAATTTCTCACATGACATGAGAGCGACAGTTGAGGGCTGTAATGCACCTCTGAGCTGAGAGAGAGTGACAAGAAAACATGGAGGAGGAGAGTGATTATAAACACAGAGCAGGATGAGGGAGAAGAACTTTGTGAGGACATGATGTGGATTTAGAAAATCTGACACAGTATGGCTATTTTGAACCATGTCTTAATTGTGATATATACTATTATCATGATATACAATTACATATACCATGATATAGTAGTCTGGCCAAATTGTGAACACCACCCCGGTAGACCGGTGCTTGCATGACATGGTAAGAAGAAATCACGACACTGCAATATTTTACATGGTCACAACTGAAAAAAGATGGTGTATTTCAGAGAGTGTGAATCATTACCTGAGACTTTAAAAGTCTAGGTTTTATTTTTTCATTCTGTATAACAACAAATCCTCACACTTGTTTTTTTCCATGATGCATTATTTGAATGATCAATTCATCATCAACTTGTTGGAATTTTTTTTTTTTTTTTTTTTTTTTTTTTTTTGGGGTCAATACACAGTTGATAAATGGATGAATCATCCCAGCACACACACAATCTGTATCTTGCTGCACATGGACCTGTTAAAGTTTGAAATGTTATTAGGTGTTTGTCTCTTTCTGGGTGTTGGCCTTTAATGCTGGATGTGGGCGTTTGTATGTATCCTTATCTGTATGTTTGTGTCTTTCTTTAGGTGCTCCGGGGGCGTTGAGGTGATGCAGGTCCCCCGGTCATCCCAGTGGAGGAGCCAGCTAATGATGAGCGGCTTTGGCTGCTGAACGCCCGCCCCCCCTCCCCACCATCACCACCCTCGTCCCTCCCTCGCTCCCTCCATCTCTGATGGCTCTATGGGGCGTCGTCAGCCTCAGCCTTCACTGCTGGGTGTGTTTACGGTCTGCGGTAATAGCGGCAGCGGCAACAGCCAGCCTCCCCAATGACAAGCCCGGGGGCCCCCTGGACTGGCTCCTGTCTGATAAAGGGCCTTTCCACCACTCCCCAGAGTACATCGACTTTGTGGAGAAGAACCGGCAAGGCTTCTCCACCAGATACAAGATATACAGGTGAGTCATGACGGCAGGATGAAGAGGCACTTCATCCTGTATCTGCTGCTGCTATATCACAAGTCCCATTATATGCATGACAAATCCTCCAGGAGCCACATCAAACACTCTCCATGGCTGTCCTTTGAAAGATCAGCTTGTGTGTAAATAAAGGCCACATACGTAATGTGATTATGCTCATGTGTTTACATATTTAGATTAGAATAACTCACACACGGTCTCAGCATGTTGTCCTCAGCCACAGCCTGGACTCAAAAGCACTTTGAGCCGATCAAACAGTAAAGAATTAAGCAATGTCTGAGATGATAAGACTGATAAGACTCGTGTGTCTATAAAGTAAATATACAACAGCCATCTTGCTCCAGATTTCCTGTACAGACATGAGAGGGGCATGTTTCCTAGAAGGTCACACTAGTCCTTTAAATGCAGTTACCACAGACGTGACACAGTTAAGCACAACCACAGATGCCCCAAAGCTGACCTCCATTACAGCTATTAGACACAGCCACTGTAATCATTAATCATTACTTTCATCGTGTCTATGCCTTTATGTTGGTTTGGGTGAAAAGATTCCGTTTAGGGTATTTTGCGGTATAAAAATAATAAATGATTCAGCATCATTCCTGGATGTTGGAAGAGAGAACTAGTGCATGTTTTCATTAATACTGGATATTTCCTGTAAACCTCAGTCAGCTGCTATACAAATCGTGGACTTCCTTACTGCACATCTCAAAATGTGCAAGTCCTTATCTGACCTTTATTAAAGCACTCTAGTGAAAATTATATTGCTTGCAATGAAATGCACTGCAGTAAAAATCAGGTGAGGTTGAAGTAAATGATAGAGATGAGAAAGGAAGGCAGTGAACTTTTGTCTGCCTTGGTTGAATTGAACTTACAAACGCACATCTGTTGTAATGTGTTAATTTAAGGAGCTGATGAAAGGCAAGGACAAGGTCATTCCAAGGGCGTTTTAACATGCATCCGATGAGGTTACTGAACGGTGTCGTGTGATGTTAGTGTTCACAGCTGTGGCTGCAGAAGGCTTTTACGAGCAGTGCATTTGCTTTTCCCTGCTAACTTTTTTTTATTGTAGCATCAAAATGATGTAAGGGGGAAAACACAGCACAACTGCATATCTTATACTGGTGCACGCAGTAGACAATGTGCTTCATGAAAATCCTACTCATGGTTATTTAGTAAGCAGGCTGCATTATATTCCTTGTGTTCTCGTCGTGTAATCATGTGAGCAGCCAATGTTCACAAAGATTTCTGGCACATGCCACACAGAATCAGTTTCATGCAGGGATGTTGCTATCAGCTGGCTCTATATCACATCCTTCCAAACCCTCAGGGAGTCAGCCGATCAGGTGGTCAACTGAAATATGTTGATTAGCGGCGGAATAAAATAATGATTTGTCATGACAGCTACACAGTCTGAGGTATCGGCATGCGACCGAATTAGCGGGGATTGTGTCATGAATCATATCCGTCGTCATTTAGGAGGATGTTGTCCGGGCTTCTGGAAACAGACAGACAGGGTTCCTGACATCTATGGATCGGCGCGGGGATGCTTTATGGCTTCGGTGAACAGTTGCTGCATTAGAGCTTTTTAATATTTCCTTCTCTGGCAAAAGCCAGTGATCCGTTGGAGCCGAGCTGCATGGGCGGCAAGATTAATAGTCTTATCATGTGGCCAAGTGATTAGTGAGCTCTTAGTACTTATTACTCTGCATTATCACAGAATCCCCTGAGAGGCTTCTGTCAGCTGCAAGGTTGTGTTTGAGGCTCTCTAGATTACCACAATGCGGCATTGATTAATAGTGATGATATTAAAAGGAAAAACTAACCTAAAAAGTAAACAGCCTGTTAATCTTCCTAAACTGAAATTCACTTGGATCCAGTCCCATTCGATTTCAGAGAGGAATCTGAATGTGAAGACATGGGGGGGGGGGATACAGCTGTGGGCAAGCTTCTGTGTTTCTGTTTTGGCAAATAATAGCTCTCATTCAGGGCCTGTGTTGGTGGGGTGAAATGTGGCCACGGTTTTGGGAGCTCACACCTGGAGCTGGCTCATAAAAGATTCAGTAGGGTTGTTTTATTAAAGAAAGTGGCCCCACTGCAATATTCTCTCAAGGGGGCCAAATTTCATAGCTGTGCTCCTGCTGTGTGACATCAATCCTTAAATTTCCAAATCAAGCCCTAACCCTTGTGCACCAGCAAGAAGAGGAAGGTGGCTCGGTTGCATTGATTCCCAACCTTTCTGTCTTGTAAAAGGAAATGTCTACTGCCACTATTCACCACAGGCTGAAGCTGTGTCAGAGCTGTGAGCACCTCCACCAAAGGCATGTTTTCCTTTTCATTTGAATACGAGTGACCTGAAATGGTTTGATTATCCCCCAAAAAAGAATCTTTGATGCTGCTGCCGCACGACACCCGAGTGTCAGCACTGATATCAGAATGCTGCCTTCAGTTTAACAAAATGTGCTGAACCTCTCAGTGTTGAAGCAGCACAAGACAAACTTTGCCTGAACAAGATGAAATGTTTGAACTTTTTTTTTTTTATGAGAACGATGAATCTGACCGAGCATTCAACTTTCAACACTTGACACAAGACATTAGATGCCGCAGACACATTAAATATTGATGCGTGCTTAGTAAAATAAATGAGGTCTAGGAAACAAGTTTTCAACTCTTCAGTTTTGTTGTGAGCCATTTATTTGTTTTTGAGGAAGTGCTCTGTGGAGCTGTAGCTGTGGTCAACCTGCAGCACGTGTATGTATCTTAATTGTTACTCGAAAGTCAATTCCTTATATGTTAGAAATGAATTTTCCAGGTAACATGAACCTTCCTGTATCTCTTCAGATTAATCAAGTCAAGTGCATTTAATAATAATGGCCTGTTTATCTAAATTAGCTTGGTGATCATCAGCTGCCTTTATTCTTGGAGTTTCAAGGTAAGATTGGCAACTGACTCTTTAGCAGACGCAATTTATAGCAGATTATCTTTACTGATGCAACATTGACTTTTTGCAAAGAAAACATGCTGCATTATTGTCATAAAAACATCCAACTACTTCTATGGTTGTTTGTGTTACATCACTATATTGGAATGGATTGAGAGGATTTTGCAGCCGTTTGATGATCATGAAACTAATTTGCGTGCATCGAGGATTACCAGAGATTAAAATTGCTGCTCAAACGTTCAAAATCTGAAGGAAAGAAATATTGACAGAACAACTGTTTCTTCAGTTAATTATTCAACGAAAGGATATGTAATCAGATGTTATGGGGAGTTTACAAAGGCAACGTGGATGGGATGAAATAAGCAAAGTGATACAATTAAACACAAGACAATGAAAAGCTAAAAACGGAATACTAGGACATAATTAAAAGTTTGCACCTGACGACAAACAGAATATGATGATCAAACAGGTTTAAATTAGCAGAAGTATATAGGAGAAGTTTGAGAAGGACCTTTTTCCCCAATGAAAACTTGTCACTATAAACTTTTTAACTTTTAATAGCCAGATTTCAAACCTACATTGTATTTGATAATAAAAAAATTTGGGTGGAACATAATTAAAATAACCAAATAAAAAGTCAGCTAAGGTTGAATTAGATTCAAAAGACTGCATTTAGGTAATTATCCTTATTAAAAAGTTCCACAGCAAAGTTGCTGAAGCTGCTGTCAACAAAGATATTAAAATCATCAACAATAAATAATTGCGTTATTCTTAAAATACAGGACACCCAATTGGTTTAGGGAGTAGATAGTGCGCATCAACACGTAATGAATTAAAACAATGGGACACCAACAATTATCTGCAAAAGTTTATTCTGCGGAACGACACACCCGCTCTTTGAGTTTAACTCGATCAGAAGAAAGCAGCTTACTGTTTGATTTAAGAGCCACTTCAAGCGCAGTGAACAACAGCAGATTTCCCAAACCACAGGGGAGTCTGCAGGTGCTCTGAAGAGGGTTGAGGTGACTGTTTTAGAGCAGACTCCCTCAGCGCTGCTTCTCAACATCCCGCCGCTACATTCTCACTGATGTGCTTTGTCTCGTCTCCTCTCGCGAAATTCCCTCAGAGGTTGTGGCAACCCCAAGATGCTCCTTGTGGTAAATAGGCTGGGGAAAGAGAGGTGATAAACAGTAGTGTTTTCTCCCCTTAAGATGCTTTTCCTCAACCGCTGTTTAAATATCAGGAAAAAAAAAAAAAAAAAAAGCTTCGGTCTCTCTCTTATCCTGGAAGTCACGAGAGACACAAGATTAGACAGCCTGCCCCAAATCAGTTCTATTAATTGCTCTTCTTTTACCTCTCACTTTTATTAAACTTGTTAATGTTGGAGGCAGCTGCAGTCGACGATTTCTCTCTGGCTGAGCTGTCTAGCTGTAGTTTGGCTCAATAAAGATCATGAAAGTGTAAAAATAAAGAGTTGATGATTCGCCTGTAAGCGAAGGGGAGCGTCATTATGGTTTCATTTTCCATCCACATCTCAGATTTTTGCCACAATAGTAGCACGGATGGATGACAGTGTCAGTCTGTTGGTCCCTACAACTACAATATAGCAACAAGTATTGGATGGATTGCCATGAAATTGTGTACAGATGTTGTCCCCAGAGGATGAATCCGACTAATTTGAAAATGTGATTCAGACATTAATGGCCCCCTTTAGGATGAGCTAGAAAACTTTGATAATCCCTAACTTTCCACAGAGCCTCATTATCAGGTCAGCGTTCAAATCTGTCCAATATTTTGGTTTATGAATGCAAAACTAATGAATTTCCCATCATGCTTTGATGTAGTTGGTGTTTGTCGCTGCTTTATAAACACACTATATTAAAATGATGAACATGGTGAACATTGTACCTGCTAAACATCACAATGTCAGTGTCATCATATGAGGCTGTAAACACTTAATCTTGCTGATGTAGTATCAACAAGTTAAAATCAAAACGAAAAAAGGACACTTTGCAATTACTTTTTATGTGATGTGCTTTTGCTCAGTCTGACTGCTATTGATTGCTATTGCTACATTCACACAGGCTGTGTCATATTAATGATTATATTTAGTTTATGATGCAGATTCCTAAGAAACTGTTACATGAATGGTAGCGAGGCATCAACTTCATATTCACAATTACTCACTTTAAAAGAGCTGCGTTATGTTATAAAGTACAGTTATGTAGCAAGAAAAAAAGTAGCACCTGCTAACATCCCATTATCTCAGCAGTTTCTGTGCAGAGTACTACACATTATGTTTCTTATAATGTGAGGAAGTAGCATCACTAAGTGTCAGCAGCCATTGCTCAGATCCAACCGTAGCGACTTTGACAGATAAGTCTTAAGCTTGTGCTGTGAATGATCATTTTTGGCAGTCCATGTTTGGCTGAGAGGCACATTACTTGAAAAGAGAAAAGACTGGGGGATTGAAAGTGACAATATTATTTTCTAGTCTGGTCTTTCTCATATACAGTCTGGATCTCTGCAAAATCCTAATAAATACAAGAGAAGATAGATTACCAGACTCTGTGCTCTACAGTGTTTGAGCCACCTCAGCAGTGATGGATTAATGGATTCACATCAAATTTTCCCTTTACTCAATTTTCCCGCCTCTTGCTGATTGAATTTGAAAGATTTTTTTTTTTTTTTTATCAAGTCATCTGAAAGAAAAAGAAAGAGGCTTTATGTATTCGTGGATGTGTGAGTGTATGTTTTGGCCATTCACTGGAGAGCATACCCATTGCTTCCAATACAAACACAATGTGGGCCTTCCGCCTTAGCCACCTGTCCTCAGGAAAGATTGCCAAGGGAAAGCTGCCATACTCACCAGGGCGAAAGCAGGAGTGTTGACATGTATTTGGCCACGTTCTGAACATATTGCATTTAGATAATGCATGTGATTATTTCTTATGGGGTAGGATTTCATTATAAATATTATTTGACTGTGGTAAATTCACTTTGCTCATTAAATGTTATTAAACTGCTTAAACATTAGGCTGCATGCCAGTAAATAAATGTGGATAGAATAAATATCAGAAACACAGTGACATGAGAATTATTTATATTATTTACTTAAGGTAAAAGTAGCAATGCATCAAATACTTTAATCTCAATATCTTTTCCATTCAAAATCCTGTTAGTATCAGCTATATGCATGTATCGAAATTAAACATGTTTTTTTCCTACAGATTCTGCATCAATGCACAAGTAGCAGTCTACATTTGTAGCTGTTCAAGATGTGGCTCATTTTAACTATTTTATACACAGTTACTGTAGTACAGTATCCACTGGTTCCCAAGCTATGAGTTGGACCCCTTCCAAAGATAAATCTGGGGAGTTGTGAGATGAATAATTTGGGAGGAAAGAAGAAAAGTTCTGCTATACAAATATTTTATTTATATTTTGAACTTTTCTACATTTTTTTTTCTATTTTTGTGAAATATTGGATAGTTTTAACTTTTTGGACCTTAATAATTATTTATAAGCATCTGAGAAGGGGAAACAATCTTTTGGAGGCTGTCACAATTTACAAACATCTGACATGTGACAGATGATCCCAACTACACACTGCTCTATTGTATGACCTAACCTTTAGTAATGCATTGTATTTTCTAAGTTTATAATGTATTTAATAGTAACCAGGAATCAAATTCATACACTTAAGGTGAAAGGTAAAATATTTTCTCTGATATGTACTGGAGTAGAAGTAGAAAGTGCCATAAAATAGAAATACTCAAGTACAGTACAAGTAGCAAAACTTGTTCTTAGGTGCAGTACTTGAGTTACTTCACACCACTGCAGATGCAAATATGTTGAACCAGCCAAGAAAGAAAAAAAGAGGCTTCTTTAAATTTGGAGAAAATTCAACAACTCACACACACACACACACACACACACACACACACACACACACACGCACACACACACAAACACAGCACAACAACGACTTGGCCATGAAAGCGTCCGCACAGTTATATTGATGAAACTGATGTAGTCTGGCGAAAAAGGAGCAATGAAATTGATAATAATAATGACTTAGCTGGTTGTAGGGAGGACTGCAGCCCCTAAAATCAACTCCGTGGTGAAACCCATTTCATTTCCTCTTCTCCCTGCAGGACGAACCATTTGGCCTATCGGGGGTTTAAGATAAGACAGGGCTAGCTTATCACAGTCAACTATAACTGAATAAACGAATGACAGCGGGGATTTGCGAATACTCTTTCTATACCTGTTCTCTGCCCCCCCCTCCACCCCTGCTCTCTCTCTCTCTCTCTCTCTCTCTCTCTCTCCCTGTATATTCCTTTTTTTCCCACAGAACGTGCTGCGGCTTTGAACTAGTGCTCTCATGCTGCAAAGTGGAGCTCAAGAGACACAGTGTCCCATTTGAAGAGGTCATTTATTTGTATGGCATGAAATGAGGTGAAGATTAATAGCTACACTAGATATATCTGAGCAAGAGATTAGTCAAAGGCTTTGTCTGAATACTACAGTGTCAGCAAAAAGGTCAACAGGTACCACATATCCATTTAACATCATTATGCTTACTTCACACTCACTGCCTGCAGTTTCTGCTTAATACCAGCTGAATCAGTGTCTTGTTTAGTGATTATATAAGAGGGATTGAAATCGATGTGTGGTGCAAATCCTCCACTCAGGCTCGTTCTAACTTTTGTGCGCAGCAGCAGTTTGAATTCTGGGGGATTTACACTTTGTATCATTCAAACATCTGGGTGTTCGAGCTTTCCTCATTACTCCTGGTTTAATGTGATATATACCCTTTCAAAAGGCCACACTCCCTCCATCCATCATCAGCCGGCAAGGTTGTTCAACCCGTTCTGATTACAGCAGTCAGGCTTTTATTTTGGCGAGAGAGAGAGAAGTGCAACATTTGACTGATAGGACAGTGCAGTTGGCTTAAAAATCACTGAATGCTTATTTCCTGCCGCGCAATGAAATCTGACAAAAATAACCCATCAGTCATGACAATTAATCAAGTGTCTTTCTACATTTCTCCCCAAGATTTTGACATTCAAATGTTCCTTTTCATCGCTTTCTAAGGATATAGCCCATTAAAAACTTTTAGAGCGAACAGTGTGCTCTGTAAAAGCCTCTTTGTGGAACATTTTTCTCCCTGTTCCTTTCTTCTCACATAAGCGTGATTATGTGATTACATTAGGGGCAGTGCCAGGCGGATTGCAAAGTAAGAAAAAAAAAAAAAAATTGGCACCACACTCCTGAAGCCTCCCTGAGAAATTTCAAAGTAATCACAACCGATCTGTTATAATTACAACTGTGATATCTGTCTGCGACTTCATAACTGTCTCTTTATACATTCATTGCCATGCAGATTTGTGACAGAGGGAAAAGTGCTCGCAAAAAAAATAAATAATTGCGAGCTCGCCCCTGGCCTCATAGCAGAGTTGTACTTTTTTTAAACATCAAAGATAGTTGTGGTCTTCAAACAGTGTCTTCATTTTTGCAAGTACATATTTAATTAGTCCTAGTTACAGATGCTGAAATAGGTTATTTCTCTCCAAGTGGGTTTTCTTATGTGTATCTCTTTAGCTAATTTTCCCTCTACATTATTTGGATTTTAAAATGACACCAACCCACACATAAATAATCTGCCTGTAGGTGTCTTATTTCTTACGTTCTTACTTTGATCCCTCCTGCTCTTCTGATTCAATTCTTGAGGTATCTTGCTGAGGAAGATTTAATGAAGAACATATTACTTTCCAGACATATTGAACAGTACTTCGCTGGGGAGTCAAATAAACTAAAAAACCTTTCTACCAGGTCATCCCATGGGTTTGTATGTCCTTTATGCCTCTAAAAATGAAATGTCAAAGTGCTACCTTTTCACTCTAAAAATACGCAAACCTCTATAACTCTTTGAAAAATACCATATATCTTGGTTACATAGTCATTTTTGTGGCTTAAAACAAGTTGATCGCAATATAAACCCATTTCTGAAAAATTGGAAAGTATAGAATAAAGGATGAGCCACATGTACTTATACATATACTTCTACACTATACATACACTTTATATGAGCTGAGTCTCTTTTAATGGACTCTTCTCTCCATTCCTGAGAGGTCATGGCCTTTCTCTGTGTCCTGGCCACTCTGAATTCTGAAAAGATGTGAATCAAAACGCTCAAGGATTTTCATGTTATGAAAACCTTGTAGCTGGGCACTGGTGAACCTTCAACATTGCACACATTATCTAAATTACATATTGTCACATCAGTTATCTAAGGAATCATGTAACACAAACTCAAGATATAATGTAGAATTCATCTCCTCCTTAAAGCACCAGATCTTTCAAATCTCAAATATGTCTTTAAACCCATTTGGTATTTGTTCCAAATAAGCAACAATGTTAAATTAAAAGAAACCACATAATACCTATTGTTATCATTGCAAATTAATGACTTTAGAAGCTAAAGTAGATATGCAAACAACCTTACAAATGAGATTGAAAGATACATGGGGCATACACAGGGACACTTGCTTCAGCTGAAAATCTGATTGGCCTCGGAAGTGCACATATTCATTTTAGAGCACTTCATTGATTGAATTTTGAAAGAATAAAAAACAACATATGTAAAATTGTTTTCTGGCACCTGAATTTTTGGGTTCAACTTCAAGAAGAAGTGAAGTGGGTTGGTTCAACAAGACAGTTCCTCCCCAAGTTGCTGTGCTGTTAGGGAGGTCTTGTGGTTATTTATGTGTATAAAAAAATCTTAGTCTAAAAAGTAGAAAGCCATTTCAAAAGGACTGTAGTTGACAATATGTCACCACAGTTTAAAAAATAAAACTGAACAAGCACCATCAGATTCAGATGAACATATTGCTGCTATCACTCTCATGATATTGTCATATTTTAGGACCTATAGGCCCAAACCTGAGGTACAGATTTGGACGTTCTGATCCGAACGCTCAGTTCTGAGAGCATATTTCCTGTAAAGCAAAGCTGCATGTTGTGACCTTGCATTTTTGATCTTGTGCTGCCTTAGTCCTATGGAGTTTGGCCGTTGGTTCTTTTATCCAATTTGCTATGACAGCAGGTTAGCAGTGGTCAGAGTACGACTCGTAGCCTCACCTCCTCGGGGCAAGTGAAAGCACTTTCATCGAAATTAGTTGAATTTTTCTTTGGGAGGTACAGAGCTAAACAACCCAGTGTTGCAGCTCACTGGGTCTATGTGCAGTGTGTGTGGATGCTTGTGTTCATAGGCATGGCTGGGGTTGTATGTTGGCATTAAATAAAGGGCATAGCATTTGCAAGGTGAATGACTTTGCACCATATGCATCACTTTAAAGGTTTTGTTTAACAGATTACCTGGTTCCAGTTTCACTCTTCGTCAGCCTGTTCCAAAGCAAGTGTTGTTACCATTTTCAGGCAGTGGCAAATATCTCAACAACTATTGGATGGATTGCCATGAAATATAGCACACATATTCTTGTTCCTCAGGGGATGAATCTCCTAACTTTTACTATAGTGCCACCAGCAGGTTAAAGTCTTAACTTATCCTAAGAAATGTTTCAGTGACGTGAGCCTATTTCATTTCCTCCAGCCCCGTTATGAGTTTGACATTGGTTGTTCTGGATGAAATGTCTTCACCGCTGTGGGATGGATGGCCATAAAATGGTACACACATTCATGCCCAACGCTGGATAAATTGTGATCTTCCTCTAGTGCCATCATCAGGTCAACATTTAAATGAGTAAATATCAAATACTAACAAAATCAATGATCTTCCCCTCAGTCTCAGCTGGGCTTTGTGTTGAGTGCTAATTAGAAATTTCTACAATAATAACAAACATAAAACAAGGGAGCACTGTCATTGTGAGCACGGTGTCATACTGGCATCACATAGCCAGAGCTGCAGACTCACTCCTATTTTACAGTTTGCAGATGCGTAATGTGTGTATCTCATCTCCTGATGTTTTATGTCAGAGCTCACAGCTCAGCCTCCGAGTAGAATATGCTGATTTAGTTTTATCTTTGCCTTTGCTCCGCTGGTGATTAACTCCACACTCACGAGGCATCTGCAAAGCTTTACAGTCATTAGAGTCTCAGATCAAAACTAAAATGATGTGAGAAAACTAAACTGGCTGCACTGACAGGGTGCAGATGAACTTTGTATTCCTGTTCCCACTGACATAAATGTAACACGATGCTCACCACAAAGAAAGAAATAACGATTTTAAATGATCTTTTCCTGAATCAAAAAAAATAAGGAAGGGGATTTTTTTTTCTTTTCATTATTTCAGCAAACTAAAATGTATTTAGATTCTAAAACTGTAATTCAGCTCACCACTCTCAGATTACTGATTTGGCTTTGCAGAGCAATTCAGATGAAGGATGCCATGCACACCTCTCTCCTCAGAACACAATATTCTCAGCCTAGGATTTGTACTGTTTTTGCCAAATGTCAGACAAACAAAAAAAAAGTCTAATTTTAATTCACAGCACGCTCTCTCTTTTTAAGCTGTGTGCAGAAGTGCAGGTCTAGGAAGATACAAAAGTATCAGTGAAGGACACTTTGCATGGAAATCTTCCACTAAACACCTTTAACTTTTTGGTAGTAGAATAACTTTGTATAGGCTGCGAGTCAAAGCACTGCCAAACGCAATATCAGCTCGAAAAGCTGTGCCTTGGGCAAACGTTCTACAAAAATACCAAGAATGCATGCAGAGTGCCAGCTCGGCCTTTGTTGATTGAACATCTGCATCCTTTGGTTCCTGAAGTTTCGCTCCAGTTCAGTTAACCATGCTGCCTTTGACATATCTATTTTTGTCCTCCTCATAATGCATGTGTAAGGTTTTTACATGAAAGTATAAAGTTTAAAAGCTGTAAGAGGGAGATAGGAAAAAATCTTGCCTTAACTGTACACAAAGTTTTATTACAATTTTGCTCCCTTCCTCCGCCTGGACGAGCATCATTGTGTGTTGTACATCATGTTATCATCTTCAAGCTGTCAGATGCCACCATCGTGAATATGTCCAGATTCAGGGGATTCATATAAATGCAACACATAAGCTGCACTCTACACAGATTAGCTGTTAGAGGGAAACAGGTTTTCACGGTTTTTATGGCATTTTTGCAGCTACTTTGTTTCTCTCTCATTACAGAAGACATTCTCTATTCGAGCAATGGGGCTATTCCTTGTACCACCTTGTTCTTTATCCATTTCGATGTATATCTCTGTCATGATGAGGCTATTAAGGAAAACATCTGTCACCTGTGTAGCAGAAGCACGTATCCCTCCCAGGTGACAGACGTGATTTCAGATGATAACCCTTTTTTTCTTTTGTCTTTTCACCAGCTTTCTCTCTTATTCTCATTCTCTCTTTCTCTCTCTGTCAATTCACTTTCACTTTAGTTCAGGCTGTGTCGGCATGGTCGAGGGATTCCTTACATTGCAAAAGCACAGAGGGACATAATGAATTAAATTCCCTACTCTCTCCCTCTGTCTCTGGTTATTTATTCCAGTTGCATACTCAGCTTTAGGCAAATGATGTACCTATATAATGTTTCTAAATTTCAACAGTCATATTTATTGACATATAATTTTAATTCTCTTTTACCATCCTCTTAACCAAACTCCACTATCAATACAGTGCATACTCATATTGTTGTTGTTTTTTCATTTCTTCTATGATTGTTTCCAGGGAGTTTGGGAGATGGAAGGTGAACAACTTGGCGGTGGAAAGGAGAGATTTCTTGGAGTCTCCATTACCCCTGACTCCTGAGTTCATCAGGAACATTCGACTCCTGGGCCGCAGGCCCACCACCCAGATGATCACCGACAATCTGATCAGGAAGTATGGGACTCACTTCCTGTTGTCAGCTACACTGGGAGGTAAACAGAAAATATATCTTCATTATGACATACACTAACCCTGATGCACAAAATAAATGAACCTTTGTATTGATTAGTGAACCAACACCATCAACTAGTAATTTGTTTGTTTTTTAAGCCCCACACTTGTTGGTTTTCCATTTCAAACTATGCATTTTGGCTCAGCAAGTATGCAATTTTCAATAACAAAAGAGGCATGTTCAAAAACCATAGTAATCCTTGGAACAATGGGTTCTTGATTCCATAGACAAAGCGTTCTTCTTGTTTTGAGTGAGTGACCATTAATGTTGTTGGAATAAAGTGTTCCAAGTGTGGAATAAAGAAAAAGATTGATTGATTCATGATTCATGTAGAAGATGCAGAAATTAAGGAGAAGTATTGTTGTTGTACTTCAGCATAGAGCAAATTAACTAAAGTATTACAGTGCATTAGTATGAGGAAAAATGTGCTTTTAGGAATTACAAGGCTTTAGTAAAGTATGCAATTTGCGTTAATAAAAGCTTTTAGAATTTGCTCTCCCGGGCGTTCCATATGGAAAACAGATGGGCATGGCACGATAAATCAGTAAGTAACTGAATAACACATCACAACAAAATAATATGCCAGCAGCGGCGCAGAATCACTTTTCAGAGATGTACATGTAAAAGCCTGTGTACTATGAACCCGCCACTCCCAATCACAGTCCCCCCATTTCTGGTTTTCTGCAGTGTGATGAATGGACAAGCATTAATGGTGCTCTGAGTGAAGAGAAAAAAAAAAGCGAATTTAAGATGCCAGAGAGGCCCAGGCAAGTCTTGCAAAGCAGATTTGCTTTTACAGAGCAACACTTGTCAATTACTTTAGACCTGACTCCGAGCTTAGAAAAGGTCGCTGTTGTGAGCGACTGTGTGTAATGCGGCCCTACCAGCTGCCTGAGCTGATGCAGCCCCTCACTCTGGCTCTCAGCCAGCACTTAGTGGTATGAAGAGAGGAGAATGAGGAGTTTGCCTTGGATCTTTGCCATAGATATGCCTCTGTGGTTCTGAATGGATTGCCTCTGTGTTCAGAAACAGATGGACTTAATGAAATTAATAAATAGATTGTGATATTAAGAGGGTGCCCTTCAGCAGCTCAGGAAGAAAGGCAGTGGGCAGAAAAATGGCCTCCGAGCATTAACACAGCATTATGATGAGAAATATGATGTGTGGTGTCTTGGGGACTCTCGAGCAAAGAGAGTGTGCGCCTCCATGGCCCCTAGACTTCTGAAGTGCTGATGGCTATGATCAGTGGCTACTGATATAGCATGATGCGGCTTCTGCTTATTGTGCTCAAGTGTCTTTGTGCTTCAGAAGCTCATGCATGGCTGCTCCTGCGCTCTCACTCACCAGGAACTTAGTGTGAGTGTGTCACTTTAAAATTCTGCCAACGTGTTAAATTGTAGATTAATTGGAATAATGCAAAACAAAAAAGGTAACACGGGCCAAATGCTTATACTCAAGCTTCATTAACAGAAAATCCAAGTGAAAATATCTGTTGGCACGATATTTGATGGACAAGTGATTTGTTGGAAGTGTGCTGCATAAACAACTCAGCATGAGTGATTAACACCAAAGAGAGAGGCACCAAACACCAGAAATCACTTAAGATATTATCTCTTTGATTTTGTGTCAGAGAAGTCAACCTCGGCCTTCAAGAAGCGGAAAGTGAGATTATACTCTGAAGCCTGTATGAGCAGTAATGTTCACACCGTACAGCTTTAATTATATTGTAAATATTTTTCTTTCTTTTTGTGCAGGAGAAGAGGCCTTAACGATATTTGTGGACAAGAGGAAGCTGAGTAAGAAAGCTGAGGTGAGCGATTACTCGGGCAACTCCTCCACTGTGACTCTGGAAGCTCTGCACCAGCTGGCTGCCTCCTACTTCATCGACAGGGAGAGCACCCTGCGCAAGCTGCACCACATCCAGATCGCCTCCACTGCCATCAAGGTAAACGCCTTCGCATCTCTATTGTTGAGTTCCTGGAGCACGTTCGTGCTTTCTTTATCAAATGTTCCATCTTCTTTATTCCTCCATCTCGCTGAAGTCACTGTCATTATATATAACAATAAGCTGAGATTTCCCAATGGTGTAAAGCTAGAGTGTGCCTGTAAACAGTTTTCCTGTTTGCATTCTAATTTTGTAAATTATGTTATGTAGCTAATATCAAGCCAAACTAGAAGCATGCGTTTTTCTGAAAATAAGGTCAATCAAAGCTTCCTACATCTACAGTGACCACTGGAGACATAAGGCCAACTCATTTCCTGTCCAGTCTGGTCATAATGCTCACAGAGTCTTAATAAGCAGCTAAGAGGCAAAACTGGGCAATAAAACGTATAATTGATCAAATTATACTGGAGTTTGTATGATCAAAAACAAAACACAGA
Source organism: Centropyge bicolor (assembly GCA_037975185.1). Lineage (NCBI taxonomy): Eukaryota > Metazoa > Chordata > Actinopteri > Pomacanthidae > Centropyge > Centropyge bicolor. The sequence goes on from JBBMOC010000054.1 coordinate 1,426,350, forward strand.
AACGAAAGCATTTTCTTCTACAGCAGAAAGCTGTTCTGAGAAGCCTGGAATCACAAACTCGTGCTCCTGTCTCTTGTTTTTATCCTTTCTCATAAAGCGTCAGACTGGCTTTGATTGTAAGTGTGAGCTTGCGCAAAGTCACGGACATGAATTCAGGGTTTTAGGATTTAAGATTTACCTCTCGCTGCCATCTGGAGCTGCAGAAACATGGGAAGCTGCCCAGAGAAACTTCCCTGGGAAGCCTTCTTTGACTCAAAGCAAAACATAATTACCATAACTGGAAGTGATATTATATGATATTATGTCCTACGCTAATTATGTCTCATTTTCACTCAAAAACATTCATATGTATGACTTTGCATGAAGAATACGCCTGGTGCAGTGAGTGCACCAAGCTTTGTTTGTCACCACAGTCCACAAGGGATTATTTGGATATAATGTCTGAAAGATTTAAGAGACTATTTTTGACTCAGACAGAATTGCGACGCCAATCTCAGCAGGTGATGAATCATCAAGAGAGAGAAAAAAAAATATATATATATATAGTAAAGTTTTAGATATACTCAAGAAGTAAGACCAACAAATTAAAGAAGTATCAGTAAGAAAGGTGTCATTAAATAGTCGACTAAATAAATATGGAGAGTCAGGAAATACATAGGTAAGTGTATAATTATGTAAACTCACTGCACACTTGATCTGTGTCTAACTGTTTATCTCTGTGTACAGTACACACACTGTTTATTGGAAGCAATCACAGATTCCCATTTTAATATTAAATTTGAAATTGTCTGTCGCTTCCAGGTGTAATTTGCGAAGTAGGAAAGTACATCTCTAACAGTCATACATGTTTTTTTTTTCTTTTTATAATATAATGATCAGCAGTGAAGTGGAAAATGATGCTTTTTATCAGCCTGCTTGCGATGAGATATGATCTCCAGCCGCCGCAAGCACATCCAGTCTGGAGGAAGCTCTGTGATGTGCACATATGGTGAGGGGAAGATAAATGAATCTTGTGAAACACGACTCGTGACAGGTTTCTGCCTCCGGTTGTCACCTTCAGGTAGCATGGGGTTAATAGGGCTACGGAGAGGAGGGTGACCCTCCTTTCTGCCTTTTTCCATTCCTCTGAACACAGTGGTAGTCGGCCTGTGAAGTGTGGCTTTCTCTGCTGTAGCAGAACATGAATCAGACTCCCTGTACTTATATCAAAGCTCTGTCCTCACACTACATTGTGTTCAGGGAGGGTTGGGTATTTCTTTTTGCAGCTGGTGGGCACATCAGAGGTGCAGAGGCAGATGCTTTTGTGTGTTTCATTTCTTGGGAATTAAGGTTTTTCTGTCGCTACAGAGAGGAAGAGAGAGTGTGCTTTCATGCTCCAAAGGCAGTCATCGGGCGTAACTGACAGGTAGGAAGTGGAAACAGGAGAAGCTCACCTCCATCACTGGCAGCCAGTGAGTCAAAGGAGCGACGGATTCCTCGACACTTGTGCATCATTCCCACAGGGCGTTGACCCACGCAGCGGTGGAACAGACACAACTAAGCGCTCCTCTGCATGAATTTAAAATCGAACAAGCCGAGGAATGAATGAAAGAGGGCTGGCGAGGCAAAGGGCCCCCCGCTGCCTCCATGCAAAGGGGAAATTGAAGCTCATTTTGGAGGAAAAGCCTGTTACTGTTTGCGGTGTGCTGGAGGTTGACTGTGGAAATGTGGGCTCTCTTAAAGAAGTCACGGCACAGAGCAGAGCTTGCGATGGGAATCGGCTTGTTTCTACAATGAGTAATGACTCCGGTTGTTGGAGAGCGTCAGGGATCATTTTTGTTACTATTTGAGAATTTCCGAGACTAAATTGGTGGTGATGTCGCTAACTGATTCAGGCCATATTTGGCACTCTGTCTGTGATGAACAAGGCGACAGACCTGAACGAGGAAACGGCAGGGGTCTCTGCTTTCATATTTTCATCTCGTGGACAGCCTCTCGATTGTATTGTATTCTCATTATGGCGGAGAAATACATTTTTGTGTTCCCTGACTCGATCGATTGTTGTCTGGACCATCACAGAGTAGATAGAGCGTTAACTTGATCATCTCTGATCACACTCAGGCCAAACTTTGTAGCATATTTCTTACATTAAAGTAGTGTCGAACAATACACTCTAGACAGAAAAACACAAATGTACTAAATCACTTTTCCACTCACAGACACACTCATAAATGAGGCTTACAGAATTTAAGACTTAAAGCTGCATTAAGCATCAAATCAAATGACTATGTGATGTGATTATTGCCATCTCTGCAGATGTTCAGCCCCATTTGATCGGCTTTTTTTTTTTAAGTTAGGTTCAGTCTCATCACTCTCATCAAACCTGTTTCTAGATGCAGAAATCACCCCATCAGCACCAATCAGCAGGCAAACACTGTGTCTAGCTGGTGAAGAAAGAGTAAGGTCTAAAGGATCTCGTAGAAACCATCTAGAGTTAGTGAATATTCGTCTTACAGTCACACAAACACTGGTGCAAAATGATCTCGTTCTTCAAATGAATGTTGTGCCATGCAATGCTATCTACTGTATGTCTGCAGGATGTGTACATGGTCAGCAGATTTGGGAGTGTAATTAGCTGTGGACTGAAGGTCTTTTTTTTCTAGTCTAGATTTCTATTTAACTGTCCGTTTATTGATACCCTCATTGTTTTTTAACATAGAAATACGAGTCTCCTTGATAACAGGCGTGATTCAGGGCTGTAATTATATCTTCTTTGTCGACGTCGGAATCAAAACACCACGCTTGTCAAATCCGTCCAACATTGACCCAGAGTCTGAAAAAGAAAATCCATTTAAAGTGGAGATTATTTCCAGCAGCCCACATAAGTGAATTTTAAGCACATTGATTGGACGCTTCTTACCACAATGCACTTTGGGAGTTTTGGTTAACCTCTACCTTTTTTTTACGTACACAAACTTGTGCTCTGACCTTTTTGCTTAAAAAAAAAGAAAATTTTCTAAAGCGGTTTTGTATGTGAATCATTTCAGAGTGTTTCATGCCCATTCAGTTGTTGAAGTGCTCCGAAGGGCAGTCACCTATCGCTGTCAGTGCAGTAAATACATCTGATAATAACTTCTGCTGCTTTGCAAATTTGTTTGTTTGCTAATGAGTTTCATAACAACAAGTGTGTCAGGCAATGCGTCTACTGTCCTCTAGTGGCCCAAAATCATTGCTACCGCCTCCATTCAGAAGAGGTTACAGTCAGAGCACATCTCGGCTCCTCTGGCAGACTATTTCAGGAACCAGCAACATAAGTTGTAAACATTTGCTCGGCAGGATGTGTTAAAGTTTTCTTGTAATTGAGAAGATTTCAGCCGCTTACTCATCCACAATGTACGTGGCATTGATCAAAGCTCTCCTCTTCCTATGCTTCTCTTCCTCCCACTCCGCCGTGCGAGTGAGTCAGTGAAATACTCAAAGCGCTGCGGCACCAGGAGTAAAAGTTCACATCATGAAATACATAAGAAAACATAGAAAAAGAAAGAGATCTGCCACAGAGCACCAGCCTTTGCTTCGCTCCCTCTTACGCATCAAGATACAGGTGGCCAATAATGTCCTATTAAGTATTTTTTAATATACCAGAATGCATCTGCAGTGAATAGCAGCTGCTATGCAAAGAGGAAATTGAATGCTCTGCTCATCAGTCAATGTTTTGCCATATGGCATATCATATGGCATATCAAATAATTCCTGATATGGATTCAATATTCATGTGGTCTGAAACCCAGGGTTGTATCTCATTTCCTCACATTCATATCAGAATTAAAATCCCTCATGAGAGAAACAAGGGATTTATAATGTGATATAAATATTATAGCTGAAGAATTGCAGTCAAATAATCTTCATTTTCCTTTTCCCATTCGCAGAGGATATTTATTCTTCCGCTCACAAACCCCTTTCTTCTGGATTAGGCTTTTGATTAAAGAAACCCATACTGAGTTTTCACTTCCCCGCAGCACCAGCCTCATATGAGTTCCCAAGCCCTTCAGCCCTCCATGATTGTGTTACTGATCGACTGACCCTCATTGTCTCGCCTCATCCATCTGTCACTTTACACCAACTGTCCTCTGACAAGCCTGACCAGGACAAATCGCTGAACAAAATATGGTGTCCCAGAACCACAAAGAGAGAAAAATGAGAATCAGTTAGACGACTCCCTGCCGTGTCATGGTGAGAAAAAAAAAGGAGGGTGCTGAAATAAGATCTCTTCTTGCAAATGAAGTGAAAAAGGATGCTTTGCTGGAGCTGCTTTGTGGCAAAGGTCAATCGAAACGCCTTCAATCAGCCACCAGACAAAAAAGACTCGTTTTAGCATTTCTTGCAGAAAAAAAAAATGAGTCCAGCAAAGTACTCTTACAGCAATTTAGAAGAATCTAAATGAGCTTACCCTAGTTTTCTGTTTCTTCCACATTCACGAGTACAATCAATGATGCAGAAGCTGCTTTATTTCAACAGCACAGAGAAAGCCATTTATGTTATACCAAGCACATTTTCTCGCACTAATTTTGCATCTGAAAATCTAGAAGTGTCCTCTAAATGCATTTTTGTGTACAGAAACATAACTTACTTGATACAACTAATGATGCACTTGTTTTTAAAATGGATGCTTTGGAGAATTTCTAAAGGAGCTTTTTATTTGTTGTTGCCCAGGTGACAGAGACCCGCACAGGTCCTCTTGGATGCAGTAACTATGACAACCTTGACTCCGTTAGCTCTGTGCTGGTTCAGAGCCCTGAAAATAAAGTCCAGCTGCAAGGTTTGTTTGATTTTTAACCATTCGGTTATGATCGTCATGTTATGTTTATAAAGGTCAATCAGTCTTCTGAAAGCCACAAGGGCTGGCATACAAATATACAGCTATACAGATTTTATTTATTTATTTATAAGTAAATTATAAGCTCAGGCAGCACAATATTGCACTCACTATCGCTCCCCAAGTTCACTGTTTGATGATGCCACTAAACCCAGCTTCGTTTCACAGGCTTGCAGGTGATCCTTCCGGACTACTTGAGGGAAAGTTTCGTACAGGCAGCTCTCAGCTACATAGCCTGCAATGGAGAGGGCGAATTTGGCTGCAAGGACAATGACTGCTGGTGCAACTGTGACCCCAAGTTCCCAGAGTGCAACTGCCCTTATATGGACATCCAAGCCATGGAGGAGAGCCTGGAGAGGGTCACAGAGACATGGGGGATCCTCTATAAAGAGTTTGAGGAATCAGGTAACAAAGCCCTCTGCAAAACAATGGATCCACGCTGCCTTCCACATCACATGCCTCATCTACAATGCAGGAAAATCAAACTTTTAGGATATAAATCATTCATGTGAGAGGGAGTGAGGATGAATTCAAGTGTTTTATCTGCACCGTTAAATCTGAGTGAGGATCCTATATGTATGTTCCTCCCTACTCTATGATTTATAGGTGAACTATAATAGCCGCTCGTGAAGCCTGGGTCCTGGCGCGCTATCTGCATAAAGCAAATTAACAAGGTGACAGGACCAGATTAAAAAAAAATCAACAGCTTTCGGCTCAGGTAGTTTACAATATGTCTGGAGCAGATTAATCAGCTATAAAAGCCATTTATTGCGAGTCCGGCTTTTCATATCAACGGGGAAACAGAGTTTGAGTGGAGGCTCCTAGCATAATGTTTGGTTATTATTGCTGTGCTCGGTCACCCTGCCTTGGTGATTATTACTCAGGTGAAATCAAAATGGATGTGGTTTTTTTTTTTTCCCCCACTTCTCAGATTTGGCTGAAATATCCCTAAGTGCAATTACTTTCAAAGTTTATGTTTTAATAGCTGGGTGTGAAGTAAGGGCAGGAACGTGCTCAGAATGCAGACACCCACAAGTGTCGTAAATGTGTCCTTCAGTGAAGAATAAGAGAGATTTCTAGCTCGCTGCTTTATCAGCAGAGGAAGGTGGGAGGAAGCGGTCTTACCACTGACACAGATGGAGATCAAATCGTGACGTCTTCTTAGAACCAATGCTATTGTTATCCTTGAACCAAATGGTGACAAAGGATGCAATAGAATTAAAAATGAATTCCTCATCCGCACAGTTGTTTTGGGCAGGGCCCTGTCTGTAGCTCATTGTTACAACTGTCTATAAATTATATTTAGTATATGGCTTTTGCATTCAGACTAGATATAATTCACTTATTTCCTGTGCAATATAGTGAACAATACTAAAGTGACAATGATCAATAACATGCATTAGGTGCTTTGGAAAAGTCACCTCTAACATTTTGATCTTATTCTTTTGAATCATTCTGTCCACTGTTGTTGTCCATCAGTGCTGAGTTGCTTTGTGCTTTTGCATGATCCTGGCTGCAAACCAGTTTTCCATATAAGGGACAAAACAACTTGTGCAGATTGTTCCCGCGGTGATACAATTCTCCGATTTTTTTTGTTGTTGTTGTTGCATTTTAAGCAATAATATATCATGTTGAAAATAATTATAATGCCTTGTCTCATAGTGCCAATTTTCCCAATAAAGTTTTTGCCCTCTGCTTCAAAGTGAACCTACTCTTATTTTTTTTTTTTTTTTACCATCTTCAGTGTCATTCTGGTTGCTTTTCATTCCTTTTTTTTTTTTTTTTTTTTTTTTGCTTTTGAACACAATCAAAATGTTAGAGGTGACTTTTCAAAGCACCTGCCAGATGCCGTGTCCCAGTTCAGGTACTCCAAAGTCCATATCATAGCCCAAATAAAACATGCTGCCAAGGTCTGGGTAATTTTGAAAGGCTCCTTCAAATGCAGCTGAGCCATCTTTCGGCTCAAAACTGGAGGACACGACTGGTGCAACCTTTGTGTTTAATACGATCCCACAGTCCAATGTGCACAGGTCAATTGTTTAATGGAGCACTGAGGTGATGCTCGCCAACTCATAAAGTCAGGGAATATCACATGAACACATTGCATTTATGGGGTGTTTAGTTTCAGGTGGTCATCAATTTACACTATAAATATTTTATAGGACCTGGACCATAAAAAAAAAAAACAAAAAACTCTGTAGTATGTTAATAAGCATGAACAGAAATATGCTCTGTTTGCAGTGCCAGTCTGGATGTGTTGTAAGCACAGAACAGAAAACAAAAAAATGTGTTGAAGTAAAATGGCACTAATTATACTGTATAACCTGACATTCGAGAGTTATCTAGCAAAGCAAAGTGATTATACAGACATCACATGGAGGTGCAAGGCTATTGGGGGAAATACAAAAAACAAAGCCACATTGAAAACACCTGCACATTAACTTTAGTGGCAGCAATGTTTAAATTGCAGCTGGATCTTTGTCGGGTCAAAATGTTCTAAAAATGAACTGTGAACACAAAAGTGAACTGTTTTAAGACATGTATAATCTTGTGTAGGTTGAATGGATAATCAGCTTATTGATATAAATATGGGTGTGATAGCAACATGTTGTCATGGTAGTATCTAATGTTGCATACAGTAGAGGATAATGGAGTCTAACAACCCTCTTGGAAATAAACATGGCGATGCTGTATTCATGTTAAAATGATAAGATAACTCCTTTCATGTGTCTCTTCCGTTCCAGATGAATTCAAAGCGTTCTTTGCGAGGCTGCCCCAGACCTATTTCCTCAACGTGTCAGCCATCCAGCATTTGTGGTCGATGGACAGCTTGTTCCAGTGGCGCTATGAGCAGCTGGAGAACAGCATGCGGGTCCTCTCCAGACGAGCCCAGAAAGTCATCTTCAAGCTCTTCAGTCTCAGTAAAAGATGTCACCGGCAGCCCCAAGTCCGCCTCCCGAGAGAACGGTGAGCGCAGCCGCTGACACACATTCTGAGCCTCTCCATCTGTATTAACTATGTATCTGAGAGACAGGATTTTTTTTTACAATTTGATCAAGCTTTAATATGTTTTAATCAAGGGTGTCTGTGAGTACTGCAGTCGATATTTTTACATTAAACCTTTTTTTCAATGTGCTTTTCTTTGTGTACATTCTTGGCTTTGTGTTAGATCTATACCCCTGTAGTTACAAAGTTGAGGATTTTTTTTGCCTAAAAGCATCACAGCCTGCAGTTCTCTCAATAGAATAATCCAGAGATGTAGGTGGAAGTAAACAAGCTGCCATGCTGTGGTGCCATTTCACTCCTATATCCTGCACTGCGCCTTTGCTGTATGTAAAGGATTTCATCTTTATCTCTTTTGTACTGCTTTTGCCAAGAAATATGTACATCCTGCTACATGTTGAAATGCAATGAAACACCATAGTAGAAAGCCAGAGATCTGTAGTACAGCACAGGTTTTCAACCAAATTTTGTATTTAGTCATGCACATCTTTTCATTTGCAGATTTATTCATTTGATCTGCAGATCACCATGAGCTTATCTGGCTTACTTCACTGTTATTGGCCGCTCCAGTGGTAAACTTCCCCAAATCTCTTCGCCATTAAATCTTTATTGAGCTTCATGAAATCTGCATGAAATGATGAAATCATCATTTCATTTCACCTGACTTCATCTCTGTGAAATCCTCCTAAAACCAGACTCCTTATTGGATTCATGGCTGCAAATTCTGTGTTTGCAATTTTATATCTTTCTCAGCTTCAGTTTATTAAATTCTGAAGGAAAATCAGAAGGAATTTTGAACCTGATCGGGAACATGTGTTGATTCGTCGCCCAATTGTATGTTGGCAAATCAAGTTTATTAAATTGCATAACTTTCACACTCATCCTATCAAGGTTAATAAAAAGTGTTTTCTCCTGATTTCATAGCCACTTTCAGACTAGTAAAATTAAATTAGACTGAGTAATACAATTTGTTCTAATACCTAAATGGTCGTATGTCAGTATTACGCAAAGTTTGTTTTTTCTGATCTGCATCATATTTTGTTAAGGTTGAGTTTAGGCCGCTAAAACTATTTGGTTTGAACGGGAAAGACCACCATCAAGGTCAAGCTAAACCAATGTTGACTGTTGTTCGAATACACAAAGAAAATCATGGTCTCCGCTGCCAAAGTTTTGTACAACCCACCATTTACTTCGACCTCCTCTTTGACTTTTCACAATGTTATAACAACGTGCCTTTGTCGCTAAGAGAGGACAGCTATTATTCGCCTTCCAGCAAAGAGGTCACCTGTCAGTAAAAGAAACAGTCATTGGTCATTTTAAGTATTTGGCTGGTGTTGTCATTTTAGAGTGTTTTGAAGCTGAATAAAATTCACATTCACTTAGGCTACCCTCCTCCGTCAGAGGGTGGATTGCTGAAGGTGATGAATCCAAGCATCGCTGTCAGTAACACAGATCGACTGAGCGTCCACAGTTATGGCTGCGATGCTAGAGAGCACAACACATGAATCAGCCGACAGATTAATCTATACAGTGCGCTCTGTTCAATGTCCAGTCTCGCTCGCTTTCTTTACCCCTTCTGTCTTTTCTCTCTCTCTGCGTGCACCCCTGTCTCACTCCTTTCACCACATTTCCGAAAAACCCACATTAATCACTGATCTATGCAGCTGATATTCCCACCCACTTGCCAGAGAAAAAGGAGTGGGAGCTTCATCTGCCTCATCCAGGCAGTGTTTATCTTTGTTATTACCGCTGCATCAACTGTGAAGCTTTTCTTTTCTGTCTTCACAGAAATCTCCATACTCAGTGGAAGGAGATTGAGAGTGGGTATGTTTGTCAGTTTGCCTGGGAGAGAAACGGAAGCTCTCGAAAAACCCCTCACTCTCCCTTTAACATCCTGTTTGAGGCACTTGAGATAGATGAGAGATATGTGATTGATTTTGCTTCCTGGGGGCTACTTTTCCTCTGCGTTGACAATTATGTGCGAATAAGCCAGTCGAAGCAGCAGTCAGCTTGGCTTTTATTAGGCGGGTAATGATAAGACTACACAGTATACTTTGTGCACGAACTTTTGCCATTAGGCATAATGATGCACATTGTCATTCAAGTTATGTTTTCAGTACTTCTGCTTTAATCAGCTTAGAAAATGTCTTTCTTATGCATAGCCTCCTTCCAAAAAAAAAAAAGGTGCCAGATTTTTTTTCATGAACACCAAGGCCTTGTCTGAAGGAGTCCTCTCATCTTTGTTTGACTAGGAAGAGAGTGCAATTAAGATTCGACTCGAAAATTGTTGAATAGCTTTTTAATGAACATGTCAAGGCATTCAGTAGATCAGACCAATTACATCTTTGCAGCTTCCCATTGTTTCAGTTACATAAAATCGTACATGAAAATATGGCCAGAAGGTGTGATTATTGCATATCATGGCTCTGGTCTTTTCTTCCTTGACAGTCTCCAAATTGATTGCATTTGCCTGTTTTCCTCGGTATTGATTGAATAATTGACTGGTTTGGCCATGTTCTCTTAATAGCATATATATACAGCACATTGACAGGATAAATATGAGTTAATCACAACTGTGCTTATTTGGGAAGCCTCTGGCTGACTATAAAAATACTATTAGTAAGACAATATAAAGCACTGCATGATGGCGATTTTATGATGATTTTCTACCAATTTATTTAGTGTGTTTGAGTGTGTGTGCATGGAAATGCACAAATCAAACACAAAATAAAATTAGATGGAGTAAAGATTATAGAGAATATGTTATGTGGGGTGATTCAGGACTCAATTGCACACACAAAAAAACAATGCTTGGACAAATAATTTTAATGAAAGCAAAAGTCTTAAACACAAAACTCATGGCAGGGTCAGGCCCAGAAAATCCAAAAATCCAAAAACAGAAACAACAGGCAAGTCAAGGAGGAGCAAAATCCCAGAACACGTGCGGGAACGAGAACAAACAACTAGAACAACTAGCACTAAGTACGACTAACAATCCGGCAAGAGCACACTGAAATGAACTGGCTTGATTCCTGATTGGTGATAGACTGCAGCTGGGAACACAGGTGATAAGATGAGATGGGAGGGTCTGGTAGGAGAGGTGAGGCAGAGGCGAGGTGAGTAGACAAAATACAGAGACCTGAGGTGAAACTCTGTGGCAGGTGAAAAGTGACAGAACTTAAAGACAAGACTGCACATGACGAGGCTATGACAAGTCTAGACTACAGCATGACAAGACTAACAAGACTGAAAGAATAAGGACATGAAGAGTACCAAACTGACTATAATAGAGACTGAAACAAGGCAGAGGACTAAGACAGAGCTAAGACAGAAACAAGACAGAGAACCAGGACAGAGAACCAAGAGACAACATGGTAAGACCGAACCAGAGCGGAACAAAAAACATCTCAGGCAGAATGAGCAGGACAAAAACAATATATACAAAATAAATGTTGTTTTTTTTTATTTATTAATTCCAATTATGGGAACTATTAATGCTAAAGCACACAGTGGTATTTCAGACAACAGGATGCTACCAACTTTGTGACAGATGTTTTACGAGCCAGCCTTTCCTGTTTCCACATGACAATGCAAAATTCACAAAAAAAAATGTTTTTCTCAGTTTGGAGAAGAAGAACTTGACAGACAGCGCCCTGACCTCAACCCCATTCAACACCTTTGGGATGAACTAGGACGCCAACTGTGAGCCAGACATTATTGCCTACCACCATGTCACTAATGCTCTCTGTTGCTCGCCAACATGTTGGAGAAAACCTGAAACTAGAAGGTTATTGAGGTTATTGCAGCAGATTAATGTCAGCGGATTGAGAACATGTTCAATGATGTTTGGCTGTCCACATACTTTTGGCCATGTATTACTCGAGTCAGAGTTCTATAGCTCAAACTCCAGGAAATCCCTTTATATTTTCAAAGACCCTAAAGTTTCCCTTCATATTGTTTTGTTGTCCTTATACTCACTGCCTGAGTTGGTTTTACTGTTTTTTTCTAAAATCAAGCAATTGTATATTTGGCTGAACTCACTCTCCAATACAGCGCAGCCTGTTCCTTTAAAAGTGGCTCCGAGGTGAGAAGACACTGATGTACAACGGTGGTTTGCGGGAAGAGTTGCAGGGAGCAGGGAGGCTGTACATAATCACACCAGGGAACTAACAGCACAACTGCAGTCTTGTCTTGGTGACTGCTTTCCTCTGCTGAAGCTGTCGGAGGTGAAATACCTTGCCCACAGGTAGCGGGTGATGGAAAGGAAGAGCCCTCTCGGTTCATTTCCCATCACTGCTTTTTCCATTAGAGGGTTTTGATATTCAAATCAGTGATTTTCTGAACTCAGACTTGCTTCCCACTGCCAAAGCACACAATAAGATTGGGATACAGAGGAAGGATGCCCCAAATGTAATCCAGCAAACATTTTCAGATTAGCATAAAGTTTACCACAATACATCCTCATCAAAGAGAAAGGATTTCTTTTTTTCTTTCTGAAAGGAAAGCCAGCGGTATGTAGTGCGCGTTTCTTCTCTTCAGCGAGCAAAGAGGATAAGAGGCATAAAGGGATCACAGTCGAGAAAGTGCTACAGACGGGAATCAAACTCCAGCCCACATGGGGGAATTATATGTATGTCTGAGAGTCAGTTACCCTACGGCTGCAGCGCGCTTCTAATATTTATGTCACAAACTGATCAAAGACAACTTTCTCTCTCTCTCTCTGTGTGTCTCTCGCTCTCTCTTCCTTTTCAAACGCCAACGTTTGTGCTCGCATTCTTTGCATGTGTAGCCTACGCTCGTCTGCACTTTAGGACAACAAAAGCGCGAACATTTGTACACAGGAATCTCAGGCCAGCCTGACTCACTGAGATGAAGGTATTCCTGTAAACACTTCAGTACAGTCTTGACATCTTTACCCTGCTGGAAATATCTAACTGAAAAACAAGAGTTCAGCACAATCAGATTTTTTTTTATGTAGTTTCAGTTGGTTTCCAGAGTGAGTTTGCTTGTTTCAGTTTACTTTATTTTGTTCAAAAGTGGTATATTGTACTAGTTACTAATAAAACACTTATTATTGTTTTATTGGTTGTCAGTATCAGTATCACTTAACATGGGAGGTGTTGTGGCAATATTGAATAAGAGTAGGTACTACAATGCAAACTAAGCACTTTGTGAAAGCTATAGAATTACAGTCTTGTAGACATTCCAGTCTTAATACATATATGCACCAGTGTCTCTTCATGCCTGTTGTGTTGACAAATTTGAACAAATAGACTAAAACTAGAAAAAAACAAAGATAGATAGAAAAGAGAGTTATAGTATATATATATGTTTTATTTTATTTATTTTCTTATTTAGTTTCGTAAGTAGATGTTTCAGTATGTTTTTTCCTAAAGTCTATTTTTCTGTTTTATTTCTGTGAACTAAAAATTTTTGGTTCTTTTCACAGCTCAATTAAATTTTTAGTTCATTTTTAGTTAACTTTAATAACTGGATTTACTCTGTAAGCAAGACTTTGCAGGTGTGACATTAGAATAAAACCCTAAACCTTTGAATGCCTATAATCTTAGAAGGACAGTAAGTTTGAGAGTCTGAAACTCTGGTCTGGCCACTCTCAGCACTGATTTGGTGATTGGGCCAAAAAACATTGTAAAATGTCTGCGTTAAAACTGAGCTCAGTTTGACATTAAATGTGGAAATTATCTGGAACTTTCAATCATATTTGGTGGCCTTCATCAATGGAAAAAGTTTGCTCAGTTGTCACTGGGATGGTTCGGTTGTTCCCATGCGATATGGCCGATACGGTTTAACAAGTGTGCAGTGAAAATATCGTGACTGAAATGCTTTTGAAGTAATGCTTATGTAACTCAGACATCTAAAAAAAGAACTTTCACAGAGGTTTTTTGGCCTGCAGATTACCTAAGCCACACTTGGTTGAATCCTGTCGGGCCTGTCTGCACGCTTTACATTATGCTGATTATGCTTTATATTTTTAACGAGCAAGCTGTCTGCACACCCAGACAGGTGTCCTGGACCCAATAAAGCAGCTACCTATTAAACCAGCTCATCCTATAAGCCTTGTTTAATAACTGCACCCTCTCTGCCTTCTTCTTCTTTCCCCGGTTTCAGGCCTCAGTCCTACTGGCTGAGTCATTTCCAGTCCCTGCTGTACTGCTCTGAGAACAACCAGCTTGGTGCATTCTCTGAGGAGCTCCACAGCTGCAGCTGTCGATACGAGCACAGCCCCTGTCAGCTGCCGCCGCCCTGCTCCGTTGGCGAAGGCTCGGCCTGCGCGGCGTGCGCGCCAGACAACCACACCCGCTGCGGGAGCTGCAACCCGGGCTTCGCCCTGACGCAGGGGGTCTGCAGGCCCATGGTGGCAGACTCTACGGAGAACTACCTGGGATTCGAGACAGACCTCCAGGATTTGGAGCTGGGCTACCTACTGCAGAGAGCTGACCGCAGGCTAGAGGTATTTTTCTTTTAGCCTTTGTTTAATCATGTCAGGCTGACCGAGAGCTGAGCTGTCTTTCACAGCAGTTGCCTGGGGAGGATACACTCACTCATGGGAGCCACTCAGCATTACAAAGTCTTGCCCTTCTAGCTACTGAGGAACTTCATAGGTCCCCTGTTTTGCCTTGTATTTATTGTACCATCCCTTAGATGTTTTCTACATCTGATGCACTTTGTTGTTCACTGACTAGAATGGAGAATAATAATCAAAACCAGTGTAGTTGTCATAGTGATTGGATCTGTAGATGATGGTAAGCCAGTCATGGCAAAATTATTGCAAAGCTATGTACTTACCAAATCAAGCAGGCATTGTTTTATAACATAAAATCAAAACAGAAATAACCTGTTTTTTGCCTTACATAATACTAGTTTACATACATTTTAAAAAGGGCATTTTCAGGGGTTGTTCTTTTTGTGCCTTTATTGGATAGTGACAGTTGAAGAGGCAGACGGGGGAAAAAGGGAGAAAGAGGGGTATGACATGCATCAAAGGCCACCTGCTGGAATTGAGTCTGCGAGAGTTGAGGCCATGTGGCATGCGCTGTAAGCATTCAGCTACCAGCGCTCCATGAAGTGTCACTCTTGACCTTGGAAACGACAGCTTGATGCATCTCGTGGCTCTCCTTATTGGATGGAGTTACGCTAAACATCTCTGTCCAGCAGGGCATGGGATGTGGTTGAAAACTTTGAAAACAACAAGTAGGACAGTGTGTTGACATTTTTTTTTAAAGCTGTATAAAAATAGATACAATGGAGTGACGTGTTCAAATGCATGAAGTGACCTAATACCTGTTGTTATACCTTAAAGTAGTTTTCCCCTTCCTCCATACATTTTCCTTTGGTGAACGTAAGTTCTAAAACATAACTGTGCTGCCATTTTGGCCCATTGATGTATTAAGAGAACAGGACGACATGTTCCTGAAATTTCCCCTGAATCATTTAATCAAAAGTTGCTCGCTGGACACCAAAAATGTTCCTGAGTCTTTCGCTTTCTGGGCCAAAAGCACATAAGGATTAGAAAATCTAAATTTTTCAGCTGTTTCTGTGTGTGTCTTTTTAGGCCTAACATGTCACATGCTCTGCAATTAAGACACATACTGTACCTCATAATCACAGTGTGTGTGTGTTGCGATATTGCTTTAAAAATTTCACTGCATGTACAAATACGTACATACTTCAAGAGTTCAGTACATCCATACTGTTTTTCTGTCTGTGTCTGACAGGTCCACGCAATCTTCATCAGCAATGACATGCGACTCAACAGCTGGTTTGACCCGTCATGGAGAAAGAGGATGCTGCTGACGCTGAAGAGCAACAAGTACAAGTCTAACATGGTCCACATGCTGCTGGGAATATCCCTCCAGATCTGCCTTACAAAGAACAGCACCCTGGAGCCTGTCCTCACTCTCTACATCAACCCCTTTGGAGGGAGCCACTCAGAGAGCTGGTACATCCCCGTCAATGAGAACAGTTTTCCAGACTGGCAGGCCACCAAGCTGGACTTACCCTTCGAGTGCTATAACTGGACTCTGACACTGGGCAACAAGTGGAAGACGTTCTTTGAAACCATTCACATCTACCTTCGGAGCAGGATAAAGACTCAAGACGGAGTGAACGACAGCGTTTATTACGAGCCTTTAGAAATGACAGATCCCGTTCGGAACCTGGGCTACATGAAGATCAACAGCATCCAGGTTTTTGGCTACAGCATGCATTTTGACCCGGAGGCGATTCGTGACTTGATCCTGCAACTGGACTACCCGTACACCCAAGGTTCCCAAGACACGGCCATGCTTCAGCTCTTGGAAATACGAGACCGGGTGAACCGGTTGTCCCCTCCGGGTCAACAGAGGTTGGACCTGTTTGCTTGTCTCCTGCGACACCGGCTCAAACTGACTGCCAGCGAGGTGGTCCGCATTCACGCCTCCTTACAGGCCTTCAGCTCACGTCTGCCCAATTCGATGGATTACGAGACCACCAAGCTGTGCAGTTAACAGCTGCTTGATGGGAGATCTGTAAATGGCCTCAAGGGCCTGAACACAAGAATTGCGCCCATTGTGGGGCTTACCTTCTCAACGGATTACCAAACTATATGGTACATCAGGAGAGAAATCAGAATGTACTCATCTGGTTGTTTTGGTTTCTGTTTTGTGGCAACTACCTTCAGTGCTATATCATAAAGAATGAGGTGGATCAGCGAGAAAACGCACAACTGTTCCACAAGAACACACAAACTAAATGAATTCTACAGTAGAAATTCAGATACCGCTATATCAAATTTGAACCATCCTGTTTCAATATGACTCTGCTCATTTATACTGTAAGTACCAACGCCAAATGAAAGGACATTTACCGGTTCAAGATGGTACAGTCTGTTTGTTTGTAATTTTTATATGTTCCTTTTGCTTCAGTGACAGTGCACTTTCCATGAAGACCAGAATACAGTGGTGTCAGTTAAGATTTTGTAGATAAATTGATATTAAAACATCATGTTATAACAAGATTCCAGCTGTTGGAATATTTTTCACGACACTCTTAAATTACTTTCTTCTTCTTATTTTGAAATACACTTGAAAAGTTTTGACAAATTGGAGTTGGAGTAAATGAATTGGATCAGGAAGAGATTGTAACACCCACGCGTTGGTGTTAGATTCATTCTTTCCTGCAATTACTTCATGTGTCTCAACATTTTGTGCTCACTTCACTTAACAGAAATTCACCCAGGAAATTATGTTTCAAGTACAAACATCCCCAAACTTGAATTGTTGAATGCACGACATGTCTAATTACAGAATCTCTCTTTTTACTCCATTCACACTAACAGGTAAAACAAACAAGTTAAGAGGTGCTGCGTGTAGTTTTTTAATCTATAAACTGACTCATTTTGGTAGAGTTACAGAAAAAAATTAGACCACGCTGGATGCAATCAATAGTCTCCATTTCATTCTCTTGGCATTGTTTAACCTGCTGAAAATTAAGATTACATTTCCAATGGACAAATTGGTTCTATTGTAAAGGAAACCTATTCGTTCCCCTTCTCTTTAACTTAAACGGCCGCTGTGGTTTGTTCTTAAACATTGTATGTAATCCATTGAGGCAAGCTAGTGTGAAATTGAAAGTATGCAGTTTGAATAGTAAAAAGAAGTCGTGTATTTGTGTATTCACAGTTTTACTCGCTCGCAGTCTTACTCGCTAATGCTCTAAAGCCATCGAGTTCATTTAGTTTCCCAAGCTAATACTGTGGTGCACAACACTAAATGCAGCATTGAAGCAAGTAAAGGGCAAAGGTTGGCTACAGCATATGCCTCGGGTACAGGTTTCAGGTTAAACTAACAGGCCTGTTTGAGAATGTGAGTATTAAAGTGTATTTTGTGTGGAAGATATCGTCCTGTCAGGCGCTTTCAGTTTTTATCTCTCTGTCTGCAATGTATTTTGCAAGTATCATCCTATCTGCGCTGGATGTGTTTCAGCATTGTTGTCTCCTCAGATGTTGTCTGTGTGATGGAACAGATACAGTGCATCTTAACGAACTGAGCTGACTACACCAGCTGCACAGTGGCTTGTGCCTCATTCACGTTATGTACCTGTGACCCGAAGCCTTTTTCAACACTTTCAACACTTTCTTTTTTTTTTTTTTTTTTTATCACTCGCACAAACCGATATGCTTGTGTATCCTGCGAGCTCTGTCAAACATGTCTTAAGTGCACAGCAGTACCGGGCCTGAACAGATCCAGTGCAGAGGAAAGCAGCTGCTGCTATTGTGCTGCTTCCGCGGCACGGCCAGTTTAGACAAGGTGAAGGGACCACATACCAATCAAGCTCCGGCAGCACACATCATTTTCCGTCCAACCCTGGTGCACAGCAGCTCGACAAACTATTGTTAAACTGTGCCTGCGAGATAGTTTGTGTGTGGTTGTGCTGAAACACGCTGCGTAGAAGAGGAAGCAAACAAGAGCCGCTTTTAACGCCAGAGGCCGTCTTGTACCGACAGTGTGTTGCTTTTTATGTTGTTTTTCTTTTTTGATATTTATGCATGACCACAATCTTTCCTTCGCCCATAGCCAATTGTTTTAGTTGCCTATCTTCAACAACTTGCTGAAGAAGAACCAGAACACCAGTGTATTTGCCGTGTCCACAATTTTTCCAAAACTTGTATCTTAAAAAAGCTAAAGATGTAAAGCTTAAAATTAACTTCACTTTCACTTTTTCACTGCACCTGCATTTTGGGGATAAGCAATGACATTGTTCATTAAGACAATTTGACAACCTGAAATCACACTCTTGTCAGTTCAAGAAGAATGGCAGTGTTTCCTGATGAGACACTGCATTGCTTCCACCCCGGCATGGAAAGCTGATAGCTGTGAAATTGAAGAGTCAGAAGTTAAAGTTCGCCAGCGAGCAAGACAACAGACAAGTTTGCAAGTTGCTCAAAGCAAGACTGTCTTCCATTGTGGCTTATGATGAATGGCAGCAGGTTACAGCCACAAGAGCAGGTTGCAGACAAACATCTTTATAACAGCACAATGGAAGTTGCAGACTCGATGCATGGGCTTGGAGGACGGAATGTAAACAAAGTAAAGTCTAAAGATTATGAACTTCCTGCTGCTGATAAATGTTGACAGAGAACTTTAAAAAGGTCACAAATCCAGCTTTGCATGAATGTTAAATTTAACACACATTTGCATACTGTCAATTTAACATTGGATTGGTTTAAACATAAAGCTTTTCACTTTTTCATTTTTCTTACATTAATTATACTAATTCCTCCAGAATAATATTGATTTATTCATATTGAGGAGATACACATAGCCTATGCATGGACCTATTACTTCAGTCAGTGATGAAAAGCTGTTGTGCCTCTGCACTGTAGGTCAAAGACTCTGCCTGCATTATTAATATCAGCTATAAGATGCCACCTCTAATCTGTTAGCATGTTCGTGCCTCAGCGACACCGCAGACCAAAGGAAAGTCAAGCACCTGTGAAGGTTAACAGTCATCACCTCAATTTGTCTGCTCCCCGAATCAACTCCAACTCATGTCAAAAGCTACGTTAGACGAGGGCTGTACATGGATGAGTAGTGTTTGATGAGATGTGTGAGCGGTGGAATGTATTACCAAATGTCAGCACGTCTTTTCCTGGATACGGCCGTGTCAATTACACGGAGGAAATGAGTGCTTCAGCGCAGCGTGAAAAGAGCAGGGCTGAGAGAATGAGAGACAGCGCCTCGGGTTGTGTTTATGAGTCTGTGGTGACTTCGGACATTTAGTGACCCCAGAGTTGAAGCAAACACGGTCTCTCTCGCAGCTGGTTGGCAAACCCCTAGGTAGTCAAACCTTTTTATAACCATGTGCACAAGAGGGGAAGGGATCATGAAACAGTACTGCAGGAGTGGAACACTAAATACATTTTACCCATCTTCACCAAAAAATTAATTAAACATCCACACAGGCTGAGTAATTAGGGATATGGATGGTGGTTTTCAAAGAAAAATGGAAATGGAGGACTGGAAAATAATTCTTCCTTCCCTTGAGTACATGTTCCTCCTCCAGCAAAATAAAAAAGATCCCAAGGTAGCATACCCATAATTATGATGTTTAACAGCACTCTGCTCATTGTGCAATTACTAGGCTCGGTTCTTAAAACCCGTCCAGCAGAGACAGCTAGGAATAATACATTTCCATGAGCTTGTAAATAGCTCCATTTTTTATTCTACCAGTGTCTACAAGCAGCCTCCCTTATGACAATATGTGTGGGTGGCAAGAGGCAAGCTTTGATTAGATACGCTCTGACCTTTAGTGTTCTGTCAGTCAGAGCCGAGAAAAGTCCCATCTGATTCTCTGTAAATCTGCTTGATTAAATCCCCCGTTTGCAATTTACTGATCATTTCTCTTACTTTGTTATTTTGTTATTCTGCTTTGATCCAACCTGAAGAGAAATTTTACTCAAAGGCAGAACATTTATACCGATAATGACCTCTATCAGAAAAAAAAAAAAAAATCTGGCAAGGTTAAGAAGGTCAACTAGCAAATGCGTGAATTAAAATCAGTGATTGAAAAAAAAAATAATTGCAAACAGTCTTGTAGCTAAAGGCATCGTAGCGAGGCCTGAGAAAAGCTGATTGCAGTAGTTTGTCCTTGTAGAGAAAAGCTTGCTTGGAAAAATAATTGACACATTTTTTTTTATGCAAATGCAATTGAAAGAGATTGATATGGCTGAATGAGTAATTTGGTAAAGATTTGTAAAATTTAAGTTTTGCTTATTTCATGTACGTAGGGCCAATGCTCCCTTTATAAATACAGTTATATAAAAGCAAAGGCTTGGACAGAAGCACTCTGTACTGTTGGTGTTGGTAGGAGTGATATTTAGCTGAGTCAGGGAGCTTCTGCTCTCACACCGGCCACTTTTGGTCCTGTATTCCTGTGCACATTTACACAATTATAGATGGTCACACTTATTATGACAACTTGGGGAGATAATTTCGTGGATACGAATGGAGTTCTGTACTGGGCCTGTTTTCTGAGTCAGAAAACCAGCAAATACATACTTCTTTTTTACATGATGATAAATCCCCCAGCCCTGACTAACAACACATCCAGGAAATATCTACCTGTCCAGATCTATACCTCTTGCATTGTATTTTTTTTTTTTTTTTTTGCAGGGAGCTTAAATCTCACTGTCAATATGGATGTGCATTGTGCTGTAGCAAAGTGCAGGGCTTCAGCTTCCATACAGACCAAACTTTTCCTCCCCGGGGACCCGACAGTGGAACGAAACAGAGAACAGGAGGAGGAGGCAAAAGGTAACTGTCGCCCGCCAATAAATCAATGCGCTCCTTTATTACTTCAGAGAACAAAAGGCTCTGCACCGAGATCGATTGCACCGCTGAGGAGCCTCCAATAAGAAAAAAAATATATAAATAAATAAAATTCTCCTGGCATTTGGCTGCTCTGTCCCCACGACCAGATCAGCATCAATTTATTACCGATGTGATGGTTTCCGCCTGATGTGTTTTTGTATAAGCACAAATCAATCCTGAGTTTATTAGCTGCTATGATGCATTGTAAAATGGCATTACTCAGGGTGCCAGATGAATGCCATTCATTAGGAAGTGAGGCTGCATCGACTGGGGATGTGCAGAGGAAAAGAGAGGGAGCACAAAAGATGTATTGAAAGAAAACAGTTATAGTGTTTTGGGCGAACTTAATGTAAAATTGGATATGATATTTTTCAGTATGATATTACATTATGAGAAAGATAAGAAGATATCGCAATTATGGTTTTCATATAATTTATCTGAAGAACATATCGATAAACATAGATAGACTGATAGACAGTCTACATAATACATTTTGCACATCATAATGCATCTTTTGTTACTTTCTACCTATTGAATATGACTATTCAAGCTGGCTGCTTCTTAAAAACATGACAAACCTTGAGATGAGTAAAATTTTACCAAAAGTATTAGTAGAAAAATGCTCTTTAGTATCTAAAGGAAAATGGGCAGTGGCAGTTTTTAAATGTTTTGTGATTATATAAATTGTATAGCTTTTCAGTTTTGTAAAAAAAAAAAGAGACAAAAAAGGAAATCAAATTGTCATTCAAGTAGCTGCTTTTTAAAAATCAAGAAGTAAAAAAAAACAAACAATGAAAATGAAATAGTGCACCTCTCAACACTAGTTTGCAGTCTATTCAGTTCTATATATACATTTATTTTTGTAAAGCAAGCAGATTTGTTGAATAAAGCATAAGTCAAACCACACATAATGGAGGAAAGAGCCTTGCATCATCGGCATAGAGAATTGCAGACTTGGACACTGCTTCTGCTCTCATTATGGAAATATCCTGTCAAATGTTGCACACGATGCCACAGTAATGGTGCCGTTCAGACACCCCAGCAGAACACAAATGTACCATGCTTGAGTCGAAATGTCGCTCGCAAGGCATCAAAGCACATTGTGAACTCATTTTACAGCATTATCATAATAGTCTGATAACCGCAGCATGCATTATATATGGCGCTTCATGCCTAGGCCACTGGGTTTAATACTGCCAGGCAGCTGCATGTTAATCTAACATGATGCCATCTTCATAATCTATAATACAATATCCTGTATACAGTATTATCATAATGTGTAATATTGCACAGTACACAAATTTTGGCATGTAATGCTAATATACAGTAACGCTCAGGCAGTGCCTCAGATTGCACTGGAGTGCTCTGAGAAATGAGAAGGTCGCATACACAAACAGCTGCATTTCTGTTCTTTCCTCTGCGTCTGCTACGAGGAGGGGGAATCAACGGAGCACACAGCTGATTAAACATGATGAACCCTGTTGGATCGAGGAGTAAGTGGAGCACCAGGACATTTGCATTGAGTCCCCAGAGTCCACATGGTGGTGAATACAGAAAATAAAACAAGGAGGATGAGACAGAAGGGAGAGATGAAGAGAATTTTTTTTTTGCAGCATACTCATCCCCCATAAATTATAGATTGTATTCAATGTTCCAAAATAAACTCCAAAACCTCCATGTTTGTTTTTACCACTGTCCATCAATGCAAGTAATAGTCAATAATCACGCTTTGATATTAATATGCAGACCCCTCTGGTCTGCAAACGCGTTTAGAGACGTGATGAGAGACACGCGACAGGACAAAAAGAATGCGATCGGGCTTAATGGGATAATTGGATGTGAAACTGTCATTCCACCTGGTGAGTGACTGTTTGTGAGAGGCGAGTGGCTAGACAGCAAAAAAAAAAAAAAAAAACAGAAAGGAAAAAAACAACCTAATCAGCCTGGCCCACTGAGAGCCATTTTATGCTGCAACATCAATTACAAAAGAATTGCTTTAGGGATCCTCTGGCCAGGCTTTCCAATGCATCACTTATTAGACAATCCTTTGCTGTGACATGTACTCATCAGAGGATTGAGGCACCGGTGCTAGACAAGGTCATTTATGAATTATTTGGATTTGTGTCACATTTTTACAAACACGCTGCTCCACAGTCGATGTCTGAGTCTGTGTGTGAGAGGAGCGGAGTGTGAAATCAGCACTATTTCTTCTCCGGCTAACTGAGGCCCTACAGTGCAGCGATGCTTAAATAAAATATAACTTACCTACTTAGTGCTCATCAAATATCAGACTTGCCCTTAGATAATGTTAATTCTCTTTAAATGGGGTGATTCCAATTGGGTTTATTATGTAATATTTCATGAAGGTAATGTAGACACAAACATAAACTGTGTATAAATGTGGGAATCAGATTAGAAAATAATTTGTTGAAAATAAAATGGCTATTCATCTTTTAAACAATCTGTAGGTATGTATCTTAACATTACTCCATTAAACCACAGCTATTAATGCTTGATGGGGGTCATTTTCTTACACTATGACTCGCAACCTTTACTTAAGCAAAAATAGGAATACCAAAGCCAGATTAACCAATAGGACGCCCTAAGGAGCAAATGAGCTGTGAGCCCATTACAGCCTCCCACCTCTTATGATGTGAGCAAAAACCCAAGCGTAAGACAAAAGCCCTGCACTCAAAATATTCCTCAGGCAAAGGTATGTGACTATCAAAAATAAAAGCTATTGTTGATGTTTGAGCTGGAGCTAATTTTAACGTTATACACAGTTGTTGTTCGATATGTTATAATTTCTTTTTGTGATGTGTCAAAACACAAACTCACCACAAATCTGTTTTGTAGCTATTTTGGTGCTTTCAATCATATCACACAGTCTTCCTCAGCAGAGGGAGCAGAAATTTCCATTCCATCCTTTCTTGGCACTTTAAGGACTTGTCTGTCACGCTGTGTTAAAAGTTGAGATTTAAAGTTTATTCTTGACCTTGTGCGCAGCAGTTACAAAATGCCTCTTTCATCACATTATGTATCTACTATTTCATTATATAGTTCTATCTATCCATCCAATCAAAAGATATGAGGATGATTAATGGTTAAGTAGTGTCAAAATTTTCTTTTGAGAAATAATTTCAATTGCATACTAGCTGTATTGCACATAATTAAATGCACTGATACATAACACAGGTTAAAACAGATATTCATTTAAAGCCTTTGTGCATGTTTGTAAATGAGCAGAGACACTGCTTAATAAAAGACAGAAAGGAGGTAATTCAATCACCTCAGGGGCAAACAGGTCTTAACGTCCTTAAGAATGATGACTCAAGTATAGGCAAGTTCATGAAAAAAAAGCTATACTTGTGTATGTTTGTTGAAAAACCCAATGACATACACACTCCAAATCAAATCCCCAGCAGCCTGGAGTGTTTGGAAATGATCATTAGGAGCTTCAGTGGCACTTGAAATGTTGCTGTTGACGCGAGCGGGAGGCTTCTCCTCGCAACTTCATGGCGCTGTGCGTCAGCAATCAGAGGCAGAAGATGCGTACCAAACAGCCGGGATAATTAAGGTTGAACCAACAAACATAATCAACGCCAATCAGGCTGTATTGTGGCAAACAACTCCGTCTGAAGGAGCCCGTGTTAATTTTCCGTATCTACATAAAGTGGTTGGTGGTGAGAACACAAGTTGCCAGCATTCAAATTAGTATTTTGCTTTAGAGAAACCTCGTAGATGAGATGCTTTGGCTTAGCACTGTTATAAACTAGCAGTGTCCCAGTTCCATACTACGTTGTAGGGTATGTCGTGTCATGTGTTCACTAGGGGTATGCCTGAACACCTAAACATCAATACTGCAATACTGCAATGGAAAGCCAGTATTTATTTCTTCTTCAGTCCAAATTGCTTGGGACTATTCAGGAAAAAAAAGTCAGCTCCATGAGACTTCGACCGTGACTGTGCATCAGCTATTATGTCTCTTCAGATTTGTTCATATCATTGTGGATGGCCACAAGATAAAAATGCCCTTTCTTAACTGTAACTGTTCCTCCCTCCCTGCAGTCGGGCATGACTTATTGGAAAAACCGTGTTGTTCTGTCAACAGTGTTCCCTTTGGTAGAGCTACGTCACACGTACACACACACTCACCATATACACAGATACATCTCCGCTTGGACAGGGACTGTATATATCGCTACACAGTAATGCACTTCCATGAAGGATGACGCCATCATAAGTTCATCAGCATAGTTAAAAAAAAAGGTTACATCTACCCTAATAAGCACTGATTCAATGTACTAACCTAAGTGACTCTAATTAAAAACCCAATATATTGTTTGACCAACAGGTGCATGTTGGGTCTGACTAAATGCTCAAACACTCACAGTGGATCATCCAGCAGTTTCTACATTTGCTACATTACTTATCCTGTTTCTGTCTCATTTGAGAGCGCGGAGCCTCTTTCAGGCAGTAGGGCAGAGAGGTGGACTGGTTATAGTGGGACACACCAGCTGAGAAGACTGGTTACTATATGAACTGACAATGGGAGAGCAAACAAAGAAGTTGAACTATGAGCAGATTGATGTTGACTTTGTGGTGCAAAAGAGTCACAGAATAGCATTCAGACAGGTGCGTACATCCATTGTGTTGCCTAGCGATATAACGTGTGTGTGTGTGGTGCAATAAATGTGCAGCTTTGTTTGGTTTAATATATATGTGGCTGCAGCTGCTGTGGAGTTTATATTGTTTCTAGATCTCTGTGTTGTCTGCTCTGCTGATGTTTCCTTCAGCTCTTAAAGTGTCAGTTATTTCATTTCTGCAGCCTCATATTGCTTGTTGCACCAGTCGTGGTTCCACAGCTCTTTTTATTTATTGTTGGTCATTTGTGTTGGACTGTCTGAGTTTTGTCTCTTTCCTGGTTCACTGTACTGAGACTATGAAGACTGTTGTATATTTATAACTGATAATCATGATATGTACAGGATCAAAATCTGTCTATACCGACAGAATTTATTGTTGGTTTGGACATCAGGGTGTTGTGATGTTGTTCCACTAGTACTGTCAGATTGACATCTGAAGCTATTATAGCCTAAATATGTTCTATGATTTAATTATCACATCAAAAATCACCCATAATTTGCTAAATGTAACAGTAGCATTTACTAGTTTACTAAAGAACGATTTCACAAAGTTAGTTTTTACTTTTATCAAAGTACATTTTTTTACACAAGTACCTACTTTTACTTTTTTATTTGAGAAAGTATTCTCAAGCTAATAGTCAATATTCTAGGCCAATTCTGCATGTTTCCCTCTTAAACTGCAGTAATGTTAGTAAATCAAGAAATTACTTCCAGTCTTCTGTCTGAGTACAAATAGAAGATCATTTTGTTGGTTGAACAGATACAGATATGACATGTCTGTGCCTCTCTCGTGTTCACACTGAAAAAAAAGTGGCAAAATATAGTAAACTGAAAGAAGTCAACAATCAGACAATCCGCCTGATTTTTGAGTGTGATGCTGACAGACACTATTGTCCCACAGTACAGTGCATGAAAGGACATGAGGGAGTTACTAATAGATGTAAACTAAAATTATCGTGGCAGTTATCGATTGTGGTGAGACAGCTCGATGAAGATCTTGGGAAATAACATCAACAAAGCAAGCAGCTTTGAGAAACACATTTTGCAATTTAATTAGAAGTGCATGCTGGATGATTTCCTGTGATATATTTTCTACTATTTGCAAAAACAGTATAATTTGAAAATCAGCATATGGTGCATCCTGCATGCTAATTTTATATTGTAAAGAACTGGGTCACAGTTACATACAATAATGTGAATGAGAAATGGAATTACGACACTGTATCTGATGGATCAAGGATGGAGATCCAAAGATGATCTGAGTGTGCATGAAAATAACAAACAGAACTTATGGACCTAAAACATATGCCTGCTGTGAGTCTGTAGGTCAGTTCCACCCTATTCTCAGGAAAAGTGGATGATCTGATGACGCTGGCTGCACAAGCCTCCACATGGCTGCCAAGAGGTGTGTTAAATTACCTGACAGCCTTCTATATATCATCGCAGTGGCTGTGCTGTCCCCTCACATCCCCTCTATAGAGATGGAAAAACCCAGTAATGCCATGAGAAAAACACAGACCCGTAGATCAGAGAACCCATTTGTCTCTGACATCAAACTGAATTCAGACTGGTAAAACAGAATTTGGGTGCAAGTGCAAACATTTGAGGTAAAGGAGAAAGTTCAAACAAGGCTTTTCCACTCCTCCTGATGCGTCTTTTTGTTTAGTTTAATGACTTTTTTTTCTCTTGTAAGGGCATGAAATTCAGTAAAATAACGATGAGGCAGGGAAGCCTCGGCTTTAATTAAGGAATGCTATCATTGTAATCATTTCTATTCATAAACAAGAGTTAAAAGCTGTAAAAGATGCTTTAGAGAGAGGGATATATTATTGATTGAAGGGAGAGATTAGAAATTAATGACCCATGTGTCCCAGATTGAATAATCAATTTCAATTAATATCAATTTCACAGTGCAGCTGCTCTGCAACAGTTCCTCAGATCTGCTTTGGCGCCGTTCATTTTTCAACCTCTCGGGGAGAACACACCCATAGAAGGAGGGCAGGGACTGTGCAGGGTGGAATCAGACCCTCCCAGGGACAAAAGGCGCGGTTATATATCTTTGATCCTGCTCCTCCACATGGAGTTAATGTGAGCTAACTGACCCCTGACTCAAACCAGACTTTTCCCCCCCCTTTTTTTTCTTTTTTATCTTCAAATGAGGAAAATATCAACAGTACATATCGTTGCCAAATTTTGCTCCTCCCCCTGAGGGAGCAGAGAGTAAGAAATCGCAGCTAGGTGAGAGAACTCAGTGTTCCTATTTGGCCTTGAATACATCGCAAAACCATCCATCATTCAAGTTTTATTCGAGATGACAATGATGAGGTGTCCCAATGTGTGTGTATGCCTGTATCTGTGCATGCACCTACATGCTGTGGAGAGGTAACAATCTCCCCAGAGAAGTGGAAGTGATATTTTGAATCCAAATTGAATGGATGGGGTGATTGCTCCACGAGAATAGAATAGTGACATCTCAATAGGCATGCCCTTATCAGGAAAATAATAAGGCTATTTTCATGACCAAAATTAGACGTGCAGACTGTCAGA
This sequence comes from Centropyge bicolor, assembly GCA_037975185.1. Classification (NCBI taxonomy): domain Eukaryota; kingdom Metazoa; phylum Chordata; class Actinopteri; family Pomacanthidae; genus Centropyge; species Centropyge bicolor. Next base: position 1,454,768 of record JBBMOC010000054.1, read on the forward strand.
TGAGAGAAAAAAGGTCTGAACCAATTGAACCAAAGAAGATGCTTATTAGAGAGGTTCAATTTGCATATATTGCATGTCAGACGTATTGGCAAAAATGTCAAAAACTAAATCAAAAAAGCCTTTCTAGTGTGTGTGCTGAAAATTGCTCCTTGATCAGAGTGAATGAATTTGACAGAACGGTGACGTTATGGGTATCTGGCGGAAATAAATCATCGCTGAGACATTTATCAGACATAGCAGCAGTGCAAGTTTCTCTCCCAGAATGGTTTCACCGGGAAGGGTGGGAACGCAAAGGGCTGTACTTCAATGCAATTTGCACCAATTTCTATTTCCTCAAAGCCAATTCAGACACGTAAAAATCTAGAAAATTATGCGGTACAGAAAGTATGCAGAGTTAGCTCACTTTATATCTATAAGAAGAAAGAGAGTTTTAGACAGAATCAATTCGATTGCTTCTCTGCCTCCTGCAGCCGTCCATCCCACCTCTTAACTGGCTTTGGATAAATTGCTAAATTGGCCAAAGCCCATCACGCTGCAGTACTCGCTGAATAATCTGCTCATCTTCTCACACCGGCATGCTGCAGCCGCAGTTATCACTGTACAGTTAAGGTTTGGTCTCAGGCCTCAAGTTTGCCCAAAGTCATCTCAGTGGTTAACTTTTAAAGAGCACGGAGAAGAGACTTCTCACGGATCAGCCCTGTCTCAGATGGCTCCAAATCGCCTGGCAGATCCCTGTCAGCCTCTCTTTGAGATGCTAGCCGGAGGGCCTGTAATGTCAAGTGCCTTTGACACTTAAGACAAATGACGCTCTCAGCCCACGTTGGAGAATATTAGAAGGCCACAGATGGATGTATGGCACGCTGGTGCCCGCACAGACACACGGGACTCAGAATAGAGCTGTTATCATCATCGCCATCATCATCATCATCATCGCGTTCACGTCCACTGATTCCAATAAAAGCGAGCGCGGGGTGGTTCGAGAGCCTTATCATTTGCACAGGCGCCGGCGCCTTTCAAAATGTACAAGCATTAATTAAGAATCCATTATGAGCCCAAATCCATCAGAAATGTGGACATTATGCAGAGTGACACCCCATTATTTGAGTCTGCGTTGTGTTTTGTATGCAGGAGTTGTTACAATTTCTTGTGGGTTTATGTAAAAAGAGCAGCAAAGCCATCTGTTTGGTAGCGGTTCAGAATGCAGAGTGAATATTGATAAGGGCACCAGTGTTCTTGGTAATGTGTCAGCTCGCAGCTCCATCAGATAAACCCAGCAGCGGGATATCATGTAACTTATGTCATAACTATCAATCTGACACAAACAGGTACAACATCGGTCTTTCCGACGGAAATCCTCACGGATCCTTACATCACAAGTCCTAGCTAGATTACATCCTATTTGCTCTAAAGAGGCTCATTTTTACAAGCGTCTTCTGCTTTCAAGCCTTTCCATGCAAGGTTAGTGCAGGCTTCACAACGCAACGCTCACAGATAATATTGATTTTCCGATACCTGTGTGGGCACAGCATTCGCATTCAGGTGTCGGTCAGCGAGAGATGCGAGTTCAAATATGCTTTGAATAACCATTCACAGACCAATCCTTTTTTTTTCTTCTCATTTTAACAAGGTGAATCACTGGCTCCTCTCCAGCCTTTTATATAATGGAGTCTGGTCTTCTCAAAAGAACAAGGTTATTTTGAATGTGTGAGATTAGAGCTATAGCAAATGTGTAATTTCTTTTTTCCTGCTTTCTCAAAGTGAAGCTTTCATTTCAAGGTGACATCATTGTGACGGAGGCCGGTCGGATTGTGCTGAAAAAAGAGCCAGCCAAAATGTCTCAGAAGGCGTCAGGGTCACACCTTGATGGGGTTTTGTCACCGAATGGCAAGTTAATTTCGAGTGATTATAGATACACCACGCTCAAATCTGAATAGTTACGGGGTCAGATTGAGTCATAAATAAATCAGCGGAAGAGGTCAAATGAAAGGCACGCAGCTCCAAGACGGTCCCAACACATCCTTTTAAGGTTGCACAGCTCTTTCTAATCTTCATCTTCAGCCCTCACGCCGAAATCAAACAGGGAGCAGAAAACGACAGAGAAACAAGATTCATCTCAAATCCCTCTAAGCCTTTATCGAATAAATGCTCACTCACAATGAACCCGGCGCACTGGAACAGATGTAAACAAGGACTTCACTCACACACACACAAACACACACACACACACACACACACACACACACACACTTACATACAGTATTCACACACACACACACACACACACACACACACACAGATGCACAAAAAAACTGCCCTGAAGATGTTCATTGATACATACAGAATTATAATTCACTAAAGGCCTGCAACCAATGATTATTTCTTTTGTCAAATAATCTATTGATTTATTTTTAGGTGGACTCATTTTTAATCTTATAATCTATAAATGTAAAAAACAAACAAAAAAATTCCATCATTTTTTTTGTCAGACCAACAGCCGAAAGCGTCGTATTTGAGAAGCTGAAGCTGCAAATGTTGTAAAGGGGGATTCCACTGATTCTTGCCCTGGAGAGGTTGCAAAACAGTTGTATCATGCTGCCTGTGGCTTCGAAGGGGGGCTACAAGTGTAAATTTACACAGGCTTAACGCAAAGCCTGAACAGAAGGGAATTGGAATTTCAATGCATGGAGGGGTCTAACATAATCTACACATGATCAGAGACAGGAGCTGTGTTCATTGTAAGGTGAGGCACAGTGCAGAGACAAAATGCAGCAGGTTCATGGGAGCATGTACAATGTAGCAGGAAAGTGCCAGAATAAACAATGGCCCCAGCAAAGAGCATTTGTGAATTATTTATTCTAGTTTAGCACAAAAGATGGCACGAGTAGTTACCATCCTTCTGTAAAGGCTACAGTTAGGGAACTGATGAAAACACAGTGAAACTCACTCTTGTGTCTCGCAGGTCACTTTCGGGTTATGTAACGGACAGCTGTCATCTCACTGGTTCCACTGAAAGGTCTGAGAAAATCAAGGTCAAAGTCGAAACTGATTGAACTTGGTGAGGTGTAAAACAGTGTGGCACGCAACGCCAGGCCTTCGCTCTCTCTGTGGGACGACGGTGACTCACGGTATTTCAAAGCCACTCTGCAGCCGATCGGACGTAGAGAGCCCCGTGAAGAGGTGCTATCAAGTCGCACACGTAGGAAGTGGGGATTTTGGAGAAACAGCAATATTTCGTCCTGATTTAGTCGTGAATTATGTTCAATATCAGCAAAGTAAAAATTCTTCCTTTCTAATCTGAACATGGCAATTACACCATATTGTGAATGTGGGAAAGATTGTGACTGTGGCTAATAAAATATAGTTCAGATACAGTAAGAATAACAACAAAACACAAGGGAAAGATGGTTATGGTTACAAAAAGGTGAAAAGGTCATTACAGGTCTTTGACTGTTCATGAACTCTAGCATTAATGTTCAATGTGTTACATGCTCATCACAAACTCCTCCCATAAAAGACAAGAAAACTCTCTGTATTGGTCTACACTGGACATGAGGATATCACAGCCTCCGCTGCATCGATTTCGATCCTCCGAGTTCTCCAATTTTTTGAAAGTGCCCTTTTAATAAATGACTCGCATGATTAATCAGTTGCCAAAGCTGTTGTTCATTTTTTGCTGATTAGCTCATCAATTAATTGACTAATCATTTCAGCACTTGTTTCGTCTGTCTATTATTTGAAACGAGCAAAGTCAAATGAGCATTTGCATAAACAGAATCGCTAAACATTCACTTCGACTAACGAGCATCGCGGAAAACAAACATGAATCAGTTCTTCTGGAAACGAGCTCGGTGCCAAGTCTACATTTAATGTCAAAATGTCTGGAGCATTGTGATTGCTTTTGAAATTACTGACCCAGTTGAAGCCTGATTAAAGTTAATCGCTCCCCAGCGTGCTATGACCAAGCATGACAGATTGCATGGCTACGTATATTCACATTTACGCCCACATAGCTGAGTGCGAATGAATACCTCTGTGGGTGCTGCCAGGAGGGATTGCAGATGAGGGCTAATGTGAAAGCTATCCATCATGTTTTGATCACTATATTCTTGAGAGGTACTCAGTGGGAACTGATGATAAACTGCTGAAAACCCACATAATCTCTCCTTGAGCCTAGAAGCGTTACAGTGTTTTTTTCTTGACAGGGGAGAGATTATTTAATGTTTGAAAGTAATGACCTAAAAATACACGATACAGGTCGGAGAATTCTAGCTTTCACTTGCACAAAAAAGATCTAAATCCATCTTTGTTCGCTCAGAACACTTTCGGCTCGGCTGTATGGATTCATGCAAATTCACAGTGGATCCCCTCTCTTGCATAAGGAAAGTGCATTATGCATACACTGTGTGAATAAAAACAAGTGCAAATCTGATCATTTGATTAGGCTGGGGTACTCTGACAGTCATTAAATATTCAGAGACTGTGTCCTCTATTCTCAGCTCTGAGTTCATGTGAACATTGTCACCACTGTGTTACGTCTCTTACAATAATATCCACTCAATTAAATCCCACTGGGTAGGATGATGGCTGGTACTTTTTCTTTTTTTTTTTTGAGTGAATAGTCTGCGTGATCTGTAATAACAGCTGCAGGGCTGATAGCACCGGCACATAAAACACAGGTGAGATGAGGATATTCAGACACCATGACCTCATCAAAAATTTTAATACTTACACATAAACAGTGAGAAGACAAGAGGATGAATTTTAGGAAGGTGAGATCATGCACTCTGAATTTTGTCAAAACGATCAATACATTGCGTCATTTTGGTATATTTAAAGCTATATTTAAAAAAAAAAAGTCAGAATTTGCACGAAAAAATGCAATCAGGTTTTTAATGACAGCAAAGATAAATCAGTTACAGAGTGACAAACCAGGATGTGGTCACTGTTGTGGGAACAACTTGGCTGATCACTTCCACATCTTTTGGGATTGAGCTGTAATTTGACCCTGCCGGCTGGGAGGAGCAGTAGAGATAAAATCAATAATTGGCTTCGAGATTAATCATGATTTAAGTGAAGTATGTTTAGGTAATATATGGGCCAAACCTAATTATTGTGAATACTCCTGGCATCCAGTAAAAAGAAAAAGACTTAACTAAAAATGAATGATTAAAGAAGCCCACATAAAATAAGATTGTATCGGGATTGTAAAGGAAATTTATGGTTTGGAAAAGTTGACTTGTTATCATTTGCAAATTAGTGGATGAGATGGTTAAGATATCTTAGTACATGAACCACAGATTGAATTTATTAAAATATATTTTTGTTTTTTTTCCCAGCCATGTAATGCCATAAACATAAGTGATGAATTATGGGAAGTATGTGTCAAGATGGATGTGTAAGAATTTCTTGCTTGTAGTAGAACGGACTTCTCCCTGTGAGTTTGAACTGAGGAAAATGTGAGCTGTGTGGAAGAGGATGAACAGGCATGATCTTGACCTGGGACATCTGTGAGGACTGACTTACTTTTTAAATTTTTTTTATTTTACCGTGACGCTGAAGTTGTGACGCTCTATGAGACAAAATTAAACAGAATGTGTTCATTTTAATGTCTGACCTCATCAACTCCATTGATTTTTGTAATCATCTGCTTATTCTGAATTTGATGGCAGCAACATGTTTCAAACAAGTTGAGACAGGAGCAACAAAAGACTGTGAAAGTTGAGGACTGATCCAAAAACACCTGTTTGGATCATTCCAAACAGGTTCATTGGTAACAGGTGAAAGTATCATGATTGGGTGTGAAAGGTTCATCCTGGAAAGAGTCGTTCACAAGCAAGCATGGAGAGAGGTTCAACACATGATTCTATGAAGGAGATTACTATACCAGCTTTTATTTATGTTTTTGCACAGCATCGAAACCTTTTTTTTTTATCTGTGTACTCAAACAGGGAGCTGTGTTTTGAGAAGATATAAATTGATGTATATGGCCTCTTCCAGTTCTCCCAGAAATTAATAGAGCCACCTTTGATGCTGTGCAATCAATGTATATCTGATGTTGAACTGCACCCCTTAGACTCATTTTATTGTATGTCTGTGTCTGTTCTTCATTCAGAGAGAAGATTAAAAAAACTAATATTTTTTTCTTCGACGTGAACACTGCCAGATGTAAATTAACTGCCTCCCTCTGATGTAGCATTCATAAACAACAAAGGCACACACTCCAACTCTCAAAGAATTAGGAAAAACAAAGAAATACAGTTGGAGGTAAATAGTTCCTCAAGGGGAGCAAAACCCAGCTAGAGTAACTCCTTTGCTGGCTTTAAAAGATAATTAAGAAGAATACGGCTGCATTGCTCATATGCTCCTCAGAGAATTTTTGAGATTATTTTTTTCCTCATTTCCATCATTGTCCCTCAAAAGCACCTTTTCCCCCCTTTGTATGACTAATGTTTTGATCATGTGCCGATCATGGGTCACTTATTGATGATTGATCAGTAGTATAGCACAAGGAAGATGCTTAGTTGGAAAATATTAAAGTTTACAGCCTTTTTACCTCAAAATGAACTAAACCATATTTCAGTGCAAAAGTCTAATTTCCAAGAAGTCACCACCCATCTTCAGAGAGCTTCTCAAACTGAACGCGATGCTCAAGCTTAAAGCAATATGACTTTGGATTATAAATTTTCTGTCACACCGAACAATAGGCATGTCAGGTCCATTCTCACAGACCTGACTACTCACTGCTTCAGTGTTGCGGCAGCACAAAGAGAAGCATCCACAATTGCCAATTATGATGATGAAACAGAGACAGAGCTTGGCATGTTTGTTAACAGGGTATGCGGCATAATTAGGCCTAATTATAAACACATGTCAGACTGAGGTTGGTTGGAAGAGCAGAAGCAAATGGTCAATGAAGAAGCAGCACTTTGATTTATAAGCTATAATGGACCATGATCAGCAATAGTATAATGAAGTCAATGTTTTTTGGAGGTTTTATTAGCCCATATCTCCTCAAAGTCAAAAGAATCTCTGCACGCTTGAATTTACACAATTAACATTCTGAAGTAAGCTGATGTTCTGATTAAGGTCTCGCTCACTCAAAGCCTGACCTAACAAATGTAAATTTCATCAATCACCACCGAGGGAGTGGTCGTCACTGTGAATCTCACTGATTCCAACTCCACCTCTCTCAGCCCGATGAGTGCCACATCCGTTAATTACAGACGGGAGAGAAAAGGCTAAATATGTGTTCAAGATGAACTCTTCAGCAATTCAGCTTCACCAAACAGTGTCATTGCGCCTTGAATATTAATGGCACAAAGTCATTTCTTTTTCTCCCGCTGACCTTTTTGGCGTCTTTGTTCGAGCTCGTCGCAACTCAGGGGCATCAGAGTCTCATAGCGAGCAGGGAAAATCTCTTTCAACTATACAGGACCTTGAAGTGTCCTCAAGCAAGACAGGGGCTCTCGAACCTCTATATCCTGGGTGACTTTTCTGTTGATGACCTCAACCTCTGGCAGCCATGTGGAAAGGGACAGAAAGAAGGAAAAATTCTCATCTTACACACCCATTCATATTTGGTCATATTGGTTTATCTGCCTTCTTCCTAGACTTTAAATTAGTTAAGTTATAGGAAATGGGTTTTTGGTTTTGCCTATATGATAAAAGTAAGTATAGCAAAAGGAAAAAAAATACATTTAGACAATATGTTCCTTATTTAGGCTGCAAAATGCAATTTCAGTAAAACATTTTGTGGTTTGAATTAAATAAGTTAAAATATTTTTAATGCACCTGACTGTCTGTGCATCTGCATCTACAAGAAGGTAATACATTATCTGTAGAACCATGTTTACCCAGCAGCATGCTTTGCAAAACCATGTAAGGCTCAGCATCAACCCACACAGAACGTCCAGCAAAACTGCTTAATAAAGACGATGTACTTCGATTTAATGAGGAAGCTCTGACACAGTTCTAATGAAAGACGGCATTAATTGCCATGGATGGTAAACACAAATTAGGATGGTGAAAAAAAAAATCAGCGGTACATCTTGAAAGTATTCTCTAATATATTCTGACAGTATATTTAAGCTTGATGCAGACAGACCTAAATGACTTTTGCTAAAAATTTGCCTTTTGCAGACAAAACACATTTTTCAAACCCAAGACCGAAAACATCTAATTGAGGTGGGATCCACTCTCCTTCCCATCACGACAGGCTTGACGGTACCCAGTTCTCGGGGGTGTCTTAACCTCGCTGTGAGCTGTCCCAGATGCTGCAGAGGTTTTCAGAAATGATTGAGTTTATAAGAGCCAAAACCTAAATGCACTGGAGCGCTTCGAGAAAGTAAAGAATAAAATGTGTGAGATGGGAGACGAACAGTATCCAAGGAGAATGCAACAGGAAGTGTGGACATACACAAAATGATCTCTGGTGTTTTTGTTGAATTTTGCTATAATTTGCACCAAGCGTGTATCTTTCCAGCTGATCTGATCTTGTAATCAGAACAACTCAGATATATCAGTTGTGCAACCACACGTCAGTCTGACAATAGTCCGGGAACATTGCAGCATTTCCGAGGATTTGAAGGTCCTGTAGTTTGCGACACCTTTCACCTTGAAGTCCTTATTGCTGTGTTGCCTCTGAGCCTTCAATGTTCTCAGTCATTGTGTACAATCACGTAGCATCACATCCTTGAATTTATTGCATTAATACAGTATATAGACACAAAACACCACCTGCCTCCTGAGAAAAACGACAGCATTGGCTGTTATTCTACTGGAAACAGCAGGGGGCCTTCGGCAAGGTTGTCTTTGGAGTTTAGCTATATATAACTATTTTTTGTTTTATGGGGACATGACAACTGTTTCATATTGTTTTACATTTTTACATTTACATTTTTTTTCATTGAGTTTTGTGAGTTGTCGCATAATGAGTAAACTTTGTGAAACACTGTCTACATCAAATTCTGAATTCCCTCCTGTGATTTTGGCAATTAGCTATTTCTTTGTTTGTGCAAAAAAAAAAAAAAAAAAAAATATTGTCTCAATTTGTCCCGGCATGTTGGTTTAACAGTGTGTGGGCTCATCTGTCTCAAGCGTATTTTATCTGCCAAGATAAGCAGCAAATATTTTTGAACACTGTTTCAACTGATTTCACATGTTTACACGAGTTTTTGAAATAAATGAAATAGTCTAAGTTTTTAAAAAAAAGAGTGACTGCAATTTGATCTTTTGTCACCCAAGTAGAAAAAAAGTCACGGATTTTTTTTTCTTTTAGATGAGTGAATAATAAAGTACTAAAGTAATAAAGCACTCTGTCTGCCTGTCTGTCTGTGAAGGGAACTTTTTTTTTTAAATCAAATTTGTGAAATTCTGTTGATGAAGCCTTCTTAATTATTTTTCCACTCTTGTAAATTTGGCAAATACCTGAATCTTTTCCTCTTTGTTTTCTTCCTTTTTCTTATGGCAGCATCAGACAAATACTTGTATTTTGGAGGTGCCATCAATTCTTACTTTTTAAAAATTGTATCTTATTTTATACTTACCATCATTAGAAATAATGCATAATAAAAAAAAAGCCCTCTTGTGGCCAGGGGAACTCTAACTAGGTCCTTAGTTTGCTTATGTGTCAGGCTGACTCTGTGTGTTGATGGATCGTTATGCAAAGTGTTTTGAGTTTTGAGGAGTTTTTGGTTGTTTTCCTATGTAGCATGACCACAATTTACTAACCTAGATTTGACTACTACTACTATTGTGTCTTTTTCTGACCAAATGGGCCATTAGATAAGCAGAACACTCATATGGTTCTTTTTGCATAGAGAACAATAATAAAACACATGCACATCCCGAAACCTAACAGGAAGGATGCTGGATCACCAAATGCCTGGTAGAGACTTTGTCTACTCCTTTCGTTTAAAGCCCAGCAGGTAGGGGCAAAATATTTCATCATTAGTAAATGCTAATCTCTTGTGTATAAGAGTTAATAATTTGAACGCACGAGTAACTAATTTGGGTCCACAAATGAGTCATACATACCCTCTAATATGCAATTTGTGCACACGACTTAATTAATTTGTTCCCTCAAATGAATATCATTAAGTTATCGTGGCAGTAGGAAATGAAGTCACAGGTTTTCGTGCCTCTGGTTAACATGTAAGTGTCAGTCATGTTGTGTTAATGATGTGTGATTTCATTCACCATTCAAGCTATGTGGACAACTCTGTCATACCTGTTTACTTAAACGTCTGGGTCTTCCTCTATTGTGCTGTGCCTGTCCGACATATATCACCATGCAATGAGCTTAAGCTTCTGTTACAAGCCTACGAGGCAAGAAATGTCTCAGACTATTTCGCATAAAACTCATTCATGCAGCTTATTTCTGAAACTTTAATAAAACTGTTAGCGTCATCGATCAGAATGGGAGTGTGTTATTACTGTAGCAGACGTGAGTTCAGCTCTTCCTTATGGGAGTACAGGAGCCTTCAGGCATGCAGGTTCACCCACAAAGCTTTGCTGCGTTCAGCACTAACTTGGAAGAAATATACTCTAGGTGGTATTTTATAGATATCCTGGCGCCTTGAAAATAGCATTCCATTATAAAGTATGAATAATAACCAGGCTCACCTGTAAAAAAAAAAAAAAAAAAAAATTAAGAGAGATAGAGAAAGCTGCATTTATATGCACCACTTTGAACTCCGTGCTCTTTATTGGGCCGTTACTGAAATAAATGCTCGCCATCAAAGTTCCTCTAAACATATTAATTGCTGGATTTGATGAGACCTACATTCAAGCTCTGCACCTGCTTATTAAAACAGCGCACATCCAACATTATGGTGGCCATACTGAAGCTCCCGTGGAAGTTTTGCCTGCCTGGCTGCATTTTCTGAGTCATTAACGCCGTACCACTGCGGAGCGGGTCGCCAATTCTCAACAGTGGGGTCAACCGGGAACAAAGGGAATGGAGCTATTCTCGGCTGTTGTGGATATACTATAAGCTTTTTGCTTTCCCCCTTTCACCTTTTTATCATCTCCTCTGCATGCAGAAAAGCTGTGTGTTTTCATTATAGTCTGAATCGTTAGACATAGACCGCTGCAACCACCAGTACACATCCACACTGCATACCATTAATATCACTCCACTTCTGTATCAACTGTGAGATCTTATCTAATTATCCCTGCTCTAATGATGATAAAAGATCTGTATCCTGCAGTAGGACAAACCTGTCTTGTTAAGTCTGTAGATTATCTTGAAGATATGCATATAATTTTGTGGTTTTTTTTTTAATGTAAAACAGAAAGGGCTGTGTTTAATTATGCATGTGCAAATTGTTGCACAATAACATTGGCTTAGTGCAGTTAACGCCTGCCTGCCAACATCCTTTTCCCCAATCACAGACTGAGTCGTTTTTGCCAAACCTCTCTCCTGTCCTAAGTAACAATAATGACATACACTCAAAATAAAATTACACATGTTAATGACGGAGGCCTGGACTGAGAAAGTGTTGTCCTGGTCGGATCTTGCCGTCTTGTATTGAACGGGCTGGATCAAACATTTTGCGCAGACGTTCATGGTTCTCGGAGGATGCATTTGAATGGCTTTTGTGATCCCCTGACTTTTCCTCTACTCTACCATGAGGTTGACATTTATGTTTTTTGAGTGAAATGCCTCCACAACTATTAGATCAATTGCATGACATTTGGTGCAGACACTCATGTCCTCCTCAGGATGAATTGTATCCTATTAAGTTGGTGTTTCCTTACCTTTTCATCCTGCGCCACCATGTAATCACTCTTTTTTTGTTTGTTTATTATTCTAATATTTTGTTTTATGAATAAAACCAGCAAAAACAGTGACATTGCTACCAGACTCAAGTGTGCATTGTGTTTAATGATAAACAAAGAAGATAAAGATGGCAAACATGTTAACATAAAAGCTGTTAAACATCAGCATGACATTAGCATTTCCATCAAAATAAAGCTTGGCTGCAGTCTTTTTACACAAATCTGCACAACAGTGGGTCTGATTATGGATTTATTCTGTGTTATATTTGCTAGATGTTATTGTTAAAACAGTTGTAGGGATGAATATTTTGCAGAGTGGCTATGACAATGTGCAGCAGCACACACTGTGAGTTCCTGAAGAAACACACCCAGATATAGCCTGACAATGCTAAAGTGTTGCTACTGACCCCAAATTTTTCACAATAATTTTTGCCCCGGGCATATTTTTGTAAGAGCGCCGGCAAGTTTAGCACAGTTTAGGCCAGCCCTTGACAATTCTGATCTCAACGACTCTCAACCCTGTTTTCTCACCTTTCACAGAATAATAATGGGTTTGGCCGGCGAGTCCTTTTATGTTGGCACGGAGCTCACGAATAGCGGAGGTCGGTCAGGCAATGTGAGTTCACCCAGACAGAAGGGACAAGGGAAAACTGTCAACCTCTCCTCAGTAGATGTGCGAAAACTTGATTTGTCCAAAGAGATCAGAAATTCTTTTGAGTTTTGTCCATGTTAATTTGAACAAATACTCTACAGGAAATGAAACACTGTAGAAAAAGTGTTTTTCTGCAGGCATGAAAAGTGTGACCCAATTATACGCTTTGCCATTAATGGGGCCTGAATGAGGGCTGGAGGTTGGCACAGAGCGGTCTCAGCCTATTTGGGACTAATGCCTGGCATGGCAGAGCGTTGGACACTGGTGAGATCAGCTCTCATTCCCTCTGCTCTGAGATATTGCATTGGCCTCTGCAGCCCACATCCCAAGATTACCTTGACATCTGCTGGGTGGGTTTCAAAAAGCTAATTAATCCCTGCTGACCTCAAGTTTGGCTGTCTGTTCTAAAAGCAGCTCGAGTCTCGGGGTAAAGACCCACTATAGGTCAGCCCACAGTTCCCATATGACTTATTCTTGGAAAATAGTGTAAAGCTTTTTCTTGGGCAGCTCTTTGGAAAGTCACAGAAAAATATGTCAAATATTTGAGAGGAAATCTGGCTTTTTTGGCTGCTTGAGGATTTTTTTTCCCCCCCAGGATCTATTTATTCGCATTAAAAAAAAGTCAAATTTGTTAGCGAGCCGTTGTTTCAGTGACTGATCCACTGCACAGAAAGCCCACAACTCCCACTTCACATTAGCGAGTATGATTTTTCCCAGCTTTGTTTCGCGGCCTCTTCCAGCCCATTGAGTACTGCAAACAGTTCCCACCATGAGGCAACATTAATATTCATGAATAATGTTATGCAAAAAAAAAAGGGAAAATTAATAAACAGCCAACACATTTGGCAATGTCACACCCCAAAAAGTGCTACAAGGCCCCTGACGGAGCTTGTGATTTTTCTTCCATGACATTTGTAATTGTTACACTCACACAAAAAAAGAAAAAAAAAATATTGAGGGCCTCAATGATAAGTCCTCAAGGGAAAGTGATCTGCCCCTGTGGAGGTATAGTTACTGCAGGTTCAGAGAAGTGGGAATTCTTGAAGATATTTGCAAATTTATTGCTCCAGTTTTCAAGCAGGTGAAGAGAGCCTTGGGCAAAATTAGGTTTATCTGAGCGATGTTTGTGAGGTATTCTGAGGGGACCGGATAACCCTTTCCGTTTGTCATCGCACAGATGAGTGTGCTCAGCTGCTGCGCCCAGGGAAATTACTAGGTTGTTGTCTACATACAAAATCCACCTTTGAAATGGGATGGTCCTCAGGCAAACATGCCAGACTTTTTTTTTTTTTGTCATGGAGAAAAAATGTGCTCTTCGGTGCCAGTGAAGGTCAGACAAAAACAAATATGAATATAATTTTCCAAACCTTTTGCTCTATTTTCATGTAAACAGGCTTGTTTACAAAAAAGCTCTTTTTTTAGGGTTGTTCCTGACAACGTATAAATGGGGAATATTTGGAGCTTGGCTTTTCCTACAAAGGGAAAAAAAACATAGTTATAAGCTGAATTGGTTTAACTTAGCACTAAATTTAGCAATAAACAAAGAAGACAATATTATTAGCCTTTGTTGGGAATACAATATTGTTAGCCTTTTTTCAATGGAAACATTCACACACGTGAAAGCCATGGAAATACAGGTTATGTTCGCAAAACTTTGCAATTATCATTATTTGTATGATGACAGCTTTCTGGGATTATTTTCCAAATTATGTAAAAAAAAAAAAAAAAGGTGCAAAAAAAGTGCAGGCATGTAGGAAATCAGTCTCTTTCTACCAACATTCTGACCTTGAAAATTGCAAAGTAAAATTAGAAGAACACAGTCCCAAATCACCAAGCTACGTATGGCACAGATTAAGTTATTAAAATGTTATCTCATTGCATTTGAACACCTTTGTTTAAATGGTGGCTTTGAAAGATTTAATCAATGGATATTTAGCCGTTTCTACTGAACTTACCACTAATATCAATTCAATTCATTCTGATTTTGATGCAGATTGTTTGACCAAAATCTGAACATTTGAATAACAAAAAGAAAAGTAGTAAAATCTGCATTTAGTACAAATTTAGACAATTCTCAGATTACGTTCAATGACAACACTTTGGAAATCCATCTTCCAGCAGTGTATAATCAAATCATGAACAATGCCACAGCAGTTGCACTTAAACTAACACTTTACATCCAGCATATGTCTTACCTGTGACAAAGCAAATAATATTCACAGATATCTTTTATCTACTGCCCAGATACTCTTGTTGGATCATTAATAGGGATGAGCCGGATAAAGCATTTTTGACGAATACGAGTATGATACAAGTAAAACTCGTCAATATCCGTGCTTGAGCTGAAGGAAAATCCTCATTGTGTAACTGACTGTCTTCGCGCTCTGTGATTGGCAGAGTCACACACAGCGCCCGCCCCTCCCTACACAGACACGTCTGTGCACGTCTCGCGCAACATAGGTGCAGTGCAATTGACGAGATAGAGCCGAAAACGGTTCGTGGCGCGTCGGCCACTGCCTGCAGTCCGGTCGTTTTTTTTTGTTTGTTTGTTTATCTACCGTCTGCTTGCTTTTACTTTGGCTGGTGGTATAAAGTCAGTTGGAAAACTTTGCTCGTACTGAACGCGGTGCTTTTGAGAAGAATACAGTGAACAAGGCCTGTTTGCCATCACTGGATGTTTGCATGAATCACCAAGTTCACACAGATCATTAAAAATAAACAGTCTTACAGACAAATTAAGATATAATGTATATAGGATTTGAATACAGTAGATTAGCAACTTCTGATCAATCTATATCAGTTTCAGACTTAAAATAATGTACAGTTTTAAGCCCCACCCACCCCGCCTCCACTTCCGGTTTAGGCCCCGCCCACTCCGAGTACATATACAGATACAGATAATATAGATGGTTGAACCGATACAGATACAGATAGTGGTGTACTCGCTCATCCCTAATCATTAGCTCTTGGTATTACTGCCTGAGGCTGAACAGCTAATTCAATGCATTAATGTTATTATATATAATTATAATAACTTATTTTATATTTTGCTGTTTACTATTTGATGTTTTTACTGTATCTTTGGTGTCTAAGCTTGTGTTCATAGTCTTTAATTATCATGCTCACCTTCAGCGACATGCACATTTTCATTTCTCTTTGTATTTGAAATTAAACTTCCTGTTTCACAATTTCTTCCAGTGAAAACCTCAAAGGCAAACTCTCGTATCTGCGCACCTGGACTGTTTTCTAACAGCATTCTGAAGGCTTCTGTTGGACGTTTCCCTCATGAGTCAAAATAATATTAAGTTAAAAACAGGGATACAGTCCCAAATCACAGAACTAAGCTATCAAAAACGTTACAGTCTAATTAGCAAAACCTATCACTGTGCAGCAGGAGGATTGTCATCGTTTTGTGAGTCTATATTATAACACATGCAGTAAGTGGCAAACATCTTCTCAGCTGCTCTTCACTGATCTCTGCATCCTCCCACAACACACGGAAACATGAGGGTGACCCCTCACACACACACACACTCGCACATTTCCTATTCCTCTTCTGAATTCTGACCCCTCCTCCCACTCCACTCACTTCTCCACATCCCTGAGCTCTTGTCCTCTTGTTCTCCATCACCTTCCCTCCCACCTCCACCCTCTCCCTGCCCATTCCTCTCGCTCAACCTATGAGGACCTCTGCTTCTGATGGCAGTCCCCAGAGACCTGCCCAAACACTTGCTCGTTGCCCGTCTGGCTCTCGTAGCGAGTCACAACCGATATCGCTTGTCCTCCTGCTCGTGGATCTATTTTGGCTCTCAGAGGGACAGACCAGGAGGGAGCTTTAAAAAAAAGAAAAAGTGAAATTGCATTGTGAAGATGATTGCCCGCTGGGCGATCCTTGGGCTTCTTAGTAAAGACATGAATATATGTTGCGTGTCAGCCATGATAGCACTCGTATGGCAGCTACAGTGCCACCTAAAGAGCCGGTCAGGGAGCAGAAGTGTCAGCGATGAGAGCGGTGTGAGTATTGTAAAGACGTCAGACAGTTAACACGAGGCCTGAACCCATCCGCTGCTGCCGTGGATGGGGTCACGCTGTCTGCTGCTTCTCATTTGACAAGAATACAAGAATGTCCGTCTGAGTAATTGCACATCCTCAAAAGGAATAAAATATCGCAGGTGACTGATTTGACAATTGTGAAATCCTGAAAGTCAAAGTGGCTCCTTTCATCAGCCGTAATGGCCTATTGTTGTTCCACCTATTGTCATGTTCAGGTGTAATCGTTGTGCGACTAGAAAATAAAGTCTAAAACAGTGAGGCGGAAGAGATCTTGAAATTACAAAAAGAAGAATAGTCTAATCTTTCTTTGTCTCCCCTGTGGTTTTGTTTGTTATCACCGTGACGATGACACAAACACCATTTGCGATAAGTACATATGAGGTTAATGTATCATGAAAAGTATTGGATTCAGCGTTTCTCATAATCCTTGATCTGATTTTATGGATGAAAAGATTAATATACATTACATTACAAAAGAAAAGGGGGGAAAGAATTTTCCTCTCGTCCATGCAAGAGTCTAATAACTATAAATGTACCATGATGACTTTTTGAAGGTTTGCTAAGCTGAGCGCACTGGGCCGTCTAATAACATGGGGGAATTCATGACGAGGAAAACTACAAATTGTTTGGTTGTGTCCTGTGAATGCTTGACATATTTCTGAACAAAATAAGATTGCGGCTCAATAGAATACACATGTATTTCACTGTACAAACAAAACTACAATAAAAAATCCAGACAGTCTTAATCCACCTCTGTAGGAAAGTTAAATGTTTCTGAAACATTGAAGACATGACCACAGAGCAGTGGTGAAAAAGAATGAATTGCTATGCTCAAGTACTGTATTTCACTTGAACGTTTGAAATGATAATTTACTCAAATTTTTTAGAGCAGGGGTTTTCAAAGTGTGGGATAGCGAGCCTCCCTAAAGAGAACTCAAAAGCATGCCGCCCCCCCTTTACCCCCCCTAATTATTATTACTATTATTACTGTTATTGTTGTCTCTTTGTATGTTCCACACAGGCTTAAAAAAGGTTTTAAACTATAAATGCTATACACATCTTTATTTTTGTAAACATCTTGAACATGTTTGTATGTTCTTAAACATATTTTAAAACATTTTAATCATCTTTATCTCTGTGTGTGGATTAATATCTTACTTTAAAACACATTTTTAACATCTGTATGTTTTTAACATCTTTTTAAAACACATTTTAACATCTTTATGTTTTAACATCTTTTTTTAAACACATTTTAGCATCTGTTTTTAACATATTTTAACAGAGTTTTTTAATATCTTTTTGAATACATTCAATTTAAGACCTCTTTGTGCAATTCCTCAAATCAGCAATGCGTAACGCTACGTGGTATGATGCTTCGGTAGCCTTGGTATTCACAGTGCTTGATGACTTTCTTCTGTGACCACAATTCATTAAGTTTCCATTCAAAAAAACCCCGCGGCTTGGTCGTTAAACTTTGGTGCTTGGTTTCAATGTGACGCTGGAGTTTACATGGTCACATACTGTCGTTAGCTAGCACCTCTTTGCAGATAACACTCTGTGGCAGCGGAGCATCATCAGGACCAATACATGAAAAGCCAAACTTTAAATAATCAGGGTCATACTTCCTCCGTTTTCTGCTTGCCCCAGACTCTGTGCCCTCTCTCACTTTCACTTGAAATATTAAAAATCGATCCATCTTGTCTCTTGTCAGATGTTTACACTTTTTTTTCTTTTCAGGTTTATTTTTTCACTCGCCGCGCCTCCCCTGAAGCCCTCTGGCGCCCCCCAGGGGAGGCGCGCCTCACACTTTGAAAAAGAGTATGGTCTAGACCTGCTCTAAAGTGCCTTGAGATAACTTTTGTTGTGAATTGGCGCTATACAAATAAAACTGAATTGAATTGAATTCACTATAAGCAATTATAAAACTGAGAAAACTCATTAAAAAAGAGTTCATTGTCCCTCATGCCACAAAGACAGCATCACTAGTGAAAGACCAACATCAAGTCTCCATAGGAAGTATGACACACTTCATTTGGTAAAAATGAACATGTAGAGTAAAAGTGAAAAGAATAAAATACATAGCACATAGCCCAACAGTAAATGTATTTAATAAAAAAAACCCCACACTTAACAAAATAGCTTTACAAAAAGGAGTACCTGGAGTTAATGGCCCAACTAGAGCATATAGAGGGAGCATAAAATATATATATTTTTTTATGCAACAAGGACAGTTAAACTGTAGCTTTGTGTCGATAGTGGCTGCAGCAACAACAGAATGCTGCCTGTGTGATAGATGCTATTACTACAGTTATGAATTACGTGACTTTTCATATTTTACTTGTGATCATCATAGATAGGGTAAATTGTGATAGATTGACTTTGCAAACAGTATCTAATGGGTTCAAAATCAAATACATAATGAAATAAAACGTGGACCAAAGTAAATCTGGGTAATGAGTACTTTTATTTTGGATGTTATCTTTTTCTTATTTCAGAGACCCATTTGCTTCAATAAAGCAGTTGGCTGTCTTCCTGGGCTCCACAACAAATATAATAAATTGAAGTGACAGTAATTTCGAATTATTAATTAAATACAAAAAGGCAGAACAGACACAAAAAAAAAAAATAAAAAAAAAATAAGAAGTGAAAATAAAGACGAGCAGCTTCCCAAATGAAATGGTAAGCTATAAAGATAATGATGAAAACAAAAACAACATGAAAACATCAATAAATAAAAATTAGAAACATAATGAAAAGATAGTTGGCAATAATAACAACAAACTACATCTATGCGAGAGTCAGCAGTCTTTGTCTCTGTGATTTTTGGAAAGACATTCTCACAGCTTTCAGTTTGTTGGTGGGGAGCATGTTCCAGGCAGAAGAAGCTTGATAAAGCTGCAATCATGGGGACATGGCACAGTTGATCAGTGAAATATGCAAATACTACTTCTTCCATCTCTACCACAGATCAGAACATGAACAACCAAATTACAAAAAAAAAAAAAAAAGGGTCAACCTAGCTACGTGCTGTAGAAAATAATAACCAAAGATTCAGTGTCCATGACAGTTTGGTGGTGTCAGCAGGGGCTCACTTGGTAGAAACAGCCATTAATCGTAGGGTTGGTGGAGTAGGCTCAGCGTCTTGCTCCGTCAGCTTCCTCCTCATTTATATGCATGCATATGTGAAAAAAACGTGATCTGTTTCAGACAAAGGCTTCAGCCACAGGAACGCAACGTAAAGGAAGTGACATTTGGATTAGAGCGTTGATGAACTCCACTCACAGATTGCTTCCCTGCAGGCTACCTTGATGAGGCTACAGTGTCGCGACACACAGCGAGGGTAATGTCCCTGGCCTTGCTTGTACACTGCACGGTCCGATGCACAAATAGACCACCGCGGCACACCTCTTAAAAGGCAGCGGGCATCCGAGTGTGTAATGATGCGAGGGGTGTGAGGCACTTTACAACCAACCCATACCTTCACCCACAACTGAGATTAATTGCACTTGATTGACTATATCAGATGCGCTTCTGTTTCCTGCCTTCTCATTTGGAACACCCCAGAATTTATTGGAAGACCTCCGCTTACTCAATATATATTGAGCCCTTATCAGAGAAAGGTCTAATTAAGCTCCATTTCCGTGTGTTTATTTCTCTGCTTTTTCCCATCTTGCACCCACAGGTGGTGTGCAAAAAAAAATCTATTAATGTGTTGACATGTAGTGTGCTGTCTCTGACGTCAATACATTGCGGAAGGTTGACGGCAAAAGCACCAGATCGCCTGTATTGGCATTCAATACAGCCACAACAGAAAGGTTAGCAGTTTCTATAAAAGCGCATGAACTGTGTTTGCATGCACGTCATGTACTTATCATGATTACAGCTCTGGGTGAGCAATAATAGTAACGGCTCTAAAACTGAAATAAGTGGTTCTTAAAGTCACATGGATATTTCATCGTGCTGCTTCTGTATTTGATTGGAACAAACATGAATAGTCTATTATGCTTATAAACTCGAGCTGCCACCATTAAGTGTGAACAAATCTCCGGGTAGTTAGGGTGAAAAATGCACAGTATTTTTAAAACCAACAAGTCCTCAAACACAAATAGCTTGTCGGGAAAATGCAAGCACAGGCAAGTGTTTGAAGGAAGACCTAGCAGTTTGTATGGTGAGGACAGAATCTGTTCTTTGAGGCTGCACAAAAAATTACAATGTCCTCACTTTCTGCAGATCAGTCAGTTTGAAAGATATGACTGTAGCAATGTCACCTTCCACATCCACTTTAGACAAGGGCTTTTAAGCCTTAAGTCAACTGAGACACGAACTCCATTGATAACTCATCGTAATGCAATATAAACCTGACACTAATTACCATATTACAAACCATGTTTTTGACATCTACTGGCATTCAACATGTGGGAACACTTTTTTTTTTTAATCACTCCTTATTTAGGTGACATATCTTTCGAATGGGGGAGCAGGTGCATGCAGCAGTTCACACGGACAAACAGATCTTTTGTAGCAAAACCCACACAGAGGCACACCTGTGTCACACCTGTGGCACGACGTTAAACGGGATTGAATTAGGTGAAAAAATGATGAATAGAAGGCAGGGGCTGGCATCAATCATCTGAGTGCTTTCACCCCTGACAGCAGATTGTCCCGAGGCCTCAGAGAGAACCGCACGTGACAGTGGTACCACCTCTGTTCTTTGCAAAGGGATCCAGCACCAGCCAGCGCCTGTCCAGCGTCAGCTGCCTGCTGACATTTTGTGTTCTCCACCTCTGGAACGTGAACAGGTTTGAGAGAGTCCCAGCTTTAGTGTGCTCCCCTTTCATCCTGAAGAGATTATGTACCAGGTGCATTTTGGACAAAAAATGTGTTTGCATGCGACCAAACCCTTAGATCGAGGGTTGGCAACATTTGAGCCATAA
This sequence comes from Centropyge bicolor, assembly GCA_037975185.1. Classification (NCBI taxonomy): domain Eukaryota; kingdom Metazoa; phylum Chordata; class Actinopteri; family Pomacanthidae; genus Centropyge; species Centropyge bicolor. The sequence goes on from JBBMOC010000054.1 coordinate 1,476,188, forward strand.
TGACTTTGATAAAGTATGCAATGGGCCACACATTGGAGAGATGAATTGAAACATGAAACGCATGGTGCAAAATGATCTTAAACTGAATTTGGTTGACATGACAGATTGTTTTATAATAGGGTATTTACCATCCAAGAGCACTTTCTGTTAGAAAATGTTGACTTTTTTATGTTGCATGTGTCAATCCGTTGTGCTTAAAACGAGACGATTACTTGCAAAAAATGAAATGCAACTTTTAAATTAGCCCACATCTTGCAAATTGCCTGATGTGCATCGCTGCACAGGTCGCTGACGAAACACATTGCAATATGTTATTAATACCTTTTGTTTATCCCTCAAATGAAAATAAGTAGCTTGGCGGTACCTTTGATATCTGTGCTTTCATCCGACGTGATGGAAAAATGTGTGAAGTCAAGCTTTTTGACAAGTCAGCAGACGACGCTTTAACAATTGCTTTCAAAGGCGGAGCGACTGCGCAACTTACCTTTGTTGTCAGGGCACAATATGCTAGTTGTTTCTGCCATACAGCCTCTTAAAAATTCACCATCAGAGAAAAGGCATGCTCTGTTTCATGAGCTTATGTGGCAGCATGTGACAAACTCTCGTTTCCGATTCCCAACTGTCGGCTGCTTGGTAAAAATGTCCTCCATGGAAATTAGGTTGGAAGACACTTTCATGGCTTTTTCTCAATGGTATTTACTGATGCAAGGGTCCGACGACTGTGTGAACTACGTGTACAGGAATTCACTTAGCTATGCCAATGTCAGATGACTGACTCACGAGACTCATGTTATCATGCTCTATTGCAATTCCCCTCCTTATGATTCTTTCTCCTTGAGATTTTTTCTGCAGAAGCAGTGAAAGCTTACATACTTACTTACTTACTTACAAACTTGTGTATGCTGTCATTCATGCTTATCTCCCTGTTGCAAGGTGCCAGGAGGTCATCCTGCTTCTTCTCTTATAAAAATGCTCAGCTCACAGTGTCTCTTTGTCAGATAAACATGCAGACTGCTGAAGTGCTCTGGACTGTGCCTCACCACTTTGCCCAAAGAATAAAATGTGCTTTTGTTTCAGCTTAATTTATTTCAGATTTGCCAGAATTTCCATAAACACCACGATGACAAGTTTGTGGCACGCTTGGTCAACAAATGACTCATGATGCCTTGAACACCGCAGTGCTCTCTTGGCATATCAAATATTCTGCTCTGAACTAACACTGTGACAAATATTTAGATGTCCAAAATGGAACAGGCTGAGTCAACTTTTCTATTTTTTCAAGCATCCTAAATCATGATTCTGTCATCACCAACGCTAATGTCACTAACATTTCTAACCAATTAACATAATTTGCCTTGAGATTCTTAACGATTACGCTGCATTGTATTGAGTTTTTGGGTATATTTTCCTTTGAGGACATCGCAGGCTAGATTGAGATGATCCACAGCCCATGTGTGCCTGAGATGTCCTCATAATAAAACTTCACCTTCTTTTGCATGAATAAGTTTGCCTGCCTATACGGTTGCATTGCCAATCATCCATTTCCGACATCTATCACTCTGTTTATGGGGCGCCTGCACTCCACCAGACCTATAACCATGGGAATTATGTTGACATTTCTGCACCTCACAGTTTACTTGTAATGCCAACTCTCAAGTTTATTTGCCATAATCACAATCTCTCCTCTACCATACTGTTTCCAGATATTGTGGAGAGGGAGAGATATGTTGGCAGTGGACCTTGTTTTTGAGCCTGGGGTTTTGTAGAACCTTTTTTTTTTTTTTTCATTTTTGTTGCAGTATAACATCTTGCTACTTCTACTTTTGCTACTGATGTGCTTCAAATAACGTTTTTTTTTCCCTTTTTATGTGAGTCGTGTATCTAGTGAGGACAGCCTCTACAATGTTCGTGTCTCAGGGTGTATTCTACTAATAGACTTCTTCAGAACATATTATAAAAGCATGATGCATGGATGTGAAATTAATCTGAAGCTTAGGTAAATCACAGCAGTACCTTAAGTGTGTTTATGTGAGGGGAGCTGGGGTTAAGGATCACCGATGCATCGAGACAGATCTTTCTGCTCATATTTTTTACACACCCACAGAAATGTCATGGTGCACCCCCTCCCCCATTAGCACTCATTCCTTTTTCTTCTCCTGCTCTTCCCTCCTCCGCTCCGCTCTCAGGCCTGATTGACAGCCCGCCGTGTCCTCCCACCTCCCTCCAGGTGGCCGAGGAGACAGGTGACCCATCTGGCACGAACCCCCGCACGGCCCTGTGATTTCATAAGGACAGCTCACAGTGACAATAGGGAAAGAACCTGTCCTTCAAACGTATTGATGGGAAAAGAAAATGGAATAAAAGAAAATAAAAAGGAGAAAAACGAACTCCCGAGCTCAGAGCAATCTGAGATCAAGCAGTCCGATAAACCCTAAGTGATATAAATGATTGGCCTCCAGAGCCGGCTAATAAAGTCACACGGTTGTTGGCCTTTGTGTTTTTCGAGCACGACCCCGCCCCCCCGCTGTGGAAAGAATGCATCAATAAATGTGCACAGTATCAAAATAAGAAAATCTGATTGGCTGACGAGGAAAACAAAACAACATGCCATTAGTCTTGATTAATTTGTAAATAATGAAATCAAGTCTAGTTTGGAGTCTAATTCGGTCTTGGAGGAATACAACCGCTGGAGCTTACATTTATTTGTCTGTTTCGACGAAGCGGGAAACCGATTCTAATTGTAAAGAATTGTAATTATTAAGCAATCATACATGAACATACAATATACAAAGCAGCCAATTAAAAAGGCATTAGATCTGTGATATAAACTACTTAAATTTCATTTATTAAACATGTTTCGCTGACAGAAATGTGAATTTAACCACTTCTGTCAAGAACGAACGAAGCATAATGGAATCTAATAAAAAATAATAAACCAGTTAGCTCAGCATATTGCATTGTTTAATCACAGGACTTTTATAATGTTGTTTTATATGCCGCTGTAATATGAATGCTCAAAATTGAATCAGTGTCATCAGATCATCTTTACTGTCTGTTCATAAAATCACGCTTATTTGATGAACTTTTACCGCAGCCACATGCATCTGTTGCCATCGCTGAGCTCTATTTATAGTGCTTGCTGCACTGATAGTCCGTTCCTGAGAGGAAGTGCATGGAAAGTTTCTCCAGTCGTCACACGGGACAGATGCTGGGCGGAGAGACAGGTTTGCTGGCAGCTGTAGGCAACAGCATCTCTCACTAATACATGAGAACTGACCATGAGGTGCATTTTGAAAGATGCGATTTTCAAGATGGATGCTCGGTGTTCCCCCCACTGTCACCTCCCACCCCTCAGACCCCTTCTATGATGAATCATTGTGGCTTACACACAAGCCGATATGATGCATATGCATGTGGGTGGGAGTGGTTCAGGATAGCGAGTGCTGGTGGTGGGAGATGGGGGTGTTGGGGGCTGAGGGTAGGAGAGTGTGGATTTTTTTTCTCTCTCTCTCTTTCTTTCTATCTGTCTTTTATTCTTTTCTTTTTTTTTAAATCTTCAAAGCACATATTCCAGGAAGCTGCACAATTGCTGGCAGTTGGAAATGTTTCTTTTTGCTGGTATCATCAAAAGTGATGCTGGCAGGGACGGTGACTGATGGGAGAAGAGCTTTAAATAAAGTGAGGACACACTAATAAGGCTCAGCCAGTATATAGCGAAAGCACGCTGGTGTGAACATGGCAGTTTCAGCTTCCAAGCAGTTTCTGGTTTAAATCTCAAACTCCGTGAGCCTTACAGTATCACATACAAGGGGAGAAAAAAAAAATCAATTACAGTCAATACTGTGATGCTTTGCCAACACCTGCAAAGTTATTTGAGGGCAGTCCATTCACACAGTGGAATTTGTCACTTCGTCTTCATTCACTGACTCCACACTGTAGCTGGTCTTCTGCCACTTATTCAAGTGGCGTAAATGTGTAAAGTGAAAATCAAAAACATTTTTTCCCCATTTAAAGGTTCTCTTCCTCTTTTGTGTTTGGTTTCTTTTGGGGAGATATGAGACAGAGAAGCTTTGACACAATAACAATGTCAGCTTAACAACTTTTCGACAATGTATTATATTTTGTATTGTAGACAATATGTATCGTAATTCTATCAATGTTTGATTTTATAATCCTATTTTAATTTAAGAAACACTCTACTGGAAAGACGTTTTTTTTCCTTCGAGGTCCTTTTCCTATTTGAAGCCAGATAATGTGACAGTGTAACCAGCCTAACGGTGTTATGCAGCTGTAGCTGTTATTTATTCATTCAACCTTTACTTAAATTGCAAAAGAATCAACACAATAAATACAGACAGAAATAATTAAGGAGAAAACAAACAACAAACAGAGCACAGTTAAGAACAGTCATATTCATATTTCATCATGGGCTGGTCTTACTGTTAGCAGAGTTTTCCAGTAAACTCACTGACAGAAATATTGGAATTGTTATAGAAAGGCCACATTCACTTTCCTTTTCTTACTGTAACAAACCGTGTAACTGATGTTAATGGCACATTACAAACAGTATTTAGGTTCAGCTTTTAGAAAACAGCAGCAATTACAAAGTGAGCTATAAGCGCTTTTAACTCCGGGGTTCACATGACTAGCTGTAAGTGATGTCAAATCTTTATCACAGGAAGTCACAATTTCCAACACAATAAATGACATCTTTTTTTTTTTTTAACAACCGTGCTAGATATTTCGTTTCTTGTGTTCACTCTTTGATTTGTCTCAATCAATACTGTACTGAGAACATTTACAGTTTCTGGACTTGACTCTGACAGGTTGAACTTTTTCCTATTGATATTATATAGTATTCAAACAATTCATTTGTTGAAAATTGCAATATGACTAAACTTGGTTAAGATGTTCATAATGTTGGTAATGATGGTGATAAGTTGAAAAGATAAGTAAATTTGATCGTTTTTAAAATGTCAGCATACCACTTTACTTCTGTGAATGGAAACTTCCTTTTTTTTGTTCAAAGTCTTCAGTGAAAATGGAGGTTTTACTCATGCCATATTGAGTTTGTCATGTATTATATGCTGCTCTTGCTTTTTTTTTTCTTTTCAAATAACTCTTTTAATGTATTCACCTTACTATATGAATTAAATTTGGTTGATTCAGTGGAAAAAAAAAATTCAACTGTTTGACTTTCCAAGACGCATCTTGTCGAGCACTGTCTCCTTGCTGCAGTGTGTGGCAAGTTCAGCCAGATGAAATCCCTGTCAGACGTGTCACCTTATTCCCGGCCAACCGCAGAATCCCTCTGAATTGTACGAACACAAAGCCGTTATGAATTTGTCACCTCCCGTCATTTTATCTTGGGCTGCAGGCAGTCTTTCCTCACAAAGCACCGTGGTGGCTGCAAGCTGCGCTCAGCCAGGTTTTCCTTTCTGTAGCCTTTCTCCAAAAACTAAAAGAGTGGTCTCAATGTTATCAGAAAATTATTCAGTACAGGACGTAAGCCCTTCATATCTTACTATGTTGAAAGCTACTTTTCTTCCTAAGTCTCCACCATTTGGGTAAGCCCCCTTGCCCAATTAGCCATCCTTAAGCCTTTGTACACGTTGGACAAAAGGAAAGACGGATGTTAAATGGGATGATTACTCCATGGTAATTATATGACTTTCAAAAGCACATACCATCTCTTTGCTTGACCAAAGCGACAGAGAAAGACAGAGGGTAGACACAGAGAATGGTCATTTAGACAGAGTGCACTGCAGGGTTCGCTTCTGACTATGATGGCATATAGCTTTCACAGATCAAGACATAATGAGCTGAGTCCTGAGAAGACACCCCCTAGATGCATTTCTTTCAAACACCCCATTACCATGTCCTTGTTTTTCACAGATTCAATTAAGGCTGCTGCATTTTCTGCACCTTTTGTCTCAGTGGAGCTCCCGTATCTCCTACTCAGAGTCACAAATGCGAAAAGGCGATGATTGGAACAGAACAAGGATTGATTTTGACAAGTGCAAGGTAAAACATAAATGATGATAAATTAAAATGACATAAATAAATAAATCTGAATCTTTAAACTAAAATAAAGGTTTTTAACTTGCAATAACTGCATTTTTTTGGTTTCCTTTTTCTTTTTAACAAAGAGCACTGAGCAGACGGAAAGTGATGTTAGAACTCTTGCAGTTGCATTTCAGGCCGTCTGATGAATGTAAGTCCAGTATTCACTATTGGTCTCCACTATCTCCTGAGAGAAAAGAAATGTTTGAAACGTTGTGCTGTTTAGGCTAAACCTAAATCCTCTGTGTAGGTAATGTACAATCAAAAATGGATGTAGTGAGAATAAACCAAAACAGCTGCAGGCTGAGCAAAACAATAAGCCGCAAGAAGCAAAAGCTGATAACAAAACTGCAGAGTTGGGTGATAATGCTCAGAGGGTTCATGTCTATGAGTTTCCCCTCTCACATACAAGCAGTCATGTGATGAGAAAAAAAATAAATAAAATGATAATAATTATTATGGCTGTGGTGATAGATAATTCAACAGCTTTAGTTTTTTTTAAAGCACTGCTAAATTCTATCATCCTGCCAATAAAAAGTCACATCAGGAAACACTGATGTGTGTCTGGAGAGCAATTACAAACACTTCTGATTGTTTCATTTGCAGCACTCGTTGAGATTTCAACACAGGGAGGGCTGATCTGAAATCAGACCCACCATTGTAATAATTAATAGCTTAATTTAAGCCATGAGACAAAAGTGAGTTTTAAGAAAAGGATTTAAAAGGAGGACACTGAGTTCGTCTGCCTGAGATCACCAGGCCGAGGGACCGGACATCAAAGACCTGGTCACCTTCAATGGCATTATTGTGTCATTCATTGTGATTTAGTGTATGGGGTATTTCTGAACAGCTTTTTTTCAGTAGGATTAGCTCTAGCTGACACACAGGAAAACTGGAGCTTCAGGGGCCACTTTCACTTACAGTCTTGAAGCCCACACATTGAAAGTCGTTGCTGCAGATGATTTGAAAATGACCTTCAACATCATTTACATGTTTTTCTTGGTGCATTTCTGGATGTAATTCGTCAAAGATGGTTGGATTTTTTTTCTTCTTTTTTTGAAAAAAATGGTTGAATGATTGGTGACATCTTCATGGATCTTTATCTTGACATTTTGTTTTTTGTTTTTTTCTGTTATGACAGGAAGTGAGTTTTAGACATATGAAAAACAGGCTTGTTGTGTGTACCGATGTGTACAGTGTTTTTGATGATGATGATGATGACGATATTGATAACTAAGAGGATTGTTGCACTAATGTTGGGAACAAATATGAATAAATATCTTATACTGTGTACTAGTACAGCCACACTGTTGTTTATTATGGTGGTGTGCTCTCTCCTTATTTTATTCTCCCTTGAGATAGGTATGCCTTTTTTTCTCTTGTCCTACCTGTTGTCTGTCCTGTATATATGGTGGCACTCAGTTTCCTCCCAGGGGAATAATAAAGTATTCTGTAATGTATAGTAAAGATTTCAGCCCTCACCTGTCTGTGTATGTGTAAATCTGAAGCTGGAGCAGCACACACACACACACACACACACACACACACACACACACACACACACAGAGAAGCCCAGATGCAGGGATGTTAACGTCTCGTCAAAGGCTTAGCTGAACACATGGATAGGAGCTTGCGACTCAGCCAAAAGTCACTATCTATGATGCATCCGGTGCCAGCTGTAGGACGTTACGCTTAGTACAAACAGCTGCTCGCACACTTCTAAACGGTTCCATCATGTGCATTTCATGTGCAACGTGCTGCATGCTTGGTATTTTCAACTGGAGGAGCAGAGAAGCATGAATAGTTCTCAAGTAAGGAGAATACAAAAAAACTCATCTAAGATACTGTGGCATAGTACAATGCTTGTTGCGACCTTTTTAGACAAGAAAATTATTTTCACTGAAAATCACTTGCACCATCAGCCTGAAAATGACTGGCTGGACCACTCTGGACCACTGAAATCAATTGTTATAGCAGCAGAGCATAAAGAAGCACAATTAGTCTTCAACTTACAGCAGACATAAGTGATTATTATGTCAAGATTTTCTCTAAATGCTCATTTACTGAAGCATCAATCAGACTTCAGTGGGTATTTTAAGAGCTTAGTAGCCAGGGAAAACATCTTTCCTTTTCATTTCTATCGGTCACAGTCGGTTCACTATTCCAGATCTACCACTAAAACTCTGAATACTTGGCTTCTGAATGTCACTTGTGATGTCCTCACCTTCAGAGTGGTATCAGCAGAAGGTAATGTGTGCAGAGGGGACCATCTGGTCAGGCTGACTGGGAGCCGTCAACCGCAGCTCAGGCCAAGTGACCTTGGCAGGGACCGGACCTGGAAGAGCCGAGATGGCACTAATATAACACTCGGACCCTGGAGATCGGTAACATGGGCAAGAATACATTTTAACCAGTAGGAAAAATAGTGTTCCAGCAACCAGAGCGCAGGTACTGTTAAAAGAATATCTAGAAGGACAAAATGGATAAATTCCCTTTAATAAAGATAGTGTCGAAACATATTGAAAACATAATCTCTCCGCTGAGGAGACCTTCTTCCCAGCCAGCCAATGTGTATTTAAGTATTAAAACAGTGGTCTGTCCTGTAGATTTACACAGTATTGCTTTGGTGGCATTCGAGATTTGTTATAATACTGACGGTACTGACTGGTACTGACGGTGAATTCGAAAACTCTGAGCCTTCAGCAGAGTCTCTGCGAAGCTGGCTAGTTCCACCTTCCCAAAACGGAGGATGCAGAGTTTCGTTGACATTTCTCTCAGTCAAGAGCCTAAAGAACATCCCGGCCCTGCTGATTCATTTCTCAGGGCAAACAATTTACTGTTGTCTGCTCGATCCAGTCAACTTGAACGATCCTTGTGATTCCCTGAAGGAAACACTCGAGCTGAAATGGAGCATTGTGTTTCATGGACTGTGTCCTAATGACTGATGACATTTTCTCAGACACCTCCAAAGACGACCTCTAGCTAATCTCGAACGCCACTTAAATGCTAACATCTCGCCTCATCATGAATAAAGTCACATCCTCTTGTATCAGTGTTTCACATTAGCATCTGTCTGCATACTGCACGTAAGAAAAGTCTTTTATGTTGCTTTAAGTAGTTCGCAAAGTAATTTATATCTGCTAGTTCAGTCGAAAAAGGGTTGACAGGGTTCTTATTACAGAGGATCTGTCACTGAGCTGAAGTGATATTTTGCACTTTCTTAATATGAATATACATTATAAAGCACATGTGCAGAAAGATATTTCACAGAAAACAGAAATGGAGGAATTGTTTACAAAAAGCGAAAGTGGGTTTTTTGTGGGGTTTTTTTATGTTTATAGTTCCAAGTCAATATTACAATACTCACAAGGCATTTACAATATATGTATTTTCTCACAAAGATTCAAATTACTATCAACCAACACTGAACATATGATTTGCTTGAGGTCCTGTGTTTTAAACAAGCATCTGTCAAACTATTTCTACTGTAAAATGTAGGCAAAAACATGTTAAAGATGGAGTTTATGATGAGCTCTTGTGGTAGCTACAGCAACATTTGAAATACATTTATAAGATTTTTATCCCTTTGACAGCTGTTAGTTAAATGCTGTAAAGAGGGAGATGCTTTCAAGGCTGTATTTAACCATACTTTTTTTTGGTTTTATGCAAGATAAACCTACAATTCATGACAGAAATATTAATAAGGAAATACAGAGGCACACTCATTGCAATGGCTGACAGCCTTTGACAGTGAAAAAACAGACGTGTTTTCCTGGTATCTTTGCATTACAGGAAATTAATGAACTTCCATTTCCAGTGTTGATCACATTGCTCAGTATGAACTGCTGCCATGCAGAACAGATTATTTTTTATGTATCCAACATAACTGATGTTTTATAAGGGCTGTTTTTGAAATGTGCATCATGATGATGATTCTCATTGCTGTGCTGCATGTCTTGGTGACCAATGAATGCAAATGTATGATATCTGCCCTTTTAGTTGAATGTTAACAGATGCAAACAATAATATGGATTTTTCCACAATCAAAAACAAGCACGAAGTGCACAAACATGAGAAAGTGAAATTCACATTACATAATGGAATTGTTACAAGCTCTACAAGCTTACAGACTACGCCCTAATTTCACACAGTTAGGGAAGACAAGCTCATCCATAAAGACAGCTGTCTCACCCGCCAATTAGCATATGTGTGTGTCAAGGTCATTTACATATATCTGTCAGAATATGAAACAGTGATGGCCACTTTGCCTTAAAAAGTCATTAACTTCACACAGGATGCAATTACAATGGATCAATTTTGCTCTGGCCTCTGACAGCAAGTGTCTACTGGTCCCTTGATGGCCGAAGATAGATCTGACTGGGAGGCTAATGGCTCCGGCAGCTCTCGCACAGCAGTCAAGTGTTTGCAATGGGGATCCCAGAGGGCCCACTAACATTTGTTTGACTGTTTATCTTAATGAAAAAGGTTAACATAGTGATATTTAAACAGGAAATGGTGACGTCTAGTGTTTGAAATACCTCTGCGCCACAGTGAGGAATCCATCTTTACAGTGATATAACACAACCAGTGTTTTCAATCCAATGTTCATTTGGTACAAGAAGGACATTTCTCTTGATGCGTCATTGTGAGCGCGAGACGACAGAGGGGTCAAAGCCTCACTGAGATGTTTTGTCCGAGGACACGTTCCATTTTCCATATGCTGAATAGCAAACACGTTGACAATAAGTTGAGGACACAAGGTAGCACATTACAAGATGCACTGTGCTTGCGAGTGCGTTTGCATGTTAAACACTTTGGTTTCACTTTTTGACTCGCTCTTTTGTTCTCTCGCTCTAAATCCCATCTCAACTACCAAATAGTGTAAATTATGTGTCTGTCAGGTGGATGGAGAACAGAAAGAGAAAAAGAGACATAATCCTTGAACCAAACACAGACTGAACTTTAGATGGTTCTTATTTCTCTGTGGTTGACTTACTAGATGGAAAATGGCAGAGTTCTGATAACAGCTTGAGCAAAACCAAGGTGGTGGCTGCACCGGTGGCCACATGATACAATGCAAATCATCCTGTTGCGAATACTAATTTGAAAAGAGCAGCGCTTCTTTAAATAGTCTAACTTCTGTTTCAGTGCCAAAGTAGGATGCTGGTTTTGTTTTCGTATATATGTGTGAAAGCTCAGACTGATCAAAGGTTACAGGAATTCCAGTTCTTCGTTGTTTTCTCCTGTGCATTCATGAAGTCTTACAGCTCCGGGATAAACATGACCTTTTTCAGGCAGCGTGCGCCTCGGTTTGCACCACATAGATAAATCTGCTCCTGTTAGCATCCACGTCGGGTCGATTTCATTTTTTATAGCCCAAAATCACAAATCACAAACTTGCCTCGAGACTTCTTGCAACACACACCAACCCGCTCTCTCCTTATACGAGCAATAAGGATCGCCTCCTCAAGACATATAGTACATATAGTAAATATTTTTGTATTTTGGCATCCCACTCTTTCCAGTGACTTTTGCACCCTCTCAGACCCTTAGCGAGGCGAGGGACGATGACATCCACACCAGACCCAAGATCCACGTCCTGATTCCTTCACTAATCAAAGTTAGTTTCTTTCAAACACGGTGATCTGTCTTAATCCTCACATTTAACCCTCTACAGCACCGCGTTGCCCTGGGGCAACACAAAGTCTTTCTAAGCCCAATGCCCAGTACATGTGAACAAATGATGCCAATCAATCAGAGTTGATCAAAATTCAGTCCAGTAAGATTTGGGAGTCACTATCAAGTTTGATTTGAAGGTGGGATATCCTTTTCTGACAAGTGGTCACAGGAGCACATGGTGTGAGAAGAGAGTAAAATTATTTGCCCTAGTAATTTTGTATTTTCAGAAATTCAGTTTTTGTTTTTGTTGCCTCAGGACAACTTTGTGCGATAGGCACCGCTTGGACAGTATGAAACACTGGTGCCCAATGTGTGACAGCATGGGAAGATGCAGAGTTCATGAAAAGTGATGTGTATAAAGTGTAATGTGCACCTCTGTTTCACAGCACAGAACTGTTGTGTGAAGTTTCACACAGAGTGAAACAGAGCGACGTCTTCAAAATCAAAGTCTTTATTAAAAGTATCAAAGCAAAATCACTCACAACAAGGAAACACAAAGAGTCAAAAGGCAACAAATGACGAAAACTCAAAATCACTCCCAAGAGGTAGCAAAAGGCAAAAAAGGCAGGAACAAAGTACAAACCAAAAATTGCTCCGAAGAGGAAAAAGCAGCAAGGCAAAACAGCAAGACAAAGTAACAAATGAAAACTTGACAGAGATAACAACGAGACATGACAATCTGGCACAAGACAGTGGGAGACACAGACTTAAATACACAAGGAAGGGGATGAGGTGGAAACAATCAGGGCGGGGCAGACAATCACAACGGCGGGAAACACAAAAGGAAAGGCAAGCTACCTGAAATGAGAGGGGAAGTTAGTTTTAAAAAAACAACAACAGGAAGTCACGAGACAACATGAAACACAAAACAAGACAGAAAAATAATCATATTATTTTTCTAGACATGATATATACAGTCTATGATCACGGCATGAGAATCAATAAGATAAGATAAGATAAGATAAGATAAGCCTTTATTCGTCCCACAGTGGGGAAATTCACATGTTACAGCAGCACAGGGGATAGCAGCAGTTAAATATTAAGAACAAATAACATTCTAAAAAAGAGATATACACAAGTTCGCATTACTTATTTACACTTTTGAGTATGGATATGAAATATAAAATCTGAAATATAAAAATATATGACCAGTATAAAATATATGACCAGTATAAAATATGACCAGTAAAAAATACACAATGGGCCTAAACTGAGGTAGGAAATGACAGCTTAAATACAGAATATTAAATATTAAGTACTAAATACAGAATATTGCACATTGACTTGGTCAAGTATTGCACAGTGAGTGGAAGTTACATAAGGAACAAGTATTGCACAAGTGTACTGAAGAACAGTATATGGTCCATGGTCTATTGGGAGCAGTGCTGGTTATACAGTCTAACAGCTGCAGGAAGAAAAGACCTGCGATATCGCTCCTTCACACACTTTGGGTGAAGCAGTCTGTCGCTGAAGGAGCTCTCCAGTGTTGTTAAAGTGTCCTGCAGGGGGTGGGAGTCATTCCCCAACATGGATGACAGCTTGGCCATCATCCTCCTCTCTCCCACCACCTCCACTGGGTCCAGGGGGCAACCCAGCACAGAGCTGGCCTTCCTGATGATCTTGTCCAGTCTTTTCCTGTCCGCAGCCGAAATGCTGCTGCCCCAGCACGTAACTCCATAGAAAAGAGCTGATGCCACAACAGAGTCATAGAAGGTCTTCAGGAGCGCCCCTTGCACTCCAAAAGACCTCAGTCTCCTGAGCAGGTAGAGTCTGCTCTGACCCTTCCTATAAAGTGCAGCAGAGTTATCAGTCCAGTCCAGTCTGTTGTTGAGGTGAACACCCAGGTACTTATAAGATGTCACCATCTCAATGTCCATTCCCTGGATGTTCACTGGTGTTGGAGGGGAGTGAGTAGCCCTGCGGAAATCCACCACCAGTTCTTTGGTTTTCCCCGCGTTGATCTGGAGGCGGTTCCGCTGGCACCAGTAGATGAAGTCCTGTGTCAGTTCCCTGTATTCCCTGTCGTCCCCCTCTGTGATGAGGCCGACGATGGCAGAGTCGTCAGAGAACTTCTGCAGGTGACATGTTGGTGTGTTGTATGAAAAGTCTGCAGTGTAGAGGGTGAAAAGGAACGGAGCCAGGACCGTTCCCTGTGGGGCCCCCGTACTGCAGACAACCGTGTCAGACACACAGTCCCGTGTCCTCACATACTGTGGACGGTTGGTGAGGTAGTCCATAATCCAGGATGTGAGGTGCAGGCCCACCCCTGTGTTCTCCAGCTTGTCCCCCAGGAGTGCTGGCTGGATGGTGTTGAAAGCACTGGAGAAATCAAAGAACATGATATGACATGACAATATGACATGACATTATATCAAGTCAGACATGTAAATATGTTTCAAGTGTTTTTAAGTTCTTCATAATTTGTTGACATTTGTGGAAGATTTTCTAATGTTTTTATTGCTCTCTAGCAGTTGTCTTATGATCTTTGAATGAATACTTTCTCTGTTGTTTTGTACTATATTTGCACAATGAAAAAATATCTTGGGCTGGTCTGAAACATTAAAAAAATGTTTAGGCAATAAAGTGACTCAAAATGAATCAGTAAATGATGCTGAATAATTTTTGATGTGCCATCAAAACGTGAGAAGTAGAGAATTAAGCAACAAATAAAGTCCTCATGTGTTGTAGCTTTGGAAGCTGCTGCCAATTTGCCTTTTTAATTTGTCATTTATGAAAACATGTTGCACAGAAGAGTAGCCATGAAGCTGCAGATGATTGCTCTTGACAGCTTTATACATCTGTCTAAATTTTTAACTGAAGCTAATCAAAGTAGAGCCCCAAAACAAAACAAAATGTAATTGTGCGAAATCAAGGCAACTCAAAACCAACTCATCCATTGTTACAAGGGGGTTTGGGGTGGAATTGAATTGGACTGTCTTTCATCTGTCACCTCCGGGCTCAGATTTCAGTAGCTTTACTGTGTGGATGACATCCCTGATCCCACTTGTGCTGTGTCACAAACAAGCCAATCTCTGCCTCTTGTCCTTTGCTGCCTCTTCATGGATTTGTTATCTATTGTGTTGACAGTGTAAGGATTCTGGCATATAGAATGATGGATGCATGTAATCCCTTTACAATTGCTTATTTGCATTTGTTGCTGTTCCGCCTGGCAACATTAATCATTGTGCGTACAGCTCCGCGAGTGAATGTCTGTTCTTTATCACCATTGTCGCCTAATTGCGATAAAGAGACATCTCTTAGGTTGTGTTATTAGAGCTGCACCTCATCCCAAATAATCATCACCTGGTCCTTCCGGTAAGCCCATTACAACTGGAAAAAACAGCACGAGCCCGCAAACACACTGCGGCATAATTCAGAGACTTCTTTTTGAGAGGAGCTATTTCATTAGGATTTCAATTCCCTCACAGCCAAACAAATGAACTGCATTCTCAGATATTAAATTAATTGTTAGACTGGCTATGGACTGCAGTGCGGGGCGAGCTCCGCTGTCACAGTGAAAATGTAATTTATGCAGCGCAAATGAAGAGGAATTACCATGCCATGATTCTAACACCCAACACTGAAAAGAACATGTTGCGCTCACAGCAACCCCACTTTTTGACGAATACCAAGCAGCCCATCGCAACATAATATATTCTCTCCTATGTGGGACCCTTTCACTTGTTTAATTTTTAATGTATGTTGCTATCCAAATGTTTGATTTCCTATCCAGTTGGGGATGTGCATTGGGATAGAATTAAATGAATAAGTTCGAAAATAGAAACATGTTGGTTGAGGATATTTGTTGCAAAGATGTCACAGATAAAACGAATGTATTAGCATGTGTTATCATTTACTTTCAAGTATCTGTGGAGTTTTTTTTTTTTTTTCAGATTTTCATATTTTTCCCTTTTTTTCTCTATTGTTGTTTGATGTTGTTTATGTTGGCTTTTGCGAGACATCAATGGGCTCCTACTAATGCTTGGCTTCCAGAGTCCGTCATGGGATAGTGCTCTGAACATTGACTTACAAAGAAAAAAAAAATACATTAAATAAAAGCACTTACGTTCAAATACTAATTTAGACATGTCTGAGGTGATACTCTTTTTAAAAGGTAAGTTTGTTGTTCTGCTTTTCACATTGTGAACAAATCTCAAGAAAAGCCAAAAGCAACAATGACTTGATCCTACTAACAAGTATTGTCTAAATTAAACAACAAAATATGGCATTCCACGTTACCCAAGGTCATGGAACGATCACCGCCAAGCTTTAAACTGGGAAACCACAAGCAATCTCCTGTGTTAAAGTCTGATGTTTCGTTGCTCCATCTGTCCACCCTGACCTCCTCTCCACATGGACTTAAGCCACTCTATAATAACACCTGACTTCCTCCTTTGCTCCTGTCTATTACGACAGCTGCTATAGTGCAGTGTCACTTAAAAGTAACCATGTCTTTTTAGTGCTCGCGCTGAAACGATTGATGCTGTCGTTCTTCTTGAGAGAACAGTTTCACTGGCTCCTTCATTAAGAGGTGTTTTGAGTCAGTCTCACACGCACCGTCCTGCTGCTGTAAATGCTCAATAACACGCCAATTTACACTATTTATGCCTGTTTTAATGGCTAAAATTGCAGCTCCATGTCTGCAGTAGTAACAAAAAATGGCTTTGGGGCTGAGAGCTAGACAATGTAGGGAAGCTGGAAAGAAAAACATATTGTTGGTTTTTGTGGTATTTGTTGTCAATAACAAATAAAATGACATTTGCCTTATCTTTTAGTTAACTGGCTCTTGCATTTCCCTTCATTCAAGTGCTCATTCCGTGTCTGTTGCAAAAAGTGTCTTTGGCTACCTTCATGTGAGCTGGATAGAGAAGCACACGCCCATGTCTTATGTCAAGTTCAAACTACAGGATTGTAGTTCTGATTTTCCACTTGCCAACGGTTTTTGGAGGTCGCAGACTAAAAACCCCGGACCAGAGGCAAATCAGTCATCGATCACGATGCGTGAACTGTTCAAAGACGCGATCGGTAAGTTTGCCGATGCCTCGCAGAGAGATCTCAAGCAGGCCAAATATGAGCTCATGTCAGTGATGGGTTGAGGAGTCGTGCAATGAGCTGCAGCCAATGAGAGCAGACACAGGCTGGGGGAGGGGAGGAGTCGAGAAGGAGAGACTTAAGACCACCAGAAACCACATCCATTTATTTTTCCTCCATGCTCTTTCACTGCAAATCAGCACATGCAGAACTTCTCACATCATTTCCTGTGTCACTTTTCACATGTTTTTGTGACAACATCATTTGGAAATCAGACTAACTAGGCCAGGATTCCTCTTGGTGGAAGATCTAGTAATGTGTGACACCCTGTTGCTGATCAGTTATGTAGCGCGCAAAGCACCACGGCTTCCAGATTCCTGATTATGAAACAGAAAGTTGTGCAGTGTAAACAGTATAGCGATCTGACAACTTTGAAAGCCGTGCAGTGGGACCACCGCATTAGGTGCCAACTTGATCAACCCCGCCTGCCACCTTCCCTCACAAGACACAACTCTTCATGATGAATTGCATCAATGTACACACAAGCAAACATCGCTGACTTCTTGTAATGGAAGCACTTGGATTGCAGTAAAAGTCCCTCCCTGCTGCAGGTTTGCATCCATGCATCTCTTTGGAGAGAAAAATGAGTCCCAGGGGATCCCACGTGGGACACAAGTGTCAAACTACACACTTAGAATGAGTAATGGAGGAGCAGGCCCGTAAATGCCTCCGCTGACCTTTAGGTATTCATACACAATGTGCATAGCAAAGAAGGGGAACAACATGCCAGCATTAATTGCTCCAAAGCAGACATTATTTTTTGTATGTGTCAGTGAAAACAGCAGAAAATATGAAATAAGTACTAGATGATAAATTCAAATGAGGAGGAGTGGGTGTTCAGGGGTTGGAAGGGAGCTGAAAGGCGGCTGGCGGAGGGTGGGTGTTAGAAAAAAAGAAAAGTGGGAAATGTTAATCTGTGGTAAAGCTGCCGGTGGATGACACCTCCAGACTTGGTTGCTGGCTTGCTCTCAATGTGACAAGGTCAGATGCTGTAGCCTGGCGCTCATGAAGACATATATATATATATATATATATATCCTTTTCTCAAGAAACACCATGCAGATGAAGCAGCTTATATAAATCCTGTGTACAGCCCTTTGTTTCTGCTCAGCAACAGCTTTCTTCCAACTGTCACAGGGGAACTGATTGATTGCGCATTAGCTTTGATTCGCCGGCTCTCTTGTCATTTTGAAGTCAGAGATCAAAACCGAGATGGTACACAACAATGACAGTGATCTGCTTCGACCTATCAAAAAGCTTCAAAAGCCTCCTCTGAAGAGGCCCAGTGCCACACACACTCAGTCATCCAGTTGACCCAGTTCTCCTACGCTCTGGTGGCAAACACGATGACGGCATAATTCATTCTGAGACTGAAATCCTTTCTTGATCGATGGAGCCATCAGCAGTCAAGTTCACTGTTGCAACCTCTGCTCCTGCCGTCTATAATGTTGCCGGTTTGTCCTGTGCTAATTGGCACTTTTCAGTTCATAAATCACCTAAAAAAAATCTCCAAGCAGCCTCGCTCTCTGAGGTTTAGCTAGCTGCATTCAGAATGACCTGAACCCTCTCATTAGAGAGGACATATGGTATTCTCTTCCAGTTATCTGTAAACTGCCTGACTTAAGACATTGGAAAAGGAAGCTTTAAGGGTCTGGGCCATAAAAAGCGCAGCAGAATATATTTTCATTGTCAGTTTCTATTGCTTCTTTCTGTTGTCACACGATTTAAAGATCAGGTAGGATCACAAAGGAAGTGAATGAGATTAGCTGACACTTGGCAATGAAAACAAATCACTACCCAGGAAGAGGCAAAATAAAAGGGTTAATTTATTGCTATACTGATTCAGTGCACGGGCATAATTCATTAAATCAACATCATTGACATCCTCTCAGTCTAGGAATGTAAATGAGCAGTGCCTCCACACTGAAGGGCTACAAAGAGCCTTTAGGACCAATAAGCCGATGCATGACTGACCCCATTTTTAACTTTGACACTGGTACATCATTTCAAACTCCCAAGGGGGAAAAAAGCATCAATGCCATATGAAAAGCCAGACACCATCATAAAACTATAATAACCTACTTTTTTTTAAATTAAATTTGCATTCTGCGAAGGACCTCGGCTCTGCAAATGAACATTTCATTTGAGCTGTAGTTTGTCTTTTAATTACCATCTTGCTAGAATGACTTGAGACAATTTGCCCAGAGGGGACCTCTGAGTGTTAGAGTGGGCTAAGCATTATTTCATTAGTTGTGATAATATTTCTTTAGTCATTTAAATTTATGGATGCCAAGTCTCAGCACAGCAGGATGGAATTAGAGTGGGTGGCAGCTCTCGCTGGTGGTGGAGGTGGGGTGGTGGTGACATGTTCCTTTTCATAGTAAATAATAAGCTCATTAAATGGCTGAAATGTTTTTAAAAGCTATTATCTGCCCCATTTCACTTTAATTAGCCGACTGTCTCCGAGACCTGCATGCACAGCTTACGCAAGATTTACTTTTTTGTCAGACGACAACAGAAAGTTGAGTGAAACTAATCCAACATAATGGTAATGCCAGTGGTTTGACAGGTAAAATAAACTGGGGAATTAGTCATCCTGGGGAAAACGCTCAGAGGCTCAGAGATACGACGGGTTTGTGCCCATGATAAACATGTTTCTGCTGAGATTTGATGCAAATGCGTTTGTCATTACAACAGCAGAGGTTGAACTGGGGAAAACACTGTAATTGCACACAACCTCAAATTTCTGAGAGAAAATGAGAAGAAATTAAAATAATTTAAATAAACAAAAGCACCTGATTTGGGGAAATAGCACAGATTTGTTACACAGAAACTGTTGGCAGCTACGTCCACTAATATTTCAATTCAGTAATTCAATAGCAAACAAAGAGTCAATTTAAAGACTCTGTACAATAATGCAGTTGAAGCCTAAGAGAGAAAAAAAGACCTCCAGGCCATTACTTTCATGAATGTCTCTGAAAGAGCCTTACAGCTGTGAGCTGCATGTAATTAAGTTGGGCCTAATACTTTTCATGTGGTAATTTGCCCAGTTGGAGAAAAGGTAGCCAACGCTGATGGGTCGTTCTGCTTCTCACCGGGGCTCAGGAAGAGTCCTCCTAATGAGAGAGCTGCAGGGCTATGAAGTTTCAGTCATGAAATATTAAATTCATATTAACAACTGGAGGAGCTGAGGCCCCTGTCTGTGCAGGTGTAGTCCGGTATAGAACAGTAGCCAGTGAAAATGTATAGAGTATTATGTATGCAGTGGAAGTGAAAGCTTTGTCTTATCTTCAATATTGAAAACTATTTCAGCAACAATATGCAGTTTGTAAAGAAACATCCTTTAAGTGGTAGCAAGGAGGATGCCGTCTCCTCTACCCCTCAAACATATTTGTTGTGAAAAGCAAGAGGAATAAGAGGCAGTAACAGCCCTTGATAACACCTGACGGCAGACAAAATGCACTCAGATGACATTCACTGAAAATACATAGATAGAAAAGTTGAACTGACTGTCAATACTGGCAAGTAAGCAGGAGCTTTGTCGTGCTGTAAAACAATCCATGTCTGACTTGTGATTGATGTGCAGTGGCCATGACAGAATTACTGTCATAAATAGCACAGCATCAAGGTCAAAGGTCGCCATTTAAAAAAAAGGATGAACATTGCCTCCTGCAGAAATAAGAAAAGGTGAAAAAAACATTTTGTCCTTTGTACTGGTGATACTAAGCAGGCCTTACATGGAGGCCACAACCACGCTATTGTTACCACTTTGGCAGTTTAAGTGGATTATATGTTTTAGGCTTCTTTCAAACCGCTGGCACCTGCTTCAAATGAACTCTTCAGTGGCTAAATTGAACCATGGACAAAATTGTCACAGTAATGGGCGTCAGACTACAGCAACGCTATTGGACACTACTGCACTACCACTATATCACTGGGTGTTGATGTGACCAAAATGTTTATCCAAATGTGGACATTGTTTTTTTGTTTTTGCTCCTGATGTGCATTAATAATCAAGATCTCACTTCCCTTATTGTGCACCTTAATCACACATGTATTTCAAAGGTCTATTTATTTACTTTTATATTCATACAGGCACTTGCTATAGACCTATAGGGTCAGACTTTCTATTAAATACTGGTTAGGGACTGAAACATCCATGCATTGTCCTTTTGTTCACACTGCATAAATTATGTTATTTAAATTGAGCAGAGCTGCATCCTTGAAGTTCACTTATATTGAATAGGTGGGGTGGTTCATCCTTCATTGCTTGCCAACCCTACAATAATGCAATGATGCTGGTTTCAATGTAAAGCGTAACAGTGTTTTCAAGTGGGGTCATGTTTACCAGGTTTGAATGAAAACTCAGTTTGAACAAACCAATGATGTGGTATTCACAAGTTATATCTGAAGTTCACAAACTATGACAAGACTGCCTGTTGTTCACCATCTTAGTTTACTGTGTTAGCATGCTGACATTTGTAACAAAACACAATGCACGTACAAGCTGAGGCTGATGGGAATGTCATTAGTGTTGCAAGTATTCTGTCATTAACCAAAGTATTGGACAAATTGAAAAGTTGATCAGACATGAAGGTTGTCAGTCAACAGTAGTTCATTACTGAATATGTTATCTGCATGGGGACTGTGTGTGTGTGTGTGTGTGTGTGTGTACGCGTGCGGTAATGGCGGCTCAGTTGGTGGAGGAAGTATTCAGATCCCTTGCTTAAGTAAAAGTACTAATACTACACTGTAAGAATTGTTACAAGTAAACATCATTCATTGAAAATTTTACTTAAGTATTTAAGTATAATCAGAAAAATGTGCTTAAAGTATTAAAAGTAAAAATACTCAATATAGAAATATCCCCTGAGACTGTTGCTATTATATATGATATCATTAGATTGTTATTACTCATGCATTAATGTAAAAGCAGGATTTTATTGTTGTAGGTGGTTGAGGTGGAGCATGTTTTGAAATATTCTATATAGGACCGCAAACTAGCTTTTATCCTTATTAAGGATTCATCTCCTTACTATTTTTCCCACTATTTTTACTATATTAATTGATGGATGGTTTGGGTTATAAAAATTCTGAAATGAACAAAAAATGTCTTCACGATTATTCAGAACCCAAAGTGAGACCTTCACAAAGTTCATTTGTTCCAACTAGCAGTCTAAAGCTCAAAATTATTTCAAGAAAATAAATAATAAAAGAAAAATATTAAAAGAAAAAGCAAAATTTCACATTTGTGAAGCAGGAACCTTGAATTTTATTTTATCATTATTTTTTTAATCATACTTGTATAAACGGTTTAATAGTTTAATTATAACAAACCTTCATATTAAGCTCTTTCTGTGTTCCGTGTGTAAAACTCTTAATATGTAAAGATGTCAGATAAATGTACAGAAGTAAAATTTACAGTATTTCCCTCTGAGATCTTGTGGAGTAAAAGTAGAAAGAGGCATGAAAATAGACACTCAACTAAAGTAAAAATTACCTTCAATTTGTACTTAAGTACCATATTTGAGTAAATGTATTAGCTACATTGTGTTTCATTTTAACAAAAGCACAGTAACTATAATATCCCAACAAAGTGTTCAGTGTCTTTATGGGAAATATGAATATCACCATGAGACACAGTGGCTCCAAAAATATCAATACTGAAGTTTTTAGTCCATATACAAAACATAAATGTAAGCAGATTTATTTAAAACCTTTTCACACAAGTACGCATATAATTTCAGCTGCTGTAGTCCATATAATGAAGACATTCAATTACCGAGAGCCGACCGGAGGAAATGATTAAAAATGGTTACCGAGGAGCAGAGACAGGGGAATTAACTAAAAGTCTTTAATTACACTTGGTGGACATTAATCACACTGAGAGATGAGGTTCATTTCCCGCTCATCTTAATCTTCATCATGCAGGGGATAGTGAAGAGGACTCCTGACTGGGCCCAGATGCACACTGTACAGTACATTCATACAGTACTGTCCTCTCAGCAGTGCCCCTGAGACGAGCTGTGAAAACGTCCCAGAATAAACCAGCTCCATGCACTCCAGCGTTTTTATTTAGCCCAGTGGTGCTACAGCCATATAATTTAGTGCAACTCAAATTAAAACTGTTGCTTTGCATGACTGTAATATAATATACCAACTCAGTAACAAAACCTTGCACTCAAATGCATAGATTTATCTTTATCAGCTCTCAAATTAATGTTTGTTGAAAGTTTTTTTTTTTCCTTTATTGCTTTCACCTTTGTAGAACAATGAGCTACCCCACAGAAAGAGGAACAGTGCTGACTTTCCTCTTGTCTACGCCTGATTAGTGTTTTCAGCTTAGTAATTAATTTGTAGCATATTTTTCATTTTTGGATAACTGATTACTAATTCCGGATATGAGGAAAGTTCCATTTGGGGAAAAAAAAAAAAATCCAATATTTTAGGGGACATTAGAGTCTCAGGAATTTTGTCTCAGCTGTAAAGGCTCCAGCATGATGTGGGTTTCAGTGAAGCCAGAACACTCTGTGCTGCATGGCATTCTCAGCTTTCATTCCACTTAGCACCTGCAACAAGTGTATTTCCTTTCCAATTCAACAATTCAAAAGTAAATATGTTTTAATATATATATATATATATATATATATATATATATATATACATTCTTTTATATATATATAAAAGAAATAATTAAGGAGAAATGCAATATTGTGTGAACAGTGGTTTTGAATGCGTTTATAAAAAATATGGATGCAATAAAAATGTTGTCATATTAAAGAATTTTAGGCAGGAAAGCTCCATTATGTTGCATGAATAGCAGTTTTCAGTCGAATGTGTTGAGGTCAGACTGACCCAGATCCTTGTCAATATTGGTGTCTGTGTTGGTCAAACATAATTTATGAAAACTGACAAAAATCTCATCTCGCAGCCACTGACAGCAACAACAAACAGCTGC
Source organism: Centropyge bicolor (assembly GCA_037975185.1). NCBI lineage: Eukaryota > Metazoa > Chordata > Actinopteri > Pomacanthidae > Centropyge > Centropyge bicolor. The sequence continues at coordinate 1,499,979 of JBBMOC010000054.1, forward strand.
TGTCCAGAGGCAAAAAACAATAAAAAAACAAAAAGGGCCCTACAAATATGAATTGAATATGAACTCACCATATAAGCTCAGTCATGGTTAGGAAAAATGACTGATATGTGCTAATAATGTATAAAACCTATATAGTGCTTGGGAGCTGTATTGCAACCATACCAATTTAGGATGATCAACAGCTGTAATGAAGCGTTGGTTGCAGCATTGAGGTCAATAATGCTGAGCAGCACTTCATTCAGTAAATGAGAAAGAAATCATGTCCAATTTTTGATTCCACAAGGTTGTATTGACTTAATGAAATAGAAATCACCCAGTTTCCACTGAACAAGTAGTGACTTTCTTTACATCTACCTTGTGTTTTTCCTCCATCTTCGCCAATAAGAAGACTTCCTGAGTTGAGTTTGTAGTCACCCTGCAATGAATTTTACGAATGCCTGAGTGGCTGAAAAGAAAAAGGCAACGCAATCATGACAGTAGTTTGAATAATCACACAAAACAAGTGCAGTCACTTGTAAATTTCTGTCATTGGATTCAGTCTACAAACTGAACTGGACTGGAAGTGAACAGCTTCTGCTTCTTCTTTCTTTCTTCAGCCACAGTACTGCTGTGTGATCACCTGCATTTTGCCTGCACCAACAGTGATTGTGTATTGAGTAGGTGTATGTGCAATTTTGCTCTTATTATAATAACTACAGCAGAAGCATGTCTGCTCCTAAGATGTACGACTGAAAATGAGGCTGTAATATCGTCCTGTGTAGACAATGAAGTATGGAATATTGATTATATAAGCAAAATCAATATGATGCATCTGAGTACAATAACAACCCTACAATACTGCCTTTGTCATACTGATTGTATGATTTCAGACTGTGTCAGAGACAAGGTCACTAGATAACAAGGACACCCTTCATTACCAGCGTAAATGTGGACATTACAATCTTGAGGAGGGTCATATTTATAGGAATTATTTTGAACTTTATTATACATGTATCATGTTGTTGTTGTAATTAACAAGTACCATATCCAAATACAGTCTAAGTTCCCTTCCTCTTAATGAGGCCATTTCCTATTCTGCACATTATCCTTTGGTGATCAGTACACTCAGATATAGTTTATATAACCCAATACGGAGCTTACTCGTATGCCAAGAAATGTATGACTTGTTAATGCAAGCATTCCTTAATTGTTTCTGAAAAGCATGCGCGAAACTCAAGTTGAAACCTCCCCCCTTTTTTGAAAATATTGCCTCCCTAAATCGAAGTGACACTCCGGCATATGTTGAGGTCTTCTCTGTGGTCTAAGCATCTCATTAAGTTACCTGGCATGGAGCTCAGAGAAATAATCTTCTTTGGCTCGAGCGAACCAGATGACTGCTTGTTTTTTAGTTAGTTATTTTTTTTTTTTTTTTACAGTAAACACTATATTACAAGGGCAAGTGGGCTGTGCATTGAAGCTGTTGTCCCTCAAAATGCAATTGCCAACATATAATTTACGTGCTAGGAAACATATGTCTGTTGATGCATTTAGTGGTTGAGTTCGGCGTTGGCGATAAGAGTACAAAAGGAGAGAAAACATGCCGCATGTGCAAGAAGCGCAGAGGCCCATTTTAGATTGGATTCTACTTTTTTTTCTTTTCTTCTCCAGCCAGTCACATTTACTTTGTGTCATCGTGCCTTAAGTCTAATTGAAGATCAAAAACCAGAGGAAGAGATTGAATTGCAGATTGAATCGCTTCCCAAGGTCATTTGAGCATTGAAGAGATACACAACTGCAAGAGAATGGCTGCCTATGGGCAATCCAGGTTCTAACACTCCTCTCGAAAGCAATTATAAAATACACTGATGCAGTTTTGATTATGTCCCAGTGTATTGGGCTGTATTAACCATGTGTTATTTGAATGTTCTGCTTGAATAATATTCATATATTTTTTGTCACAGTACATGTGACTTTCTGTAATTTATGGTAGAATTTTTACTCTTTAAAGGCCATAACCCATAGATAAACAACTCAATATGATTTATCAAATGAAAACAACACGTTGATTTTGATTTTGGTCCTCTACGGATGCAGTCATGAAATCCTGCTGATGTATTTGTTCTCTTTTTCACCAGCCATCCTCAACAAAGTGAGCTGTGTGCTTGTTCTAATAAACTCTGGATATAAATTCTGGATATAAGGATGAATCATCGAGTAATGAAAACTTTGTCATAACTTTGGTCATATGAGGGTGATGAGTAATAAAATGGCAAAACAAACAATGGACATTGTGGAAATCTTGGTAATATCAAATAAGTCAGATTTTATATTCAAGGCCCTGCCAACCCTTTTCCTTAATTAAGTGTATATATGACTGATTTGCAACTGTAATTATACTTAATCCAAAAAAATCTAATGTTTTTAATGAATGTTTCTCTTGATTTTGTCCACTCATGCAACACAACATCTGCTGCGTAAATGTCTTTAAAGGCCATTAAAAAAATATTTTCAGCAATTCTCAATCAGCTTCTGACTATGAATGATGAGATCTGTATTTGTCTGTCTGTTAGTATTTTCTTTGTGTGCTTTTCTTTCGGTCTGGAGCAGGCAGGGCTCAGATGGATGAATGCAATATTGTGCACTAACACGCACCAATCATAATTTACCAACATTTGAATCAGAATCTAATAACAGCTTATTTTTGCCAGACTGTTGTCAGTGAAATTTGATCAAACCACATTGTACTGAGAGGAGTTTTCCATGTAAAATTCTTAATTAAAAAAAGCACCTAGATTTAAATTATTATTTTATGTTGTAGAGAAATAGTTATGGTCATGGCAATAAAAGTGTTTAATTAAGGTTAGGGAAAGATTATGGTCTTGGTTTAATATTGTTCAACAGTGACTCGAAGCATGAGACTTTCCTCAGGCTTAACTAATGTGGTCATGTTGCCTATATCAAGCTGTGAACCTTGGTCTCTCGTGTCAAATTCCTGCACTTTGTTTCTGACATACTATGAAAACATAGCAGTTCCTTCACTGGTAAAACATAAAGCAGTCAGCAATTATGTTTCCTGTCAGCACAGATTGGCTAAACAAATTAGCGTTATGTATTTTCTAGGAGGCAGGTTTGGCCGTGAACACCCATGGTGCATCCACACAGGTGATTTCACTTGACTTTGGATGATTCAATGTCAGGCTATTGTTCGTGCACAGGCTTCAATTAACACATCCCTCTCTCCTGTTAGCTTTGTTGTCCCTGCTAGCGCGGAACAAATTAGACCTTCATCATTATTCTGGTAACCTCGTGAATTCCCCTCATTGCTCCGCCGAGCTACAGCCTGAACCTGAGAGTCTGATCAGTCGGAATATGTGAAAATGCACGTAGTTGTAGAGGATGTTTCAACTAATAAGAATACTGCTGTTATGATGGCTTGAAAGTAAAACTCTCCTGAATGACTGAGCCGAGGTCAAATGAGACCAGGAATCTGTGCTGTTCCAACAAATCAGCTGATGCATTAAAACTTGCATAATTTCATACGGGCTTCTTTATGCAGTGTCGATATTGAACCCTCTAGATTTATGCGTTGATCAAGTAACGTACTAGTGTGTATCACGCCAGGTAATGTTTAACTTCTACACTACAAAACGTCTCATTCATTATTTTGTATTACATGGCTGTACATAGTTGACAGCATTTGCCAACTGCAGCTGTAATTGTAGGTCAGATTGTCTGGTCCCTTTGCTTGCAATTTTAAAAATGTCTGAAGTGTGTTGAGGAAAAACAAAAAAACATGTTTTTATTTCTGATTGACTGATAGAGTCGCATCAGTTATGCAAACATTCATGACAGTATTTGATTTATGACTTTTGATTAGGATCTGATTTATGAAACATAAATATCAGATTAATTATAGCGTCAAATTGTTATTAAAAACAAACAGACGCTCACCAGACAGACTCCGGCAGATTAGGAGATCAGAACACACACCGCTAGTTCCAATATCCCTGCATCGATGTGAGAAAAAAACTTCCACTCTCTCATTTCTTCACAACGACTGTAGGCTACAGAGGGACTGTCCTCATTGTGACTACATTTGGGGAAATCAATGAAGGTTCCACTTGCTCTAAAATGTTTATCGACATGGTTGATCAAACAAGATAAAAAAAAAAAAAAGGTCTGTTTGCAGAAGTTTTCTACGGCGTAATTCAGCTCTACACTAACAGAAAATTGCAGTGCAAAAACTGAGTGCAAATCGTGGTCACACATTTTGAAGGTGTGTGGATGAGACTGACATGACGCATGTTCATGAATGTTTATGACAGTGGTCATTAAGTTTCATATAGTAAGTTATGTCATTTTAATTTTGACACCGGCTGTCATGAGGTCATTTTATTTGTGACATATTCAATGGCAGACAACATCATAAAAGAGATTCCTCAATGTTCATGACATGTGTCAAGTCAGTCTCATGCAAACCCCTTCAAAATAAACCCTTTATTAACAAAGCAATGTAAGCCCTTTTTTTTCGATCACTGCCATTTTTTAACCTCAAACTCAATGTTCCTTTTTTATTTCTGCAGTAACAAATGGAAAAGTTAACATTAGGGTACTAATGTTGTCCATCCATTTTATAAAACCCTTACACCCTATGATTATACCGGCCACCAACAGGGTTAATACTTATACTGCACTGATTAACACATCCATATTCTCACCGGCATATATGCAACTTCAAGCTTCTACTTTAACCAAACCTACATGCAGGAGTGTGTGCAATCAAAATCATGCTACTTTTGACATAATCCAGGTGAAATGGTGCCACATTTTGTGTCTTCTTAGTGTCATTGGGAAGCCCCATGCAAACACTGAGCTGAAACCTCGTAGGTGTGTGCACAAAATTTGAGGATACATTTTCACAAGGAAAAAAAAAAAAAAAACATTAAAAAAAAACTTCAACCCACCCTAGAAAAGCGATTCCAGCAAGGTTGAGTGTTTGACTTAGCGATGTAATGGCAATGGCAAAATTCCTCACGATCACTAATGAGCAATCACAGCAGCTCCTCTCATTGCCTTTAAAAGCAGCAGACAGTTGCTAATGAGCTGGGGCTGGGGGGGCGGGGGGGACACTCAGGAGGAAACGCAAATTTACAGCAGCCCAAATATGCTGCGAAGGGCAGACAATGGCCATTTTGAAGCCAAATTTCCTTTATAGGGACTTTGTGCTCATCATTCGTCACTGCCATGAATTTACAAGATATTGAGCAGACAATTAAATCAGTAATGTTGCTGAATTGGACCCAAATGCTGAAAACTCACCACTGTATATTAACTATGTCTTCAGTCTTCGAAACCATACGTCTCTGCCAGCAGGATTCCAGCCTGGCAATGTAAATAAAGGCCAGGACAGCTCCAGAAACAGCACTCTGGACAACGCTTGAAAGAGTCTTTCCCTACAATTATAATAAATTACCAAGTGACATGTGCAACAAAAAACGTGTTTTGATTTGGTTATTTAAAATGAATGAACAGTCTGTGTTTGGTTTGTCATATTTTTTTGCGCATAGGAACACCTTCATTGCAGTTAATGGGAGCAAATGTATAATTACTGAAGAAACAATGTGCTGTGAGTGAGTGGATCTGTATTTGAATATTGCTTCACTATATTCACCGAGTTTGCATGGAAGAGTTTTCTTCCAGAGGAGAGGCAGAGGGTCATGTACCTATTTTGCTACATCCTGTTGCCGTTTTGGAAGATTAAACGAATAAATGGAGGCACTGTACTTGTTTGACCTGTGCCTACAAAGCACATCCCTCAAATTAGAGACGCAGATGCGGAGCGCACATCATTCCCGATGATGTGTGACGACTACAGATACTTAACTGACTGAAAGGTAATTACCTTATACTGTACATCCGAGATGTGGATGACTGATCATTGGTAGGATCTGCCCATTTATTTAACTCAATACAGGCCCTTAATCATATTAAAAATTAGGTTTTAATATGCATCCAAATCTGGACTGCATGAAAGTTTGTCAAAGTCAACATGAAAGGCTTTTTGTGATTTTGCAGAGGTCGCTGCGTACACCTCTAAAGCCAATACGCTGGCTTGTTGCACTTGCAATGAGTGCTGGTCTAAGCAGGCCGAAATGCAAAAACAAGTACCAAAATTGCATTGGTAATCATATCCAATAATGTTACAAATGAGGCTCATTACGCCGAGTGCGCTGATCAGCATTCAGTAGGAGGATTGTAGCTGAACTGAACAGTAAGAGAGCAAGCAAGACATCATATTAATAGCCACTCTTTATGACAATAAAAATTGGACTTGCAACTTTCAGATCCCACTGATAATTAATGACTGTCATATTTTTTGTCAATAGGGCCAATGTTCATCGCTATGGAACATATCCAGTTACAAGTAATAACAAGTATGAACCCTGTAGCATTGGAGTTGCATCCTTTCAGAATTTGAAATTTAGATTTTGGCTCAATAGTTCATTTCTGCTTCAAATGTGAAATCATTTGTTTCCACTTTGTTTAAGATACTTATCCAAAAACATTATGCCAAGATGCTCAAATACATAAATGCATACCTGAATAGAGTGAATAAATACACAGCTGGCGTCAGCGTGCGAAATAAAAAGTTGCTCGTTCTCTGCACCATCCACCTGCACAGCATGCACATGCAGCTTGAACGGGGAAACGGTATTTGGTCGGCCTCGATTAGATATACTATGTTCAGATGATTCTTTTCAGATGCAAAGAAAAATGCATATGCACAGTGCAATTTCACGTAATGATGACTCAGCTGATTCATGGTTGCATTTTGTTTTGTCAGAAACTGCTCTATGCATGAAAACATTGCCCCCAAGTGTTTCTTAATGTGTGGAATGTGTTTTGTACAGCGAAGTCAATAAAGTAGGTACATTAAAACAAAGTTAATGGTTATGTATATTGAACAATATTTGTTCTTTACTGATTGTGATTACATCACAAACTGCTCATGAGAGGCCAAGGGTTTTGATATACAGCAGGCCTACATTTCAAAATATCTCTTACATCTACTATACAGCATTCACTTTTCACAGTGGAGGATTCATTGACCGAGCATGCAAAACTGTATACGTGCATTATTTGTTTACACTCTTGTATTGTCTTCAAATGTTTAAATATACATTTGTAGAAGTATGTCTCACTGTGCTGCCTTCTCCATCCTGCCAGGATAGAATAACATTATGATGTGGAACTACAGCATAATACTTTTGTTTTCGGCCTAAAATATGAGATAATGAGTCTACAAAATGTGCCTTCAAAAACCCTTGAGTCATAACCAGCACACCATGAATTTATGTCACAAAGATTTATGGGACAGCATCAAAAGGCAACGCGAGAGGAGGTTGTTTATTTATTTAGCACATTTCCACACAAAGGCTGTTGAAAGAGCTTTACATAAGGAATAAACAATATCCAATATAAGTCTGTCATGAAACATTTAAAAAACAAATTTAGGAGGATGAGACAAATTCAAGAGAAAGTTAAAAAGTGAAACCGCAGAATGTCTGTGGATAAAGCATAATGTGAGTTCACATCCCCCTGTGACCGACCCTGTCTGCCGTCTCCACATCGACACTGTAATTGTGATGGTGCATCACAGAGGGGTTTCAGAAGTGAGAGGTAAAGTCTGAGCTCACATCCAGGGGCTGTCTGAATGAACTGTGCCACACTTTGCACCACAGACCGTCGATGGTTCAAGGTTCAGCACAGATCCGGGACTTAGCCCTTAAATCTTTGAATGAGTCCTGGGTCATGCTTTGATCGATGAATATTGCAATATAGATAAGCGCTATAGAGAAGGAGGGGGAGGAACCTGGAGGTCTGCAGCTTCACCTCAGACCAGACAGGAGAACTGTGGCCTGTGCAGAATTCAAAACTTCAGTATACTGTCTTCAATATAAATTATTGTGGGCATGTTGATCTGGTGTGGATTGAAGTTCAGCCAAATGCAACAGATCCCCTCAATGTCACCTAGTTTATTCACTGGCATGACGGATTTGCACCATGCCTAAAAATACTGTATTTCTATTATTATCATTATTAGTAATAACAGTAGTAGCAGTAGTTGTTGTTAACATTGCTATTGTACTAGTATTCCAATCAGATCACATAAAGCTAATGAGGCTAATACAGGCTGGTTGGGTTTACTGAGGACAATCTGCTCAGAAATGATTATGAGCTTCATTCAAAAACGTTTTCCTCCAAATCATTTTCTCTTGTTAAAATCATTGAATCAGATTAAAAACAGAAAAGGAGAAAATAAGAAAAACTTACATTGGAGATTTAAGTTACCACGAAGCAAACAAAAGCTAAGACTGTAACACTATGATGTATATACTGTAGCTAGTGACACATTTTTAATTCCCATAAGCAGTTAAATTTAGGTAATTTGCTAAGGAAACATTAAGACTAAATAACACATTTAGATAATTAAGATAATACAAACAAAAAATACAGCTACAGCTTTGTCTTCTTCTAGTGGCTTAAAAAAAAAGCTGCTGCTCCAGAGTTTATTTTGAAACTACAAGGAAGGGTCTGGGGACCCTTTAATTACAGGCCAAACAGAAGAGGCTGTGTTGTGTTCAAGGAATTCAACTTTGATTGTTATGAACAGGAGATTCCCTGTTGTTGTTATTGTCTGTTATGCTAATAATACTTCAAGCAAATGTTAAGCTGAGCCATTTTATGAGTCTGATGTAAAATGTTTTCTCTGCATGTTGATGATAAGAACAGGTGAGATAAAAGGTTTTGTAAGTATAATCCTTCTAAGTTCTATAAACTTTCTTCTCTGTGAAACAGGTCGGAAAAAAAAAATTTGGCAGGTGAAAAAAAAAAGTTTTGCCAAGATCATTCTTCTAAGTTTTAAGTTTTTCGACTGTGAAAAGAGTTGAAAAAAAAAAAAAAGTTTTGGCAGGTGAAAAAAAAGCAGACCTGGATTTTTTTTTTCTTTTTTTCCCCCTCGCTTGCCTTTCAGGGCTTCAATACATTTCTGTCCTTCCTCACCACACAGCTCTAACAGGTCTGTGAATGTGCATTCTCAAAGGTTGACGGAGGCAGACTGAGTTGTGCTTAAATTCGCTAAGTGCTCTCTCAAATCTTTTGTCATCAACATACTGTATATCTCCACACTGCCTCGACCACAAGACTCAGACCTGTGAGCACAGTCTGAGCAAATGTAGCCTTGAATGGCCTCTGTTTTCCAGTACAATTTCACGGTTAATTCGGAGGAGGTGAAGGAGCCGCCGATGGTTGTGCAGTGTGCTTGAGGTTCCAGCTATTTCGTCCACCCAGATTTCCTGTTTGGTGAAGTGCTGATTAGAGTGGAACTGAAGCAGCTCTGGCCCGAACTCCAATAAGCTTCCCATCACTGCGGTCTGGCAACAACTTCACACTTGTTTAGAGGGGGAGCAGATGAAGAAGATAACCTCTGTTATCAGGGTAAAATTCAAACATCAGATTTGATAGAGTCCACATTTGAGTTTATAATTAGTGTGATTTTCTTCAAGGTATTCTGTTTTTTGTATCACTACAAATTGCATTTTTGTCTTTGTAATTTATTAATGCAAATACTTGTGAATAGCACAAATCAAAGTCCAGAATGAATAAGATATTAACAGCCAACTCAATTTATAACATAATGACTAATTAATGGCTGCACCTGTGGTGAATGTGAATAGATAAACTTGGCTGAGTTAGAGGCTTCAACATATAGCATTTTAAAATAATTACTTTCTATAGACTGTTCTTTATGTAACACCTTTAAATACACGGATGTCTGCTTGAGTTAATTGAGAAATTAATTGGAAAAAGCTAACAAAAACCTAAAAGCTTGTGAAACCCTAAAGAAATAAATGACTACATAATCAAGTCTGTTCAATCTATGTGACTCTAAACACCCTCAAACTAAAAGTGGAAGCCAGAACTATATATCTTTTTTTTTTCTCCTTTGTGCTTGATACAGTAATCGCTCATGATCCATGACCTCCTGCAGATGATATAGAGGTTTAATTTATCATGTATCATCATCTGGCTCCTTGAATGGCAACATGCTGAGAGAACGGGACAGTGAGAGCGGGACAACTTATAAGAAAATTTGCCTTCTCTGCTCAGTAATGCGTGTCCCGCTGAGGTACAAAACTAATTACTCAGAAATAACAATCCTGGATGGCTGCTGCAGACGCACACTCGTGCATCGGAGAGGTAATTAAATATACAATAGATAGGAAATTAAAGGTCAGACACACTTCATTTTTAATACATCGCAGCCTTGCTTGATTTAGTGATTTACTTTATGACCTTTTTAGCATCTCTATTAATTGGGTAATGGTTGTAGATGTTGCATCCTGTTCTTCCTCGTAGGTCATGTTTTCTGCATTTCATTTTTTCTTTTTTGTTTTATTTTGTCCTCACTTCCTGCCTTTGTGTGTTTCTCATCAGTTTGACCTGATAGGTTTCACCGATTTCAATGTCTAGCGCTCAAGTCTTGTTCCTAGTGTTTTTCTGTTTTTCTAGTTTTTGGATCTGGGTTTGTTTGACCTCGCTCTCAGCTTTTTCCCCTGCTGGCTTTGTTTGCATGATCCACTTATTGACTACCTGTGTACTGCGCCCTGTTTTGGCCAGGAAAGACTGTGTTCTTTCGGGATCAAGACTCTGTTGTGAGTCCATTTGCTTGCGTGATTTCCCCAGTTGTTACCACAGTTTAATTGCGCACAGTCCGGCCTCATTATTAGTACAAATTTGTATATTTGCTCTATTACCTTGTGTACAGCAGAGGTAAAGTAAACTCCAATCAAAACCAAACAAACAAAGTCAAAAATTAGCTTTCATTAATCCAGATTATCATTCCTCTTCCTCAAGAAGTTTTCAGAGAAACTGCTGCACGCTATTAGAATTCAGTGTTTCATTGAAGGTATGAAGTGGGTATTTCAGGTGAGACTCATCAAGCTTAATATTGTGACAGCGATGCTCACTAATGGGATTGTTAAATTTAATTTAAATGGATAATATTGAAGAGTTAAATCCCTTCTCCCTTATTTATCCCACAGCAAAGCTAAGACATTGACAGGAGCTGAAGGAGTCTCAGATATTCAGAGGCCCGCCGTCTGTGTACTTTACATGCTAATTGTCTTGCGGACGAAGCCTGCATGGCTGAGAGGAAATGGGACGTTTATGAATGGATATGATTATCAAGAAGGTGCTGTGCTGCAAAATTGTTGTCCTTCAACACAAACACACAAGTTGCCTCTCGTAGATGTGCCTCAAATGCAATAACACCCTTGAAGCGCACACACACACACACACAAAAGCCTGTCAATTAATCATTAGCATAGAAAACAGTAGGACCTCAGGGACTGCGATGTTATAGATATCAGATATAGCCTATAAATCTAGATCAGCCTATAAATCTAACAGGGACCTGCAGTATAATGGGGGGCACTGAGGGGAAGCACACACTATTATAAATACTGGAGTCGTCTCGTCTCATAAGCGCTGTTGTGGGATGAATTAATTGTTGCAGGTAGCAACATTTGAAAGAAAGTAAAATAATAACAAGGGGAGCTCATTATAGAGGTTTACTGAAGGACTTGTTTACTGTGAGACAGAGACGTATAAATATAAAAACGGAATGCTGCGTGTGTTTAAAACAGACATTAATGGGTTATCGTTTAATGCTGCAAACTACGGGGATGAATCGACCTGTCGGCTACGCTGCAGAAATGTTTCAACAAAACCAGACATCAATGCCACAAGGCTCTCTTCAAATAAACAAATGCAGGGTGCATTGCTTCAAGTATTCTTGACAAGAGCTGAACCAAATCAATCATACACTATTGAATAGAGTATTTGCTGCTGTCTCCCTTTACATAGAAAATGAAAGGATTCCTGCACCCTTCCAATTTGTTCCAAAGGTGACCCTGCTAATAAATCACAGTAAAGAGCTAAATCTGCATACACTTAGCTGATTAAACTCTCTTTACCAGCTCTCCATCAACTGTTTGTCAGAATTCTGTTGTTATTAGTTGTATAAGTCATGGTGACTTGTGCAAGACATCAAGCTGGGCCTGTCTTGGATGCTACAGCCTGTCATATCACATTCAGGTCTGCTAGAGCAAATGGAGGTATCCCGCAAGGCATGTCTCATGATGGTGCAGGGGGAGAAAAGCTGCTCGCTGCTCTCTTCAACAAATCCCACCAAGGTAAGACTCAGATGCGCTGGGCTCCATAGTCTTCTGCAGCAAAATAAAGAGGCTTCTTGCAATCTCACACATGTCACAAGACTAGAAATTTCACATTTCACAAGGCTAAAACTTTCACAGTTTTGCTCCTCTTGAACATTTTGAACTTTTCTTGTCTGGAGCAGTAGATGTGTTTGTACGTGTGTGTGTGTGTGTGTGTGTTTAAGAGACCAAATTAAGGTGATTAGTAGGAAGCGCCACCACTATCAAATGTCACACATTTCTAATGAACATATGTTCTGCGTCTTCTCTATTCTTATATCTCACAGGTGTGAAACATTAAAACCTTTTCTGAGGATCTCTATTGGGCAAATAAGTGGTAGGAATCCCTGCTGGTGTCATTAACCATCTCACACTCTCGGTTTCAAGCTCTTTGATTTACACCAGCGGAGCTCAAGCTGTGGCTCAACCACATTCCACAGGTTGAAAGCAGGACTAATATATAGTGACTAATATATATGTGATGTGTCGAGTTAGCTCCTGCAGCTTCTTTCCCTTTGAGGGAAAGGCAACCTTCGTCAGGTCATATTTTCAACTCTGGAAGATAAATGAATGATATTCTTGGCATTCAGGTGGTTTAATATGGCGTCAAGTTGACAATGCTACGCTCCTGTGTGAAAATTTGATCATGATGTGATGACGTGTCTGGTCCAGTTTAGAGTCGTGCTAGAACAAAACACGTATTACAATAAAATCTGTAAAAAGATCCAGCTTTTATAACTTGAATTGATCCTGCCACATCTGTGGGCCATTCAAAAGCACTTCTCATGAGACACCAACCTACCAAAGTGAAAACCTTCTCCCCTGTGGTCTATTCACTTGCTGACAGGTTTGTGCCATTACTGAAAGCATCAAAAAGCCAATCCAGCCAAAACTAAAAATACTGACAGGGAGAATTAGATTTTTCACTATAGCATCCACTTTTACAGTTGAGGCTAACAAAGACATCCAACTTCTCAGATGTGTCCTACAAGACCACGAATCAGGCTAAATATGTCTGAATAAATGACACTGAATGTTGAACGTGTGAATGCGTGACGTGTTTGTCCAATGGAGGAGCAGGCAGCTGGAACGCTGGCTCTGTCCCAACGCCGTATTTGCAAGTAGTCAAGTGCCTTCTTGTCTGATATCCGGTAACTGCCAGAAGTGGCTGTTAAGACTGCAAGCACGTGAAAGTTATTCAGAGCTCACAGGCACATAATGGGGGCGATCTCGTCAATCAGGCAAACACATGGCTCAATTGATCTCAGATTCTTTCACGGTTTTATTTTACTTCCACATAAAGACCAAGTGAGTAAGAACCACTAGATTTACAATTGCAATCGGATGAGAAACAAAACACACATCCAGCGGCTAAAGGGAGTTATTAACAAAGCATTTAAATGGAGTTGCATAGAAGCATGTATGCCTACTGTTTATAGAAGATAATGTTTTGAATGGTTTCTGTCTGATGCAAAGAATGAAATTCTCAAAAACACTGAGAAAAAGAATCTATCAAAAAATGGGATTAATATTTGTGTTGGCAACGTCATAATGCAATTTTAATATCACGGTCATTAAGAAGGAATATCAGTATTAAAAATGATCATCTTTGGAAGTTTTGCCATATTTGCATAGTGTTTCATCTTGCATATTCACCTTGAATTGAATATGTCGTAAACCTTAACTTCTAAATGTCTGTTTATTAATGTGGGTCATAAAGCCGTTACTGCCAACAAGTGCACCAGTGTTGTAAATTGCAGGGTGCACTTTGCTCGAAGATAAGTGTGCAGCAACTTTTGGGTTCAGTGGAAGCATATTGGCGGACACACTTGCCAACAACCTGATGGGGCATGAATAACCATTTAGATGCTCTGTACGTAGGAGTGTTGGGACAGACCTCCTGACTTGCTCAAACATCGCCAGAAAGAACAGCAGCATCAATCATTTCAATAAGCCTGAAGGCGACAAAGCCCTGTCCTCATAGAAATTGAGGAAATCAGGCAACATTGTCAAAGAGAGACATCAAAAGGACGTCATGGAGGATGTGGACAGGTCAACGAAACACCAGACTTTAACATTGGGGGACCACTGTTCATCCAGAGGACGCTTCAATGTGCTGCACTAGAAGTAGGCTGTGTAATTTGTTTTCATGGACCAGTATAATAGAAAGTTTGTTAAAGTTATGTAAGATTAGTTTTAAAGATACAGGAGACCTTCAATTCCTGGAAAAAGTAGTGTTCCCAGAAGATATGAAGCTGAAAGTACAGTTCTTGTTTCAGATACAAAAACCACAAGGAGTCTGAAATAAACTATGAAGTCTTGAAAACAATAAAGACCATCACTGTTGACAACATCTAATCAAGCCCATGTTTGCCCAATCTGAGTAAATAAAAAGCTCTGAGTCTCTCAGGAGTTCGTTCCACAGGGGCTCCTAATTCATTGCAGACATAGCATCCATATGTTTCATGGCCATTTAATGATTGACATCTGAGCAAAGTAAATCATGAATTCTAAGTGGAGAAGCAAAGGCCATTTTCTATGTCTCTCCGGTTTTTCTTTTATCTGAAAGAGCATACAGATCCTATATATCTGTATACTCCTCTGTGACATAATAATAAGTGCACCTTTTTGAAGGTTTATGAAGATTTTTAAGATTTCAAAAGAGTAGGCAGACAGCAGAGATGTACTACATGGCTACTAAATTAGCTTTTTTTCCCAATCTGTAATGGTCTTTTTAATGAGCTTGGGACCAGTGCCTAAATCAAAGAAGTCAATGGATGGCAAATTGGAGCAGTTCTCAGTGGCTGTGCTGCCTCTGAACCCACAGGAACCTTTCAGTGATAATCAAGGTACTGGATAAGGTAATTGCTGTATTAGCTGCTACTTCCCACCGAGTTGCTAATTATTTATCCAGCTCGGGAGCAGGTGAACTTTAACACTGGAGATCTATAGAGCGTCTTGTTCTCCAAAAAAATTATAGGGTAAGTTGTTGTGAAATCATGATTGCAATTACGGACCATTCTTTCTCATGAAGTCTACGCTCGTGACCTTAGGGAAAATAATAAAGTGAGAAAAATAAAGGTCTTAGCATTTCAAAGGTTCGGCTTGGAAAGTGCGGTGCACAAGGAGAAGTTTTTTTTTTCTTTATTGCTCCTGAAATAAAACCCTCATCTGACACATGATGGCTCATTAAACTGGTCTACAGATGCAGCTTTATGGTTTGCAGGCAGGCTCAGGGAGAGAGGGATTCACTGCCTTCTATTTGTATCAGCATCCAGCCTGGTCTCTCTCCCAATGCGGCAAATACGGCAGCTTGGTCAGTGGCCTTACACTTCAAACTGTAGTGTCATTGCCTCTCTGGTGTTATGTTTGAAGTGCCGTCAGAGTCAGGTGATGTAGTATAAAGAGCAAGTCCACATGTGGAGGAGAAGGTTGAGGCGGCTGGATTGGTCAGACGCACAACTTTCCCCGAGACCAGGGTTGGCTTCCTGTCTGAAACTAAATCGATCGACGTGATTGACTTTTCATTAACTTATGTAAGTAGCTGAAGTAACATATCTCACATACTTAGTTATTTCAGCTCAAACCATGATCTTTTCCTCAACTGAACCAAGTAGTTTTGATGTCCTAGTAAGCTTTATTTTGAAAGTCTAACGGGACAATGCTAACCAGATATTGTATATCTAGTATTGTTAACCCTGCTTGTGCCAAGTAGAGCATCATATTTGGAAGTGTAAGACCTCTGACCAAGCTGTTATATTTGACAAGTTTGGATGTTGCAACATACTGTACATATGCAGTGACCAGCTGGACTTTCTTCAAGCTGACTTCAGATTCTTTTTACACAGATCATGTTTAATTAACATTGTTTTTCAAATAAGCCAACATTACCCAGTCAGTTAAACTTGTACTATTGCTCCTTGGCATTGTAGTACATCAACATACTTAATCTTTCAGAACTGGATTCAAACAGGTTATTCTAGGAGTCCAGGCGTCCAGAAGTAAAAATCCAATTAATTTCTGACATAAACACAACACAAAACTCTCCTGCTTGCAACATCAGTACAGAAGATGTTGACAATACATTTGATTTGAAAGGTATTTAAAATAACTTTAATTTATAATCAAAATAAAAGCTTGTTGTTGTTGCTTTCAGAAAGAAGACATATTGTGTTCACAGCTAACAGTAACCAGAAGCAAAAATTACATTTGCAAATACCTGTTAACATACTCAGTTGTACAAAATCCAAAGCCTCTTCTTCGAATTAACACATCACAGTTGCCCAGTGTCTTATTCCAAATTGCAGCAATTAAGCATTTTATCTTTGCTACAGCTCTAATTCATAATGGTTATTGCTTTCTCCATGGCGACGGTGGCCGAAACGAGAGGGCCCCACCTCCAAAAACTAATTTTTAATTAGGAAAAATATGAAATAAATTAGACTGATTAAACATTTGTGTGTCCACTGCAACTTGTGAAAAGGCTTTGTGAGTATTGAGAAAGTTTTGATAGATGTTTGAAAAATGTAGCTGTTCTGGTGGAGATACTGTGGCCAGTATTGTTAAATTCACCCGAAGATTTCTAAAAGAACACTTTGATCTGGAAATGTTCAATCGTAAAGAAGATTATTATCAAATATGCTAATTTCTGTTTTCTAATATGCACTTACACTAAATTTTACCTATATTTTTGTACATCTAGTTACATTTTGCAAAGTTTCACAAAATGGAAGTCTTCCAGCTTACGTCAAATGGTTGGAACACCTGCTTGTGGCTTACTCATCATCCAATCATCATTATTTCCTCTCATGAAAACAGAAACACTGAACTGTATGACACATCACGACTGATTACAATTATTATATCTTCATAGAACTACTTTCATCATCAGCCCATTTAAAATTGCATAATCAGACTAATAGAGTGTGAATGAGGAAGTCACTCTGCTTTACTTCTCGCAGAGCTGTGTCATTTGGCTGTTGGAGGAAACCGTGTCTCTCAGTCATTCGTGTACAGTACGGCAATGTGTGTACAGGAGATTTACTATATAATGAGCAATATAAACCACCCTGTGCACATATATCCTCAGCATCATAGTCGCTGCCTGGAGTAATTAGTGCAGATGGTATTGAGATGATAAACAAACCTGAGCTCTGGCAACACAGAAGTTAGCATCAAGCCGAGTGAACTCACTGGAAATATCTGCTTTAAAGTTCACAAATAATTAGGTTTCCACAGAGCTCTGCATATCCAGCATTGTATTTCTATAATAATATGAATTGGTTTGAATACGTTTCAATAAATGAGGCTCCTGGGGCAGAAATGTCTCAGGCTGGCAACTGACTCCATCTTTAAAGGTCCTTAATTATCCGGCATTCAGAATTTGATTTGCAGATGCTTTTGCAGCTCAGCGTGAGGACGATGCTCTCAATGATGCAAATAAGAGTAGTTTAGTTAAAAGGCTGTTTATTAAAGTAAACTGAAATCTAATGCTCGCCTCTTAGCGCTGCGCTTACACTTCGATCTGGATCTCTCACCCACACTTGTCATTCACAGGTTTGCACCCCATCATTATATTACTATTAATACATTTTAATATAACACTACACTTTATATAAAATGTAGAGTGATCTCACTTTTCAATCATTATTGCTGCGTTTGCTCAGATTTCTTCTTAATATTTCTATATTTACAATGTATGTTGTTAGTGGTAGATGGCAACATTTAGCCCGTCAGACACCAAAGATATTTATTTTAATTTATTTACAATATTTACAGGATGGATTACTGAGACACACGTACAGAGAAGCTTGCTCTTCCAACTTCTCTTCCAAGTTTTATAGGAGCAAAAGGCAGGTGAGGTCATGCATCCCTCATGTCTCACCTCAGCTAACGCTGGCATCTACAGTCCCTGCATGCCGTCACATTATTCCAGTTTCTGCAGACCTTTCCTGACACCTTTTGTGGCCTGACATCCTGCAATCACTGCTGCTGTTCAAATATAAATAATGCATTGTCGTCCTTACAGGCTGAACAGGCACAATGAGTGTGTATGTGCACGCTCACTTGTTATGAGCTGATTTTTGGAGCGCCCCTGTTATGTTTGCTTATGTAAACATCATATTCTGGTTTCAGAGACCTGGCATAACCTCGGTGTAAGAAATCTGAATATAGAAGTTGGAGCTCTCATAGGAACTGGGGGACTGTGGCGTGTGAATACAACAATAAATTGTGTGAAGGTGATCTAGTCACTGAAGTGAAAGTGTGACACTAGTAATATGATTTTTTTTTTTTTTGAAATGTCTGAATGACCTGATAACTTGGTTGTTCATGTACCATGTAAATTAAAAAAAAAAAGAAGAAGAAGAAAAAAAGAGAGATCAAACCCTAAATAAGACTAAAAACTGGGAACATGTGTGTGCATGTAAACATGTTGGAGCCATAATGTCAGCTCTTATTTCAAAGAGGCAAAGCAGCTGTGTGGATTTTGCCGAATCAGAAACCGCTCTGATTGGATGGCTTTTCACAACTGTCGAATAGACAATCAGAAATAATTGTTGTATTTTGACTAGACTGTCTGAAACTGCCTGTGGATTTTGACAGATGTTTCCAAAGACGACGTTTTCAAATTCAAGCGCTGAGCCAAAAGTAAAAAGTTTGAACAATGTGTGTATTAGAATTCAGTCAGGAACTGTCACTCGCTCAGTTGAAAGAGCCAACTGGAGGTTATGTTTGAACTAAATATGCAAAATTTAAAAAGAAATAAAAATCATGCAGCCTGTTTAACTGTTTTTTATTTTTTTATTTTTTTATTTTTTTAAATCGTGTTATGCTGTACCTGCATAATTGTACTCTTCCCCCATTATATATGAAAAGAGAGGGTTCACAGCACACACTAACTGTAAGCCCAGCAGGCTAAAATCCAATAAACCCCCACTGGATTGAAGAGGAAAGTTCTCGCAGAGCACAGTTAATTTTTCCTCCAGCACTATTTCAGGGCACTGAATAGAGGGCACAGGACTTTCACTTGTCATGATTTATGGCAAAGTAACAGCCTTGTTAAAGTTACTCCAATTACAGATCCTCTTTACCTGGTCAGGCTTACAGCTTCACGCCCAGAACGCCTCTGGAAAGCCATTTGGGTCAGAGAAGCCTCCAATGACCACATATCTAAATCAGAGGGAAAGACTCCCTGCCCCCCATCTTTCGCCCAGGAAAACCGTCTGAGCACTTCTCACTCTGAACAAATGATATCGAGTATCCCTCTGCGCGAGCAGCTTTTTGAGGAATGTGTAAAATGTGTCAAGATCACCTTCGCCACTTTATGTTGACCTCAAAAAAAGCTTTTTGGGCAGCTGTTATGTTATTTATTTAATTTTTTTTTGAAGGGATGGGTTTTGACCTTCAAACAGGAAAACTATAGTTATTCAAGTGTACAGTGCTCATTTTTTTCTTTTTTCCTCAGTCATTGTGGCCACTCACTGTGATGGGTCATTAAAATGAAAACAAATTGTGCCTGGTGTCATGGAAAACTGGACTGATAACACTAAACTAAAATATCACCTTGAATATGGTCATCAGCTCCCCAGTCTGTCTCGGATAAAAGCTGGAGTCGGTGACAGCAGTCTCACTCTGCTGCCCTGCGGGCTCAACATGTGTGTTTCCTCCAATGGCTGCAGCACATCCTGCATATGATTATGTGTCTCATTTCTGGTTCAACGGCGAATAATTTGACCCTTTTTAATGTCTATGCCTTTTTTTTTTTTTTTTTCATTAGTGCCTCTATGACTAAAATTAATTAAGGTTATGAATATTTTTACAGCACAGGCTTAATCCATGCTTTTGTAGTCAGAGCCCGAATGGAAATGTCTGCGTAGTTAAAAAGAAAAAAAAAAGTTTCAGATACAAGATAATTAAATATATGTCTTATGGTAATTTTCAACAGTTGCTCAGAAATTGGCCCTAGATTGCATAGATATTGCAAAGTTATTTTGCAGAAAAATTCACTAGATTAATAATAATTAAACATTCGGTCTGGTTCATCTGCATTGAAAACGTGTTGTTTGTTATTTGTTGTTTTAAGGTGACACAGATCCTTACTGACTACTTGAGTACTGACTGAATATTGACGTAATATATTCTGCACAATTCTGTTCATAACATGTTAAAGCCTGACTTTTGCTCCAATCTATTTCTGACCTTTAAAGGTTTTCGATTTTGGACATTAACATAGCACCAAACAACTGTGCTATGTAAAGATATAGTAATGGCGTCCTGAGCAGAGAAAACAGAGGGTGACTTCAAACACAACATTGTAAAAGCAAGATGGCAAAGAGCAGCTTGAAATGTTCAGCTGAAGGTGGTCTTGCTTTTCACTTCTTAAGTCAAAAATAAGGACTGTCTCCACATTCCAAAATGTCCTCACTCTCACACAGTCCAAAATCCACACAGAAAAGCGAGGGCTAAACTATCCTCACTTTCCAGAACTATTCTTGTTCTCAAATTCTAAAAACTCAAATTGTAAAGCGGGGATGGAGGTAAAATGTCCTCTCTTTCCACAATGTACTCACTGTCAAGGTTCTTAAACTCAACAGAAATTGTAGGACCTGCTAAAATGTCCTTTTTCAATAACTTTTTTGCAGTCCACAATGTCCTTCCTGTCAAGGTCTTGAAACTTTTTTTTTTCTTTTTGAATTTCGAAACTCAGCTTCAATTGAAAAGTGAGGACAAAATGACCCAGGAGTGAGCCAAAATGTCCTCACTTTCCACGACCTTTTTATAAGTGCCTTGATCTTGACTCAAATTGATAAGTCTAATATCAATCCACTTATTTATTCACCTTTTTATAATCCCTTGCTCTTAAATTCTATGACTAATGGAGGGAAAATTGGCCAATATGTTACATATTTTTCTTTCATCTTATTTTAACCAGGAGAGACGAGTACGTGAAGAAAAATAATTTATTGCAACAAGTGACATTGATGATGATATTGATATTGAAACTCGACAGAGTCTTTGGCGTCTCGGACTCTGAGGAGAGATGACTTGACTGAAGAACTACTTTCCAAGATGATAGGCTAAGGATGAGGGTGCGACACCGTGCTATTGGATGGAGATCAGCTGTTGAGACAGTTGATTACGGGTGACGGCACCACCTAACACTGACAGCGGGAAATATGCGTGAGCATGCGCAGTAGTAGGAAGATGAGAAACAGCTAGTGATCAGAGAGCATTGATGTCTTCATTTCATTTTAAATTTACTTAATCACAAAAAATTGAGATTAAAAAATCTCCTTCACAAGAGCATCCTGGCCAAGACAGACAGCAGCACATTAAACAAAGTTCCAGCAACAGTGTACAGTTGAAAGTTTTCCCTTTTCAAAATATAAAACTTGAGTTGGAAATTTTAGAACTGGCCAAAATGTCCTTCTCTTACAATGACAAACTTGCAGTCCACAATGTCCTTTATGTCAAGGTCTTGAAACACAGATATCCTCACATTTTAAAACAGTCCTCATGTTTCACATCTTTTGAAACAAACAGAAGATTGCAAAAAAAAGCCAGAATGATGCAACAAATTCAGTTAAAAACAGAATTGAATTAGTGCACAACACCAACAGAAATAAAAGTCAAACCCGACATTTGCATGACACCGTATTTCTCACACTAACTCTCACTTGCTTTGGTTGTAAAGAAACCTGTTTACTCCTCCGACACCGTTCTATTTGCGAGATGTCCGTAAGGTCTCATATATTCTGCCTGTGCCAAGTAAATGTACGTATGTGTTACATTTTGCAACTTCCATCAAACGGCTGCACTTATCAAGATAAAGCGTTCTGTTCCCTCACTCTGCAGGAGATGTACATCAAGCTGGTGGACATTTAGAAGCACTTTTCTAAAAATAGGGCCCTTGCCGGAGATCCATTGGACATGGCTAAGCAATCATTCACATTAAACACTTGTCACACACAGCAGAGGGCATCTTTCAGTCTCTTTTTCTAAGGGCCACATCCGTAGATCATTGCATTTTTTTTGTGCATTCAGCCACTGCTCATGCTCTGTCTGAAGAAGCCTTTCACTGAATAATCTGCCAGTGAATGCCACCTTTTCATTTATAACTGCGAGAGATCAAACGCGCAACCGCCGAGTGAACATGACATCTACCAGCAAGCCCGGATCGTTCAAGGAGAAAAGAAATATCACATGCAGATGCTTTTACAGCGCTGTAATTCATCAATATGTGATGTGCATTCAGCAGTTTTGTATAAAGGATGAGACTTTTTTTTTTTTTTTTTTTTTTTTTTAAATCTGCAACCTTCAGTGATATTATTTTGCTATCTAATTATTTTCATCTCCTTGTACTTCATTGAGTTTTGGAGATGTTTAAGATTTTGTACAACATCGAAAGTCTAGGGAGACAAAAACTATATCAAATTTAAGTCTCTTCAGGGGGAATGATAAAAAGATGAAATAACACGAGTCTCATCCCTCCACCTGCTTTTCTTTCGACCTGTGGTGAACATAAGTAATCTTCTATATTTCCCACAATGCCTTTGAATAACCCCAAAGAACAGACTGGCCCATCTGGGTTTTACAGTACGTAGGAAATGTACTATGTTGGTTAAAAAAAAAAAAAAATAAAATAAAAAAAAGTGAGAGCGGTAGCAATAGCAATGAAAGTCCCAGATTCTTTTTTTTCATGAGAAGAACAGAAAAAAAAAAAAAAAACAGAACTGCAACACTTTTTTGAAATACTGTATGTTCTGTTCTTTTGAGACTGCTGGTAGTGTAGCCTGAATGAAACAGGCTGACATTAAAGCCAGATGGTTGCTGCTGACGCTCAGAATACATGATTTTTTTTTTCCTCCAAACCGCATTGTAGCTATGTCAGGAGAACAAAATGTATATCTAAATGCATAGATATAGAAGCTAAAGCATTTTAACATTTCATATGATGTAGATGAGTCATCCCTGTAAAATGGATGCTATATATAGATCGGTGTGGAAAATTGAAATTCTATGAGTGCCATAATCCCTGTGTTACCAGGTAATCATACAGAAAATGCCGCAGCAATTTTCAGGGTTAAAATAATGTGTAAATAATGTATCAAACCATATATTAGTCACACAGCACACAAATCCACTGTGTCATCAAGAGGATGTTTTCCACTACTGTTGAATATAACATGAACTTCAACCAGAGTTAAAGTAATTTTTCAACATAATTCTTTGCATGAAATTGTGCAGTTGTTGTTCTGCCTGGATTTCCAAGCAGGGGTTAATGGTTATCAAAGCCATTGTTCTCCAAGCATAGCCAAGAACTACTGTTCGACGATTACCTTTGGGACCCAGCTCAGTGACCTCGAAAGTGAGCCGGACATGTGTGTGTTAGTGTGTGTGAGTTCATGTTTGTGCACACGTCTGTGGCAGGATACACGTGGGTGCAGCAGCCTTATATTTTTTATCTCTTTTCATCCTGTTTTATTTAACAACCGTAATTGTCTCATCATTGGTGTTTCTTGTTGTTTAATGAACTGATCTAAATGATAATGGCAACGTAATGACACCCCTCAATAAATATTTAATCTAACCACAACATGCTCCGTCACCTTGAGAGGGCCGGCGCGGAAAATGAGAAGCCTTTCAATTAACGCTGGCCTGGATGAAACTGCTTCTTGTGCACTCATTGACTCTGCTATATATTAATTAGCTGTGTTGCTTCATTGTGATACTTTGTTGACGGCTGTGTAGGCTCGCCTTGAAGAGCGCTGTACGAGTTGTTAGCTCTAATGGTCACATTAGTCATTCTGCAATGATGTCTTGCCTTGTAATAATTACAGTCATTATGCTCTTACACTGTGAAGCTGCAACTTTGAAGGTCACCAAAAATTAGCTCCCTCCCGGCTACACACACACAGCTTTCAGGCGTAGCTTTCTTTCTGTAACAATAGCATTTTTACAGGGAAACAATATTCATGTTTCTTCAAGGGTGATTGGATATGATACAGTATATTAGACATAATCATCTCTGGCGTCGACAGTCTAGACTCGTGGGCATCTATGAGCCTGTGTCCTAGCTGCAAATGAAAAAGAGACACCTTCTGAAGCAGCGTCATTGACCTTGAACGGGAGACCCACATTGTGGACACTGTGATAGTCCCCAGGGCATTTCCCTGGGAGGATATGGGAGGGAACGATTTCTCTTTTGCTGAACTGAAAAGAAAAAAAAAAGGTCGCTCGGGTGTAAGAGCTCAGACAAACTTTGTGACCCCCAAAATTTTAGTGTCCCATTCATAGTCAGCGGTGCAGATCCAGCAGCGGACAGCAGTGCATTAGGGGAGTTATGTTCAGAGAGAGAGAGCTCACTGCAGCTTAAGCAAACACATGCAAATGGACTACACGCAAGCAAATTAAAAAAACATCATCAACACGTGTGCACCATTAAGGAAACATGCTGCAAACACACACAACACATCACAGGAAATAGCTGCAAATACAGGCAATGGCAACAGAAGTAGACACTCGTGCTGAACATGTCTTAGACAGGCTTGTTGTTGTCTGTCAACAAAGGTGAACCAGACAGTAAGGTTTAATATATGTCATAAACACTGAATCTCATTCCGAAATCATTAAAGTGACACAAGAAGATGATTGAATTCTGTTTTTTTGGTTATGCAAGGTCGTGGATGGTGCGTGCAGAGGTCACTTTCAGCACCTGTGCAGAGTAGAGCAGTAACATGAAGTCAGGCCACAGCATAAACAATGGATGATACATGGACCCAACTTCAACTTCATGAGTCACAAACTGCAGCAACATGCATGTCTCAGCTGTGTTCAGCACTTTTTAGTGTCCTCTGAAAACACCTCTGCTGTCAAATTCTGTATTTGCAGCGGTTTTCTCTCAAGTGTTGTCTGAATTTGGCTGCTGCAGGCATTAGGCAGAGAGACAACTGAGTGTCTGAGAGACTTTTGAAAGTTACTCTGGTAAGCAGGGCCCAGGTGTGCCAGGTTAGCAGCTCAGGTGTTCACTCCACAGCTCATCTCAACTCCTCCCACCTCCAAACCTGCAAGACAAAACACAGGGATAAACAGGCAAAAGGAAAGGGGGAAAGAGAGTCATCACATCCATTTGCATGTGTTTTATTGAGCTGTGTGTTCAGCTCTCTCTGCCGCTGTAGTTTCGGCTTACTGGCTTCTGGAGTCACACCTGTTAAAGTGCCCAACAAGCAAAGAACAGGCAAACACAAGTGTCCGAGATTTCAGAAAAAAATCAGTTCCTGCTAAGATTCGTGTGAACACCCCCTCTAGCCGTAACAACAACTCTCCAACTTTGAAGTCATACAGGAACATGGTGGCTGAAAGTAATTTTTTCTTGATGTTTCATTTATTCACATGTTACATATGGGTTTTTGTTCACATGTTGCTTGTAATATGGCACTAGCTCATAACTGTTAGCTGCCGTTCACATAAAATGATGACTTAAGCAAGAAAAGTTAAAATACAACGCATCGAAGTTGGAAGTCACACCTGGGAAAATGGGACCATCTGAAGAGGATGTGAATGCACTACGAAAATATATTGAGAGGATGATACATGGTTCTGTGCCAAAAAGCTGTGCAAATATAGGACAGAGATGAAAGTTGTCATCCATAGATGCTGCCATCTTTCTGATATCTGTTAAAAGCTGTTTTTATATCGTGCATATTTGGATTGACATTGGACCCCTACATACCAACACACGCTTCAAAACTGCCATTATTTGCTAATAATTGGATTTATTAAAACATTTTATGCTTCATTCATAATGCATTTCTGCTTTTAATGTCAAAAATGAACATAATCATAATAATATAATCATACCCACTGTAAGGTCGTGCCTGACCTGGATGCAGTCATAGATGATGTCACACTTAAATATTTTTTCACCTTTTGGCTTTAACTTTAATACAGGGTGAGCAACTTTTTAAATTATGCTCTTGAGAAATGTGCGAGACACTGTTTGTGGGCCACACAGGTACATTAGTGTGGTAAATTGCCATGAATTTGTTCGTCTAGGATTAATTACAATCTTTATTCGCTATGAACTGAGACAATTTGTAATTAACATTTGACCCGCGTGCTCCTCCACCTTTCAGTGTAACAACTAATTCATGCAAGCTTGTCCTGTGTAACCTCATTAGATCACTGTGTACGTGTGTGTGTGTGTGGAATCGTAGGTGTAATTGCTGGTAATCAAGCTTTACAGCCAGACTCCCAACTTTATACTCAAATGACACGGAGGCTACAGCGTGTCATGGGAACGTCTGGTTCAACGTTTTAGTTCTTCCTGAGCAACACTGTGGCTCATAGTTAAATGAGCACTATGGATGATTGCATCTTGGGTTTTTGTTTTTGCTACTCTTGGAATTGACTTTATTGATTATAACACTGAACTGACCATAATAACTGCTGAGATCACATGGATGCATTTCTTAAAACAACTCCAAAAGGGTGACAGACATAAGACTAAGACAATCATGCAGGTCATAAACAAGGTGACAGATTTGACAGATTAGCTGCCATTTTGTTTGGAGGTGTCCCGCAATCAAACCTCATCACACAGTAAAACCCTTAGTGCACCACAGTGAGTACAGCCGGTCAAAGCTAAACCTGAAAATCAAGGTAAGCCATGCTGGGCTGCAATTTTCATTGCGTGAATTAGACTAATCTAAGGAATTGTTTCAAGCCTTTTTAATGCTGCTTAATGACTGCTGGTGTTCGTTTTTTTCTGTTGGACCCATTACAGATGTTGCCACGTTCTGACACACAGAGAAGGGAACAGAAGAAGAAGCATACGTTTGTTTTATGGCATGGTTTTGGTTGAACATGCGTGGGCACCATTGCTAAGCTGTAGCGAAGTGTTCTTTACAAACAAGTGCAAATTTAGCATTTGCAAAATCAGTTCCACTCAGCAGCTTACATCCATTTGCAGATGCTACAAAAAAGCAAATATATAATGTCCTAATTAAGGAATTGAAAAGCTAGTCTAATGGTTTGCAGCCTGGAGGTTATACTTTTGATATGTCAAAACACAGCAAATGTGAAAACATAGAGAGGTATGTCTTAAAATGTGCAATGAGACATCCAAGCTTTTGATAACGCTGATCTGTGCCTCGACTGGGTTCCACTGTTTCATAACATGTCAAATCTTCCCACTAGAGTGTTGTCTCGCTCGACATTCAAGCACTTTTAATCTTAACCTGCGTTTGGTGTTTAGTCCTAGGTATCTTTTTTTTTTTAAATACTGTAATATGTGAGAAAAATGCACCAAATCGGGTGATAACGACCTTGGCTTTAATTAGTGCATTAAAGAGCTTGTTGTGCAGTTCACACACTCTATTTGATACCAATAAACCACAAACATCAATAATATACTGATTCTCTGCTGGTCAGTGGAGGTGTATCATCTCATGCCAGTGGTTTTTTTTTTTCCTTCCTCAGATTTTCCAGAAAAAGTATCAAGCTGTGCAGGTGCATCAAATGTGTGGTGGGAAAAAAGGAATTAAAAGTCAAAATGTGGTTTATTATTGCTTTTGTGCCATCATCTCAGGTAACCTTAAAAGTACAATGAATAAGATTTATTGTCATCTCCTAACAAAAAAAAAGATCATGATATATGTTCAGGGGATTCATGAGGTTGTTGATCAATATCAGTGACTCGAGAATTACTGAGCCGGCCGCTTAGATTTATGGTTTTCACAAATGGCTTTCTAGTTTGCACTCAGGCCGTGTCTACACTAATAGAGCACAAAAATGTTGTTTACACGTCACACAGGTTTCAATCCACGCTAATGCCTTCAGGTTTTCCATAACGATACTTAAAACGGCTGCACCTCTTTGTGTTCTTCCTCCTCTTTTAGACATCGGTGTAAACTGTATATTATGACCATCACCTTTGTGGAGCAATATAATGAAACAAATGCAAAGCTTTATCACTACCACAGTTGTGACTGCATAATATAATGATTTATTTACAGGTAACACATGTTGCCTTTTACTTTACTTTTACAACTAACAGTATTTCCTTGGGTAATATATTGAGACTCAAATTCCTGATTGTAGGAGTGTCAGTATTGACAAAATATGTATTCTATGTATTCTATGTATAAGTGCTGTTAGTACACAATCTCTGCTGTCTATGAGCACGTCAGGCCAAAACTGAGAGGAATAAAAATTTATTTCTATATATATATATCCTTGTTAGTGAGGACACAGCTTCAGTGTTGGAACAAGAACTCAGATCCTTTGGAAGAGCACAAAAACCACGAATAATTGCACACAAACTGTGGATGCACATACACATCTACTGCTGCTTAATGGTACACTGTATGGATGCGGTTGTGAGTGGGCAAATAGTGTGCCAGCACATTTGTTCCTAATCATGAGATTCAGTCAATGTATACAATGTCATGAGCATTTCGACAGTCTGATACAGTGCTGTGTAAGAGACTTGCTTTTTAGATTTAAAACTATAAAAAATATTCGAGATGCTGTTTTGTGGCTGCTTGCATTACACACATATTCTGACCATACACAGTACTGTATGGCCATACAGTAGAGTACATGCAGGAGGAGGCAACTCAAAGCAGACCCATAATTAGCAATTATACAGCTTGCTGATCTCTATTATGAAAATATGTCACCGTAAAGCTGCTGATATCCATTAAAGTGTTCTTTAATCCTTGTAAACCTCTCACAAACCAAAGGCCTGTGGCAGTCCTAAAGGGAATGTGCGATGGTGGAAACGTTTACTTAACAAGGAGATCACAGTTTGAACTTCGGCACATTCATTTCAAACTGAAGAACAAAAAGGGAACGTTTGATCCTTTGTGACCGAGCTGAAAAAGCTACATCCTTTAAGGAACACAGGCAACTTGCGATTGTGCTACATTTTTAAAGGCAAAAATCACACCAGAAAATGTTTTAATCTCGCTGTCGCTTATGCGGAGTATTTTTCTCTGTCTTGATATAACGATTAGTTTTGAAGCACTATGCAAACTACAGTGGGCAGGATTCCCCAGGGCAACAGAGCTGTCTTTAATAGTATGCTCAGCACTCATTACTGATGGGGATGAATCTTTGAGACACTAACCATCTGGAAACAATAACTTCAAATAACACAAAAATACATACTGTATATACGGCCGAACCGCATTATAACATCTCTTGCATTTTCTGTGTCACGTTGTTGCGAGTTAAGAAGAACATATTTGTATTTCAAAGCTGTGCAGCGCGCCTTGCAGTCAACTGTAGTCAGACAGAATTATAGTAAATGGCACTGACGAAGACGCATCTGTTGTTATCAAAGGCACTTTCCTTTAGGGTGACTCACATGAAAAGTTGGAATAACAGAAAAAAAACCCTCTAAATGTATGTAAATGGCGTTCTGTGCGTTGCAGCTGAGGTGAGAGCTGTGCCATTAAAGGATGACACCTTAACAGCTGCAGCCTAGACAAAAGACTAACCAACTCTGACTGATGGAGGCATGCAGTTGCTAATGGACTCAGAAATGGACTGGGAGAGGTTGGTCTTCATTGTCAACACGGCCATCACGCTCATCTGTGACAGCCGATAATGAGAGAGAGTGATCAGAGGACGCAGTGGAGAAAAATAATGTCCTGTGTTGTGCCATAATATTATCATCTGCTATTCAACTTACTCCTAATAAAATGTTGAAGTGAGTGTTTAAATGCTCTGTATTTACTCAACACAATCACACTTGAAGAGCTGTTAGTCTCTACCTAACTTCTCAGACCGAATGTTGCAACTCTGAGCAGATGGTCATTTTAATTCAATGCGCATTGTTTGATATTTGACAGTTATACAGTGTTCATGAAGACTGTTTTTTCGCAGTTCAAGTGTTGTTGATGCTCCAGTCTGGATTCCTCACGCTGAAGAAAAGCTCCATTTATTTTGTGTGTATGTGCTGTATATTGATGCAGTGCTGGTTTAACAGCCAGAGCTGTATGCATTGCTGCAGTGCCCCTCTCTGGGACAACACAGTATTCACTGTTATTATGACAACACACACAATATCTCAGCACTGTTGCAAAGGAATGTGAAAACCTGGAAATGCTTAAAGCCAGCAGCCCATTGGGGACATGTAAATACAGCTGCAATGAATTGTTAATTGTTAATAATACTAATGCAAAACCCAGTTTAGATTTTAATGAGTTTCCTTAATGAGTAATCTTAAAGTCTCATGTAATAATAATGTTACTCCTTCCTTCCTTTTCTGCTCATCTTGCATGGTTGCGCGATGCTAAATAAGCAGATGTCATTTATTATTTATATTCTGCTGGATGTATGGCGGGGCAACATCTGGCCACATCAACACTTATAATTCATCTGGACACTGATTAGGGGGTGTGCTAGCTAGCGTCAGCAAGCTAGCAAGCCAATTTCAGCCGGAGCAAACTACTTGACAAATTGAAACTATGTTAAACAATTAATTAACAGAGAATAAACAGGTGTTTGTTGACAAAAAAGAGATGACACTTGTCCACACGTTCCTCACGCTGCTCTCATTCTGCATGCACAGCACAAGCTCGGATGCATCTGAGCGCGCACGAAAAGCGCACGCACACACCTGGGATGCACGCACACACACACATGCACACACGCGCACCTTCAATTATGGAAGCTGAAAAGACGATTTGCAACATGCTAGTGTCACCGTGTACACACTGCTCACAGCTTCCACTTACAACCCACACAATAAAAAAAAAAGACAATGATGCGACAGGCCTCACGCTGTGTCTTTGGCGGCCTACTTACAATTAGCCAACTGGCAGATCAGCAAACCAAAGCTGTTATTTTCAGAGCTGGGCTCCTCTGTATCATCACCAAGGACAGAGTGCGATGGCATCTGACAAAACAGCCAGCGAAAGGAGCCTCGCGTTTTCAAACGGCCGCCGTAATTAAAGACAAAAATCTGCCATTAGCTGTGTGTGCGCTCCAAACTCCTCCTGACGAGCAAAGGAGGTGGATGGGAAAACATTTTCTACTGTTCTCCTGCCCCATCTCTCTTCCTTTTCCCCTTCTTTCATCTGTTCTCATTGTCATGGTAAAGGAGCAAACAAAACACAGGGTAAAGCTGAAAAAAAAAAAAATACAAACAAGCCAAGCCTTGGCACTCTTGGCTCGCCTGCGGATCTCCATCCATCTAAAGTTGACTTCACGTTGGGCCGTCCTTGAACAGAGCGTAAGGTGCAATCGGTCCAGCCCACCGGTGTGTTTATTATTATCTTTGATATGGAATGTAATTAATGGGCGAGTGCGCTGCGACCTTCTAGGACTTGTAATAAAAGCCTCCCTGCATGGGGTCTAAGACGTGAAAGGCTTTATGCAAGATTAAACAGATTTTGATGTCATGGCTGCTAATGAGGGCGACGCCGGCTGCATGCTTTTAAAGGGAAGCCAACCCTCGATCTATTCTTATCACTAAAATGACCATTGATCTCTTCTGTTGTCTCTCTTCAAGGCAAATCAATCTGCCACGATTGGACACAATGCTGTAATATATTCCCAAGCAGGGAAGCGCTTTGGAAGCCAAACGGTGACATGTTTCCTGTCTGCCTCATAGATGTCAAAGTGTTCAATAAAGGCAACAATGCTTCGCCTCCAAAAATCTTTAAAAATATATATGGCATATTCCCAAATGGCCTTTATTCCTTTCATGCATTGGATAACATCTGGGGAAAAAAAAGGTCACTGAAGAGGCCTAAGTATTGGAAAAGTGGCAGATCCTGACTGAGCTTGTGATTAAGCCACAAGTGCTTGAGCGATTTCCACCCTGAGAAAAAAGACCTTTCAATCTTCATCCTTTCAATCAGCATAACACTGTGTATATGCGTGAGGGCTGCAGGCGCTGAAACATGTGGCTTTGTAGCCACAAGGCCCGAGAGGGGAGAAGAGCCCACCCTCTGTAAAGGGCTTTTGAATGTGAGTAAACTCATCTTTATTCTGCAGTCCATTATCAATGAAAGCCCGTTGCTCCAAACACACTCGCACGCAACCTCCACGCCCTGCATTTCAACTGCGTGCTTGACAGTGTCACCTGCATTTTCTCATTATGATGAATAAACAGACCCGCTGAGAGCTTACAATGTCTCCTCTCAGTGCACAAGGCTCCTTGGTGCCAAAACACTGGTAAGGGGTCTGAATGTGCTGAATGAGATACAGCACTTACGTTGGCAGCCGTCCTGACTGCAACACAGGGCCCAACTCCCTGCACTTCTCGCCGCGGCATACCTTTCCTTTATGCATGGCTCGTTTATTGTAAATATTTTACTGACTGGCTGACTGCAGAGCTGAAGTTGTAATGAAAGGAGCTGCCTATAGCTCGTGACATGGGAGCTGCCAGGGAAGCGATGCCTCCCTCCAGTAAAAGCAGCCTGACTACCAGCCTGTCAGAGGCAGGCAGATGACATATCGCAGCAGAGAGAGGTGTGAGATGCCGGGCCCCTGCGAGCCGCGAGATCTGGAGCTGACCCAAGTTAGACGGCTCATCCCTGAGTGGGAGGAAGGTTGGTTTACACAGTGTCAGGTAGCATGACGTTGCCTGACATGCCCAAAACTAATGGGACCGTCCTGAAACAAAAGCTAAATTTGGATAGCCCTGGGTTCAAAACACTGTGATTCATCGGTGGAGAACCAATATTTATTTTGGCCATTTTGTCACTCAGGGGTTTACAAAATGTGGATCGAATTTGCAGAAGCAAAAAAGAGGAGACACAGTAGCATCAACCACTTTTAGAATTTGAAGTTGCAGGTAAAGCTTTCAGCGGACCATTGCAGAGACATTTTCACACAGGTTTGACCTACAGGAGCGGTGCTATCTCAGGATTATCCTGTAAATCAATGCACCGAGTAGAATGCTAAACCAGGCCGACACAACACGGCTCAGGATTCGTGAAGGCACAGAGAAAAGGTCCCGTATGACAGCGAGTGCAGAAGGACACCTGTCAAAGTTGTACGCTATGGGGAATATACAGCTATTGATTTGCCAGCACACTCTGTGAAGGAGCTTTGTAGCATGGAGGGCAGTCAAAGGCATGGACCGATACACCCAGTGTTAGCCTGGAACTCTCCTGAGGATTGACCAGGACTGTGGAACAGGACGACACAGCCGGGCCTGGCGGAGGCGTGAGCTAAAGACTACAGCAAAAATAAAGACCGGAGAAAGTCAGGATTTATTCCAGTGTCAAAAATGTTAACATTGTCTATTTTTTTTATTGGTTTGCTTTTTAATTAAAAAAAATATAATTTTATAGCACTGACATTGCTTTTGTTTTCCTGGTTTCAACAGAAAAGAACAACAAAAAGAGCAACAACAGACACCATGCAGAGTCTGAAAAAAGACGCACACAAGACCTTTGAATTGTTATTTTTCATTTCAAATTTAAAACAACACATTTAAAACTGTTGAGGCAAGGGCTAGATTAAGTGCTGCAGACTGGGAATTCACTGTGTTCCTACTTTTAATTGCTGTGGGTTACACTTCTGAATCTACTTAACCATCTGTCAGGTTTCACAAAGGCTGCCACTGACATTTAAAAAAACCAAACAAACAAAAAAACGCACCAAGTTTACTTTACTACACACACAGGGGCACTGTCCCCTGTGTCATCAAACTAGGTTGAGCGGATGTGGGAAAAGCTACTGGTTTTTTTTTAACAAAGGTTCAGTGGCAGGAAGTATGTAGTAGTTAGAGGCACATCAATATATTTTTCGTGCGTTTTGAGAGTAAATACAAAATTCAGGCCAATAATTTTATGCAGATTAACATTATATAATCAGAATTTGACCCTGATTTACACCTAATAATTTCAAATTGTCACACGTTTGCCATAATGTCAGATCGCATACTGTACATGAGTATTACTTCATACATTACCTATGTAATAAAGTAAAATAGAGAGTTAGAAGAAATAGAATAGATTTTTATTTTACTGTGCTCCAATATATATTATATATATTTTACATTGTGAAATTGGAAAACACATCTTGATATGCACTTAGGTCTCCTTTAAAAATAAGATCTATATAAGCCTGTCAGATAAGTGGGAAAGAGAGATCTGACCAACAAAATATAAGTTTTTTTTTTTATTGTTGTTGTTTTTTAAGCGCAGAATATCACACTCAACGCACGCACACAGGCAGACACACATTCACCTTGCTGATCAAGTGGCATTGTGGGTGTCATTACTCTCAGCATCTCAAGATGGCCCTCAGGTCAGCTGCAACAATCTGTATACGTCTCTGAGTGCGTCTGGAAGAGTGTGTGTGTTGGTGTGTGAGAAAGAGAAATAGAGAGATGGAGGGAGGCTGAGAGGCAGTGAGTAATAGCGGAGGGGGGGGGGGATAACACTCTGTCCTGATTCTAACACTCGGAGCGACTCTGACATTCAGGCATTCAGCTCTAAAAATTATAGAGTGAAGTGCTCTAAATATTTTCTCTGACTGTGAAATCAACCCTGTCAATCTTTCTTTCCCACAGCAAACCTGTCTTTCAAATATTCCATTGCATTCGGTTCTATTCTGCTGGAGTTCTTCACATCTTTGGCTGCAGAGGAATCAAACTGTTGATATATTAAACAGCCATTCTATTTACTATGTTCAAGCACAATTACAAATATTAGCAGCATCAGCATTATTCTATAATTTTGTTATTACGGACATAATTTGGGATACAAAAGTCCTTGTTTCCTGCAAAACTCAGCAGTTTAATCATGTTGACTGGTTTCATTTAGTGCTTGATTTACTTTACTACTGTAGCTCTTACTGGTTATTTTTTCTTCAATCAATATTCACCAGACTGCAAGATATGAAATCTAAGATCTCTGATAAGATCATCTTCTCAGTCATCTTTTTTTCTACAAATCTGTTGTGTCACTTCATATGAAAAGAGCAATTTAGGATAAAACCTGTAGTTTTCATATATACAGCATATAGAAAAATCATCAACTCTACACTGGAGTTTGGTGTTGTTTGTGTGCTATTCTCATTTGGCCTAAGGGTGGCAGTGTTGGTTTACCATTTAGGTGCTCACTGCTGAATTCCTGTACCTCTGTTCTGACTGCTGTATTCCATAATAGACAGACCACATTGACTTAGAGTAAAGTCATAATTCAGTCATCTAACCAAGAAGAAACTGTGTCGATAAAAAAAGCCATTCTCCTTAAAATTTTAAATTAGAAGACTATAAAATAATTTGATTATCCTGACAACAAAGAGAACCTTTTTTTCCCTTCTTGTTAAGGATGTGGGGCAATGTAATAAGAGCATCTCTATAAAATAAGCTGTCACGTCACTCTTCTGGATAATTGTACGGCTGCACAGATGCATGTGGTGATATCCAGGCAGCGGAAGACTCTCTTCAAGCAGCTCGAGCTAGCACACAGCAGGGGGCAAACCAGCACCTGCAATAAACTGCTGCTGGTGGTAGAATATATTGCAGGAGAAATCTGAGTTAAAGCATTTTCTGTATACCAGCATGCATGGATATGTGTGTACGTGTTGAGTGACAGGGGATGATGTGCTCTCAGAGCTGTCCCACTAAACCCGGTCAAAATGAGCTCTGCTTTTCCTCTGAATTAACCGATTCCTTTAACAAGCTATTGAATTCTGATCAAACTTTCATAGCTCACCTACTCTGCAAATCCCTGGTCAGGTTCAGCCGAGACGCCAGCAAGAAAGAGGGGCCATATGCGTCATTGCGTCATTTACACAGTAAACAGTCCTGCTGTTTCACAAATCAAATTTTCATACAACATCACCTTTAGGAAGGGAGAGATTTCTGGCACTGTCTTTTCTCTGTGCCTGCCTGTAAGAACCTTCCTGCCGAGCGATTTTCAATTTTTTTTTCGGCGTCACATCTGTGACTCTGTACTTTGCCAGTAAATGATGAATTGAATTTTGCATGAGCACGATTATGTAAGCTGGAGCTGGGGAGTGAGTGAGTGACTGAGGAGGACAGAAAGTTAAGGGGATATTTTCCTTTAAAAAAAAAAAAAAGTCAAAATTAATTAAAAAGATATCATCTCCCTACATGCCTCAATGGAAATGCTGGAGCTAATTCAAACACCTTCCGAGTGTTGACCTTAAATTATGCTCATAAGAAACAAACTGTGATGAAATTTTAAACCAAAACATGAAATGAAGCCCATAAAGACTTGCTCGTCTTAGAAGATTAAAAAAAACCCACCAATGCCAAGGACTTACAGTATTCTGCACAATCTGCTGACCCAGCCAGCCACTCTCCTGCAAGCTCATAACAAATGATCATATGACTTTTTGACTTTGCCGGAGTAAAATGACCAATCTAACTTTGACTTGACGTGACATGAATATTGCAAAGCGGCGCTCTGAACAAGGGCGCCAAATAAAAGCTGCACAGCCCATCTGCCACGGTGACGTATGGCGAGCCGAGAGACGGCGTAAGCTCTCCCATTGTCTTTGAGTCTCGCTGCTCTCCTATCTGCGCCTTTTGTAATGGTAATCAAAGATTCGTTCTGAAGAGACACTGGCAACTTTCAGCGGATTGTTTGAAAAGTGAAATTTCAAAGGACTTGTACAGAGCAGCTGTAATGAGTCCAAAGTTGGAGATGAGTGCTGTAGAACAACGTCTTTCTCTCTATCTCCTTCTCTCTCCCCCTCTCTGTCAGGGCACCCTACTTAATCACCCTTCAACCCAGCACACCTGCCATTCCCACTGCACGCCTCTCCAGACTGCCAACTCTCACGGCCCCCACCTTCCTTTGCTCACCCTTTGATGTATTCTCCAGAAATCGGCA
Organism: Centropyge bicolor; assembly: GCA_037975185.1. Lineage (NCBI taxonomy): Eukaryota > Metazoa > Chordata > Actinopteri > Pomacanthidae > Centropyge > Centropyge bicolor. Next base: position 1,537,072 of record JBBMOC010000054.1, read on the forward strand.
TACCATGAGCACAGGAGAGCGGCGTGACAGAGCCTTCCACTCCTCCTTCACTGTCTCCTCCGTGATTAATTCACAAGTCCAAAACAGTAACTTCCTCTGACACTAATTTCCTATGTAACATGACATCTCTGTAGTTGGCAGGGCAGGTAGGTCCAAGGATGCCTGAATGCTGAATTCTTTCCTGTAATAAATCATTAGCCATTAGGGACCTATGTGCCCTAAATGACTTAAACAAATGAACTTGTCTGCTTTAATAAGACCCTCCATTACCCAGATATGGTCTGTTTAAAAGTAAAGGAATAAAAAATGTAATGTGGCAGAAAAGTATGATGTCCAGAGAGTTGGCTGTAAGAATAATAATAAGATTAACAATGTTATGCAGTGTAACTGAAATTTGGAAATTCCTGCAATATACACCAATGACGCTGAGGCTGTTTCCCTTTTTTTTTCTTTTTTAGTCTTTTTTCAAAGCAGTTTTTAGGCATTTTTGTAGGAACATCATTTATCTTCAAGCTTGTGCGTGGCCTTCGACAAATCCCACATAGTGTTGGCAAGCAATTTAAGTTTGTGTTCTACTTGGAAAAAGGAAGCTGTTAGGCCGCTGACGTTACTTTGTCTTCATATTTTTTGCAACACTGAGTGCCATAGTCAAGCTCCTGCACATTTAGTGCTGTGTTTGTACAGAGGAGCTCACATCAAGGGTTTGTCCCATAACCTCTGCACTCTGTGATTCAAATCACAACATGGTGTCATGTACAACATGCACAAATCACAGCTGTGGCTGAGTGATACTTTGCCCCCTTTTCAGCTGGTTAGCTTCCTGTATGGCTGTTGGGATGGAGGTGAAGTGTATCAATCAAATCATGACTACCAACATGGTCAGTTGAACAATAATACTGTATAAGGACTGATATCATGGCAAAGGCAGTGTATAATCACTTTACACTGCACATATATACGCAGGTATGTACTTATACTGGTTTCTTAGCAAAACTTTCAATTCAGCTTAAAAAAAAAATGAATTTATGACATGAGGAATTATACAAAGCATCAAGGTGATACTGAACTTAGAATTAATTATTGACTGACACTTGGAGCAAAAAAGCAAAATTCATTGTAATTATGTGAACATGTTTTTACAAAGCAGTTCTTGAATAACTTTAATTGGACATGTGCTGGGACATTTCATTGCAAGTGCCTTAAGTTATGGTTATTTTTATTTGACCTTGGCTTAATTTTCCTATGATGTGAAGTTTTCAAAAATTTCAGGACCTACAATTGTTTCATATTGTTTTGCTGCCATCAAGACCCAGAAGAAGAACCCATCAATTAAACATAGAAAGTTATTTGATGTGTGTGGTGTATTTAAACAAATAAATGTTAGCCTGAAAAATAACAACAACCAAAACACAGGGACAAAAAAATAAATTGCAGTTCTCACTGCAGTTTGTTAAGACAACATTTACTTGCTTTTAGGTTAAATTGCTGGAGATTTTGGGTTTGGCCCTGTGGGTGTGTATTAGAGAGCAGAGCTGCTGCCAAAATGGAGGACAATGATGCTCTACAGTGTAATGAAATTAAATATTTAAGAATATCTGTTGTCACAATACGAGCACAGAGGAAAATAAGGCCTGGGTTAAAACAACCCAAACTATCCTTCAGCTTATAATGAGCACATAACAATACCACAGGTTAAACTGATCCTCCGGGAGCTCGCCATGTCTGCGGGTGAGATAAGTGCTGCCACTTGTTACAAATAAGGAAAAGAAGAAAACGTATTGATATAGTTTAAGGTCTTGGCAGCTAATTAAACCTAAATGCATTGAAAATTAAGCGCAATCCACTGCCAATTAACTCACTAAAGTAATACTTCAGGGGCTTGACTGTGACTCCTGACCCTTGATAAAAAAAAGGGGTAATGGAGCCAAAACACTCATTCCTGCCAAGATCTTTTTAAGTTGCTCGAACGGAATAACAACTCTTTTCGACTCATTTCAGTCACACAGTTAATGTGGTAAATGTACATGATGTGTGTGAGACAAACTACCTTCTCAGTCAAACAGGTAGACAGACGCTATACAGACAGTTGACAGCTGTAAAGCTCTATAGTAAAACTGACCTCGGCTTTGAGTAATATGACTAACGCACTGGTAATTTAATGAAGGCTAATAAGCCCTTAGTAAGCATGAGGTCATGATGAATTAATCTTCTTATGTGGAACTAATATAACATGTAAAGTGCATCTTAATGTGTTCAGCACAAAGAACGATTTTCATTTCTCTAAATACTAATAATAATACTATATACCTGTAAAGGTCTATACTTCTGCCAGTATGGTTGACCAGCTCAACTGTGAAGGATCTTGCTTCTTATTATGGAGCAAATGTGCGTTGATCATATTTTATACATTCAGGTTAGAGAGTAACTGGATCATATTATCTTGTACATTGAGCTTAAAGCTGAGAAAAAGAGCCAATGTTGCCTCCAGATATTTGAGATATTTGATATTCGGAGGAGATTTGTTTGCCTCTTTAATGTCAGTGATGGGTGTTGTTTTAACTATTGGATATGTCTTTACAACTGACGTCCATTTCCATGTTATATGACCATGTAGTTGGCACATTGAATGAATTGTACATGCAGTGCCTCATCAGTAGCCATTCATCTGCGTAGTGATGCCTGAATGACAGTTACCACAACCTCTGAAATCAAAATATACAGCATTCAAAAAGGGGATCAGCATACTTCAAAACATATTCAAATATGATTGGCTTGGTTTAAATGGCTCTATTCAAACAGTATCAGGCTTTGTAATGTTAGTACCTCGTGAAGACATAACAACATATAGGTTGATTCAAAGGTAAAGATGTGTCATACTAAAATTGGCTGCAAGCCAAAAGATTATAAAAGATCATAATAACAGTGCGTGAATCTGCTTCAGTTTTAAAAGCTGTTAAGACTGGGTGGTGCATGGTCCCTTCAATAGCAGAATAGCAGTTGCGTGTATCCCGCTGGGTGTTTCAGCAGGCTGCTTTCTCATGTTAATACATGACTAGCCGGGGCTTGGGGAGATCAGCTGATTATCACCAGGTTCTGCAAATGACCCTATACTCCCCCATGACCACTGATGTTTATCCATTCATGTTTCTAAATACGTACTCATCATTGTTTTCATGTTAAATGTTGAATTTCAGGAACCAAATTGTTGTAGAATAAAGACATTAAATTATTGATAATATAACCCTATTAAAGTATAAAAGGATTTAAGAAAATAGAAGAGGTCATGTTTCCCTTTGGAGCTGTTTTTAATTAAGCAATGACCATGATTTAATGGCATACTGCTATTCTGTGTTCTCTAGCTTAGGGCTGACATTTGGCTTACTGGCTATTAAAATACATGGCTTTTTTTGGGGGGGGAGGGGGAATTACATAATCTCCTAATTGTCCATGTCCTGGTTAACTGTGGTGATGGCCAAGGGGGAGATGTCGACTTCTCTGGACAGAGTGACCCCAGAAAAAGCCAAGACGGCAGAGCCACTGTGAATGGCGAGAGTGGATGAAGTGAGGAAGTGAGTCTTGTATGTGAATTGGATTCAGCATGAAAATGCAAAGAAGAACAGAGCAAACACCAGACAGCAGGAAAACATATCAGTGGATAAAAGTTATTATTGCATGACGTCAGCTGTCTGCTCTCTTCCAATGGGCTCCAATTAAACCTGGAGCCCAGTGCTGCACTTCTCCTGCTCACAGACACTGCTCCGAACCTTATCTGTTTTAATCCCTGAATTATATGCAAAATAAAGTTGTGCTGTACAAAGTGCACGAAAAACTCAAAACCACTGCCAACTAGCTGAATGTGTCTGTGGGGCGGAAAGGAGGTCCTAACATCTACAGATAACTTTGTCTATTAGCTGACTTTGTTGCAGAGTTTTTGACACAAATGTTGCATCCGCCAGTGCTTTTTGAGGTGCAACAGTGATGAGTGAGGAATATTGATGAAACTGCAAAACCCTGCTTTCATTTTGTTTTATTATGACTCTTGCTTCTGGGCAAAAACTTGTGGCAAGCATGGATGAGATGTTGGAGGTGGTGTCGGGTGGGAAGGGGTGTGTGCCGGATGACTTAAAATGCCCTGTAGCCAGTAATCAGTCATCAGCATATCGAGACACTTCAATTACCAGAAGGAATGGATTCTGCCCATCCTGTTTTATGGAGGCCTATAACATGTGAAGCGTGTACAGTAGAACCTGTGAGCAGATCGATCAGATGCATTCTGTGTTATTCTACGATGCAGCATTGAACTCTTGAGCTTCATTTGAAAGCGGTATTAAAAGGGATTATTAGATGTTAGGATGTCGCTGCTAATAATTGGCTCGAGCCACAAATGTGAAATTCATTAAGCCAATCCTCCACCACTCCTCTAAATGCAGATCCTTTTGATAACGCTGCAGGGGCTGATAACTATCAGACGTAATTAAACTGATAATTGTGATTGTGAGAATCCTCTATGGGCTGTAATTATAAAGCAGAAACATTAGATGTTCTTTCTGGTCTATTTACAGGCAAATTACATTCATCTGAATTCTTTTGTACTACACATATACAAACATACACACATTTTTTGGTCTCTGTATTCCAGCATTTTTCATTTGTGTTTGTGTAAGTATTAAAGTGACAACGAGTATATAAGTTAGCAACTGAGCTCAATTTGAGGTTGTTTACATCTATTTTGGGTAAAGAATTAAACACCACAGGGCCCATGATAATTCATTTCAATAGGTTTGTGTTATTGCCACAGGTTTTAATCATTTCTCCTTCAATTCTAAAAAACATAGTTTGTCTTTTGGAGGGCTACATTACCCATGATCCTCCAACATTGCCAGTCCGCTTTGTGTTTCCTGCTTATTCAAGTTTTCATGGAGTCGCCCGCTTCACTCTCTCTCTCTCTCTCTCTCACACACACACACACACACACACACACACTCACATACACACACTAATGGATTGCTTTATTGGAGAGTGTTGCGCCATACTAAGTTTGTTTCGTCATTCTGTGTTCTAAGAAAGCTGATTTCTTATTAAATATCCTCAATCACATATTCTTGGAAATGTAAAATTAAAGAAGCAACTCCATATTTTACAATCACAGGCTATAAAATGTCTTTTGTTAACATAGATAGTGTGGATTTAGATTGGGGTTGTGGACAAGCAGCTGCAATTTGAAAGGGAACGAAGCCCACCCAGAGCCCCAGAAACAGTAATCAAACGAGTTCACTCACAACACAGCGTCTTTCTCTATTAACCCTGACCCTAATCTGCCTTTGCACTTGCATCAAATCTTGTACCATGGCCACATAAACAGGCCTGATTTTGGTTCTCATTCATGTTATGTACAACTCTGGTTACAAAAAAATAAAAATAAGAAATGGGACGTCATGTGAAACATAAATAAAACAAAATGTGTTCATTTGGCAAAAAACACAATATATTAAAAGTTTAACCTCATCAACTTCATTGATTTTTGTAAATATCTGCTTATTCTGAATTTGATGGCAGCAACATGTTTCAAACAAGTTGGAAGAGGAGCAACAAAAGACTGTGAAAGTTGTGGACTGATCCAAAAACATGTTTGGATCATTCCACAGGTAAACAGGTTCATTGGTAACAGGTGATAGTATCATGATTGTCTATGAAAGGTTCATCCTGGAAAGACTAAGTCGTTCACAAGCAAGGATGGAGAGTGGTTCAACACTTTGTCAAACACATGATTGTATAAAGGAGATTACTACATGGGCCCAGGAACACTTTGCAAAACTGTTGTCAGTAAACACAGCTTGTTTGCAAATGTTTGCATTTATCTTTTACAAAGCATCCCAACAGTTTTTTGGAATCAGGGTTGCAAGTGCCAGTATTATGTTTGTCAGACAATTGGCATTGTTAAAGGTCAAAGCTAAGCCTGCCAGAGCACTAGCTTTGTCTCAGTAAAGTATCTGTTGAGCACACAGCCATGTTAAGTTCAGTGTCATGACAGTTTGGTTGGGAAGTAAACACAGGTATAGTTTCAGTAGGCAGTTGCTGTCTTCAGACAATAGTATTCCTGGTTGTGACCTGCTTGATGCTATTGATTGTAAATGATATCCAATAATAGTGTAGTCTTGGTATATTTAGATAGAGCACACATTGCCGTCTCTCCAGACATTGTCACTTTCTGGCACCATCCGAATTTCTGTTATTCTGCAGTCTCTGGTCTCAACGGAGCAGCTAATACATGCTTGTTTGGGATTTTGGGAGCTGCTGTCAATCCAGTGGTGTCAAACCACTGGTGACACTCTGACAAGCGATCACTGGGAAATGCAGCGCAGTACACTAACACAGTGACAGCAGTATCAGTAAAGGTGTCACGAAGAGAAAGAAAAACAAAAAAATATATATATATTATTGATCATCACCTTAAGGAGAAGTTGTTTGTAAATGAGTTTGAAAGTGCTGAGGCACAGCTAAGTACAGCGTTTTCACCATTGATTTTCTATAGCAGCTTCATGTTGGTCAGTGTTATGGGCAGGTTGAAGGTAGCGAGAAACTCCAAATGTATTTGAAATAAAAGCCCACACCAACAAGTAGAAAACATAAACTAGTAATTCAATAAATAAAACAACAGATACTAGAGAATATCTTTATGTTTCATGGTATGTAATCAAAGTATATTGCTCTCAAAATTGTCTTTCAGAGCTTTAAGTGTGTAGAAGTCAAGCATGTCTGAGTGTATCTAGAAGCTTAGTATTGACAAAAAAGATGTAGCAGTTTTTGTGGATGTTCTCTCATACGAACCAACAATAAAGATAATTGAAAGCATTATCAACCATTCTTACAACAATGCTTTTCAACATTTAAGCTCTGACATTTTTTTGGCAAGAAAAACCATTATCAGCTCCAGTGAAGGCTTTACTTGTCAAAATGCGTCAGTGTTGTGAGCCACACTGTAACAAATCAGTTTTTTTTTAATCTCTCGTAAATTTATTACCTCACCCTCTTTGAAGTATTCAAATTAGATTTCTTTTTCCAACTTGCCGCTTCGTTTTTGCCAAAATGTCAATGAGTCCCTCCAACTGTTCTCTAGTAATGGAAGTCAGGACCATGATTGCATGAAAAAAAAAAGAAAAAAGAAAAAAAGATTGGATTAAGCCACTTATCCCAGTGCTCATGTCTGTGAGCACATTTACAGTATTTGTGCTGTGCTTGGAAAACTTCTAAAGCTTGTTCAAACTACACTCAAGAGAGCAACTCGTGATAGAGGCTAGAGAGAGAGTTAGTTCCTTAACCGTGAAGAATCTCTGTAATATCAACTGCTGTGACCAGGAAACCTACCTTATAACTGAGAATCTGTCAAGGAGCACGCTCAAACCACCTCTTGCTGGGGATTGTTTGGTTTGACATGATGTACGCTGTAGTGTGAAGGGAGAAAGTGAGAGGTGGTGAAAGCAAGAGATTCAAACTGAGACAGGCAGAGAGACAGAGGGAAAATGAAGTTACCGCTGAGGCAAAAAAGCTGGCACGAGGAAGAGGAGAGCGGTGAGAATAACTGAAGGCAAGCAACATCCAGCAGCACCGCAAACACGAGGGGGAGAAATTTCAGCATAAACTGAGATGAAATTTTGACAACATTTCTCATTGCTGTTAAATAGTTCAGTCGATTGTACAGAATCAATTGGACAACACTCATAGTCTGCATTGTGCTACACCTGGTATTACATTACATTACAATTCCAGTATATATTTTTTAACCTATGGGTATTCAACTGAATTGTTGCCAGTCTGACTACGGATCATCCAAACTTGGCTCTCACTTTCTCTGCTGTAGAGATTCAAGAAATGCGGACCCTGGCAAGGTGAAAGTAGATCCCAATGCAGATAGCTTTAAAAGTTAATCCACATGGCAAATTTTTTTTTCCTCCAGACTTGCTGCTGCTGATGTGTTAGTACATAATAGAATATTCACATTACAGTAGCCTATGTTATATTAAAACCACCCCCTCCCTCATGTACATGCAAAAAATGCTTAACTTAAAGCCTATTACCACTGCCCTGACACGACCCCTTCTTTGGCAAAGGAAAAATAAGTAGCCTTTATAGAACAGCAGCTCTTACCTTGACCTGGGTCATGCCGTGGTTCTTTACTCCTCCAGCTCTGCCAAGCTAAATGCATATGAAGATCTGAGCAGATCTGAGCAGATTTGCGATAAGAAGAATCCTTAATACCGAGTGTGGACACAAAGGCCAGTGATTAAATGCCATTATCTGCACAGCATATCAAGCTACAGGTCCTGTGGTAATACCAGGAGTAAATGTAGCCTCTGTTCATGCAATTAAATGCAACTGTACAGTAGGAAATACTACCTTTGTACAGACAGATTATGTTGATTGGGGCCTGTGGTTGAAAGCTGGAGCTTGTGGTTGTGATTTCAAGTTGTATTTTTTTTTTCCAACTATGCAAATGATTATGTCAAAATACTAGAAAAGAAAAATCAATAAAAGATCTGATGTAAGAAAACCACAAACTACCTCAAGGTGATGGTTATATGTTCATACAATTCTGCAAGAAAACCTGCTTCAGAGGAATAATGCGATGTGAACAGAAGCCAAACAGTCAAGTAAGATGAAAAAAAATCATATCATTGGCCTGAAGGAGGAGATGTCAAGCCCGGACACATATTTAAAATTCAAATGTTGTGGGCCGACATCATCTGATTGAAACACGTCGATTAAGTGGAGGCCGACAAACAATGGCCCAAAGCCTCTTAAATGACCCTCTCTCTCTTCTTTTCTCTTCTCCACTAACACATCTGACCGGCGCTCTGTTAGACAAGTGGCTGTTCCTGAGAGAATGAGTCCCGTGACCCCGGTAGAGGGGTGAACACTCAGTCTCAATTCAGCCGCAGTCCGTCTCAGGCTTATTACACAGTAATCTCCAGAAGTTTCCTCCTGCTGGGAATAGCCTGGCCAGCATTTCGGCAGCAGTGCCCTGTAAAGGAGGAGAGGAAGTCAGACTGTCCTCTTTGCTGTGATTTACTCTATTAGCCCACACGCCTGAGGTTTGCTCTCCTCTTCCATTTGTTTGTCTTCCCTGTATTCCTTCCTCCTTGCTGTATAGTTAATATCAATCCATCTGAAGTCATGACAAGCAGCTCGCAGGTTTGTTATCAAAAAGAATCAGACGAGGGAGGGGCAGCTTTTCTGTCGCGACGTACTGCACAGATTATTGCGGCGCACCTGCGCGAATGCACGTGCGTGAGGAGAGACAAGAGATTGAAAGCGAGAGAGTTCAAATCTTGTATACCCAAGACAGCTGCTTTCCAAACACAGGGAGCACAGCAGGACAATTGTTTTCTGTGAAAGGGACAAACACGGAATATGCATCTTGAATTTCTGATTATCACTTCCTAGGCGGAAAAAAACATGGACGAACTCACCATGAATACTAATTGGAAACTGTTTCATGGTGGCCCAACTTCACGACTGGAACAGATCCTCCGCTCAAAACAGTCCAGTCAAGGTAAATTAGAAATGATATTGGAATTACGGCAGGTGCCATGACTGTCATTATATTTTCCTCTCACACCCTGAACTCTGCAGCATGAAGATGATTAATGAGTGTTTGTTTATTAAGTGGTGTGTATGCTGGAAAGGGAAAAAAAAATCCTGCATTCATAAATATGTTATGGATACACAGCTATCTCAATGCTTGTCGTGTTCAGTGAACTACCGACTGCAGCACCGCTATTAGTCTGTTTATGCATTTTCTATTAGGCTTTACTATTTCATGGGTTGCTGATGGCAGTCGGATTGGCATAATAGAAGTTTAGATTTGCTTCACAGATCGCATCTAGAAGTACAAAAAAGGGAAACGCATATGTCAAGTGCTAATGTACTTTCCCCTCTTATCCCACTTCTCTATGGGAGGATCGGGAGGTTAGCGCACTGAGTGACTCTACCATCTGTACATATGTCAATGGTAATTAAGCACACACAGAGGAGGCTGTTGTGGAGACTATTTTGCTATATCTGTGTAGCGCTCTTGACTTCTCCGCTGATTATATTCTTTCCTCATTTATGCTGACATAATAACACATTTACATATATCCTTTGACCTCCGTGGGAGGATTCATTGACCTATAGCGTAAAAGCGGCTCGGCTGTCAATGAATAAAACAATTTTGTTTCGCTGGGATGTTATTTCCTACGCCAGTGCCAAATATCCCTGGAGTTCAAGCATGTTTGCCTTAATTGTAAGGTCATCCTCTATGGAGAAGACATACTATAAACAATTACAACATTTGGGCTTGGATGCCTTCAGGGGTTGGATGAGAAGACTGATATGAATTCAATCTTTGTGCATTAAGGAGTAAACCAGGATATGTGTGGACTTAGTACCTGTGCCCTGTAAAATAATAATGAAAAATAACAATAATAATAATAATAAATTCTGTCTGATTTGATTACATTTTGTGGCTAGGAAGTTGAGTCACACCCCCAGTGACTCGGGGTGGGGGGGTGGTTGGTGGGGGATGTTACACTCAGATCACTCTGATGCAAGTTAAACACTTTCACAAAAAACAAAGACTGACTTATTTCCGCCTGCCAACACACCCATTCCGAATTTATAACCATGTTTCTGTGGTACCAATGAAAGCTTCTGGACCAAGAGACAAGAGAAATTTGTTCTGGGAGGCAATGAGAAGCACTAGAGTTATTAGTGAGCGGAGTAACCTGTTGGAAATATACAGGACACCATCCTGAGCCTGACTGACGAGTTAGCAGGGACACAGCACTGATCCCTGCTACATTAAGACACAGAATCATCTCAGCTCTGGCACAGATCTGCACTGCAGTGAGATTTGATGCTGCTGGTAGTTTTTTTGTATTGTTACACTGTTCACTGAATTTTCAATGAAATATTCTTGTAACTGTTGAATCCTTCCAGAGGGCAAACATGTTCAGCTGGAGTGACGGGAGCCGAGTGGCCTGATGCCGTTTCTTTCATTTATGGCAAATTAGTCGTGCTTAAGATCGTCAGTAACTTGACAGCTTTGTGCAAAGGATTAATTTAGACATTTATTTGAAGTCTTACTGTTAGATTGATCTAAGCCATAGTAAAAATGTATCCTAAGCACATCCTGGAATCGCTTGGATTCGGTTCAGGTTTTTAGACAGAGAGAAGCTTCAGTATGAGCTCATGAATTCTTCATGCATAACCAGCAAATCTAGTTAAGGTTAGGGAATGATAGTGAAACATCAGAATTAAAAGAAACATGTTGGCTTATGGTCAGAGATGAAACATGAACTCTGCTCTAGGGCATCAAAGGCTTTGAAAAACACAGACCATGAATCCTTTAATCATTTGTACACCATCCAGCCTGACCTCCATCTTAAGACTGTTTTTATGGCAGGATGTTAAACCGCTTTTCAAATGAATGCAAAGCAGGTTGTTTTAAGCAACTGTTTGAACAAAAAAACTTGACGTCCTTCAGCTTCTTCTGCAATGACAAACACAGGCAATGAGACAACTGGCTGTGCTCCAGTGGATGTTTGGTAGAACCACTACCTGTCAATATGACACATTTCACACATTTCTTGATGAACAGTGGGTGGACTTTGATGAATATGTGCAGGGACTTGCGCAGGCATGACTTGGCAGAGACCATGAGATTCGCCCAGATTTTTTTATTTTTTTTTAACAGACACAAGATGACCTCTGCATCAGACAACTGAAGGGGGCTTCTTCAGATGTTAGAGAGTCCTACTGGCTTACAGGGGAGATTAAGGTTGAAGGAGGCATCGGGCCGGAGTCATGTTCCACACACACACACACACACACACACACACACACACACACACACACACACACAGACATACACACACAGGGACAGGGACTTCATGGTGCATTCAGGTGCACACTGACAGGGACTTACTCATAAACTCTGAAATCTGTACTCGAATGGCAAAGTTTCTTTTTATTCCCCATTTCTCTTTGTTGAAATACATCTGCCCACATCTGTCATTACTTTCTTGATCTTTCACTACAGCATTTTTTTTTTACAATTAGATAATATCCCATTAATTTCTACATAGGCAGATTTTAAAACTTCAATTTAAAAAAATCAAATCAAATCATATCAGCATATCATACTCATCAATCATATTCTTGTAACAACAGGTCCCCAAGTAACCCTGTGATAATTTTCTGCAGCATTTTTAAATAATTAAATACTGAAGTCATACCCAATATGCATTTTGGCTGCTGTATCTGCTGCAGTAAACAGTATCCTCTAGCCTCTAGCCTTTGCGTATGTAATAAAGCTTGATGCCACCAAAGCTGGCTGTGAGAGATGTAATATTTTTGCTCTTGTTATCAGACTGTAGTGTGTGTCCAGTGGGGAAATAAAAGGCTGGTTAGAAGTGAAGAAAGTGCTCACCTTACCCTGCTGTCAGTGGTCAGTAAATATCTGTGTGAGCTAACTTCAGTGTCTGATTTTCTATTTCCATGTAAATACACATTATGTAGCCTAAATACAACACACTGACAAAGGCAGGCCAGCTCCTTCCCTCTGTCTTTGCAAACATCTGAGTCACATACAAGTGCTATTTGAACAGTCACGGTGGGAAATATTACCTGAAGAGTTCAACAGTTAACATTTCCCAGGTGGAATCTCAAGAATCCTGAGGCACGGATGCATTTGCATTTTAATATGTTTAGCGCATTATGACTATTGAGCGGCTACATGACTAACCGCTACGCTTGTGCAATTATAGCAGTGGTAAATGGGGAACGCACTCGAAATGTTAAATTCAAATGAAAACCTCATTGGCTGAAAAGTAGCACTGTTTAACAAACCAGTTTTGCCGACAAAGGTACAGAATGGGAGGGAGACCCCAAATGATTCAGGGGCCCACAGCTGGACTTTAGATATCTACTGTTTCCGCCCCGAGTGAGCTTTTGTCAGGGGGTCTGGAATTTACACCGGAACTATTGCTTGAAGACAGATTTTCCGAACTAAAGTGTTGGAAATGGTCTCCCTGTTAAATTTGCATTTTTGCTGCAGGGCTGTCCACTTTTTCCACCACCTCTCTCTTCCTCCTCACTTGCTAATATCTTATATTTTTCTAACATGATTTTCAAAAACTTACAAAAATCGTAGCCGGGCTGACCAGCAGGTTTTACTGTACATTCAGGTGAAAAAAGGAGAAATCAGCAGGAGAGTTGCCTGTCACAAAATGAGCCATGTATCTTACTCAGATGTCTTGTGGGTGGCATCGCATTCCTGTTGAGGCAACTTCCACTTCCATTTTTTTCTTCCTCATCCGTGATGGATTTCTCCCTGAATGACTGCTGAACATGCAAAACGGTGAGTCTAGAGAGAAGGCATTTTACTTCAGTTCTGAGGATGCTCAGTCTGTCAAACCCCATTTCTCTCATCAAACTTTATTTCACCTGCTGTAGAAATATTTCAATATCGCACCGGGTCTACATTTAGATGCTTACAGAAATAGGAAAATGCACTTCTAAATAACAAGATGGACTGAGAAATGCAAGGCAGAACTGGACAAATCTACAGTACAAAAGCATTATGGTGTGTAAGAGTGGGATTTTTTTTTTCTGCTACATCTTGATGACTACAGAAATTCAAGTTTCTTAGTTCAGTGTTTCCTGGCTTTGCGAAGGTTGAAGTTCACTAATGTTGACTGGGCTGTCAGGAACTTCACAGGAAATTGCAGAGATATTGCAATACAATATCTAACAGCCACGGGGCCCGTGTCATGGTCACTGACTCATTCCAGTTTTTTTGTCAAGCCACTATTAGTCCTGCCTACCTCAGAGAGAGGCACTCTGCCCTGCCGCACTGTTTGCTGTCACTGGTACTGATGACTCTTTATGAAGCTCCAGCAGCAATGTTTCAGTTGAAAAGAGAGCCATTGTCTCACATTTTGACTCCGGTCCCAAACACCGTGTACCACTCAAGTATGCACGGCTGATAAGGACTCTTTAACAGCTAAATGGATTATTGCACCAAGGACACTGTAACCTCAGTGAAGGATCAGGAGGAAATTGCAACCGCTTTCTATGTACATGCAGGATCACTACACAAGTTATGCTTGTGGGGAATCAAGCTCTAATACTGCTAATACTGATCACTTGTCAATGAAGCAACTCACAGTGACTTACCCATTTTTCATGTATTGATTTGGAAAAAAAAACATAGTCAATTGCTGCTGGCAGGAATGTGAAGCACAAAAAACCTGTCATAGGAAAGACCTTCCTGGTTGAGTCGCTGTTGTGACATTTTTGACACAGTGTCGCAAAATAAAATGCATTCATCAAGTTAAGCATGCCACAGATTTCTTGCTTTAAGGTGTTTTTTTTTTCCTGATGCCTAACCATCTTTCAACATGCATCAAACAAGCAGCTTCTGTTTCAGCTAAGAGTTGAGAGGTACAGTCGCTAAAAGGAATTCAAAGTAAGAAAGCTGTGCACTGGCCTGTAATATAGGACAATGGGAGGACATTTTTGAGTAAATAAAAGCAAGCATCAAAAACAATGTGCTAACGGAAAACTTATCATACTACAGATTCTCAAAGATTATGTATAAAAATCATGATATGTTGCTTTAAACTGAATGGACACTGGTCTGAGCTTGTAAAATGTCTTGTGTAATATACTGTGGAAAAAAAACAAGCATTAGTATGCAGTTATTTTGTGTTAGCTCACTAATGAGTTACAGCCATGTTGTCTGTCAGGACTAATTACTATGATTTAACAATGAACTGCTTTAATCAAGTGTGCAGCGGGCAGCGTCCATCAGCAACAAGTTGTCGCTCTCGCGGTTGTTTAGAGAGTGACACATTAATTTAATTAAATGCAATGAGATTTGTCAGGTATCTTGAAGAGGGCAGGCTGCATGTCCCCAAACTGTTGCCATTTTCCTTTCCCACCATGAAACATATCCCATTTGTCACATACATACCTCTGGGTATGATGGAGAATTCAACTGTGCATACTATTATCGCCTCTTACTGACAATGCCTAGTCATATGCATGCAATTCACAGAGGTCACCTTTGCAGCCCTCTTGGAGTTATTGCCCGGGGTCATATGGCACGCATGACTGCCTGAAAGCACGTCAACCAGGAGGGCAAATTATTAAATTTATGTGGTGGGGTTAGGAAAATGACTTTAAAAAACATGGGTTTGCTTTTAGTGAAATGCCTGGAGTCAGGAACTTTGGAGCCTCAGAATACTCAGGACAAATCAGAGAAAGCGCCTGAAAGAGGGAGATGGAAATGTTGCACCTGATGCTAGCGTCGGTTTTATGCAGTCTTCAGTGTAATAGTGGTAACGGTGTCCCACTCTCATAAGCCAGGTATGTTTAAATCTCTTCTCATAATAACAGTGGATCCAACACCTATGTATAATGTGAGTGTTGTGGTGTTGCCTCAAGCTGAACCCAGATACAGTGGAAAGCTATGACGTTGTATAATAAGATACCGGGGAATGGAGGTTAAATGAGAGAGATGATGGCTGGGAAGGAACGTGAGGCAATGGTGTGAGCATGGCAGGAGAAACAGGCAAGCTGGCACCGATCCCGAGGCGCAGGAAACAGATGCAGTAAACACAGGTAAAAACAAAGCATGAGGATTAGTTGTTAGACTGTTCAGACTCAGAGGCTGGAGATGGAAACCACCACAGTGGTAGAGGCAGCGATCAGGCGGCGAGTGGGAGAAGAGTGTGTTGATATACTGCAAGCTGATGAGCTGATTGGCGACAGGTGTGTATGATGAGCAGGGATCCAAGAGCCTGGAGAGTGAGTGACAGGACAGGAAGGACACACACACTCAAACACACACAGAAACACAAAGAGACCAACCACAGCAGGAGAGGAAAACAGACGCTGGAACCCAAAGTGAATTATCACCTGCAGATACACAAAGCTTTTTACCTTCTTTCAGCTCATTATTTTGGTTCCAAGACACATTTGCTGTAACGGTTCAGTATGGCGGATCAGCCCAATTTTCTCTTGTAAATCCACCATGCACTACCTGTACCAGACAGCAGACATAGTGAGCGACTGTCTGGTGAAGACTGGAAAGCATCTGGCATCTAAAGAGCCAGATATTGTTTTCATGAGTGTATAGAGACCAAACTGAAAGGAGAGTGAATATTGAATTTCATCAAGTGGCTAGAAACAGCACAAGATGTACTTACCAGTCATGGTAAGTTTGAGAAAGTTTTGAGAAAATAGCCTAAATATTGTCAGAGTTATCTCAGCCTGAGCATGCAAACCAGAAAAAAAATATTTTAGTGGAAAGGTTGCATTGCAAACTGTGGGCATGAAATTTGACAGATGTGGACATTTACTGTTCACCGGTTAAGGTGTACGGAAATCACGCTAATTAGTTGCATTATGGGAAGTGTAGGATCCAGCTTTTTGGAACACGACCTCTATGAACTAGAAGACAGGATGGCCTCACACAGTAAGCACATTTAATGCTCTTTACAGTTTAAACAGAACCTGCTCAGTGTACTTTTATGGGCATTGGCTCTGAGAAGCAACTGGCAACAGTGCAAAAGGGGTGTCTGTGGGTAAGACTATATTTCAAAGGTACACATTTAAGCTGCCATCACATCTATTAAATACAGTCCTTTTGGAGTGTGAATCCTCGCAGAAGCAGGCTTTGGCAAACCAGGCTCTGTCTCACATTCATTTGCAGTGGAAACGCTTTTCCAAATTAAGCCTTGGCTGCCCTCATCTCGCTCTGAGAGACAGTTAATCACATGATTGTAATTAATGAAATTATCACGCCAGTGGTAACTGGTAATGATACTCCTTAACCCTTCTCTTGCATTTCGGGTCAAATGTGACCGAGTGACTTTCTTTTTAATCATAACTATTGTGTTTTTCATCCAATTGCCTCAAGACCTTATGTTATCCTCCACACTAGGCCTCTGAACATATACAATTGATGATCACCACTTACATTAAATTTTGAGTGATTTATTCAACAGTGTACCTCCTATGATATTTCGGGTCAAAAGTGACCGCCATAAGAAATGAATGGGTATGAGTATATTATGCTCATCCTGCAGATGGAAAACATCTCCTCTCTCTCTCTCTCTCTCTCTCTCTCTCTCTCTCTCTCTCTCTCTCAACCACACACACACACACACACACACACACACACACACACACACACACACATTGTGGACACACAATTTACTGCAGGTTACGGGAACCTCTCACTTTCTCGGGCTACATGATAGAATGTATCAAATCTTCTCACAGGTGCAAGCTCTAAAGAAAAACCTCCCACCTTCTTGCACTAAATGTCCCTCCCTTTCTGTCTCTCATGCATATGTATTTGTGCCTTGCTCTCATTTGACTCATTGATGAGGTGATTTTCTGTCAGAGAGGTCAGAGACTCCAGTCGTCCAATGGCGCCTTCCCTACACACCAGCCTCTGCCAGTCTGGTAAAGAGAGTGCAGAACTCTCCAGACACTCCCCCAACAGCCCCCTGCCAAGGTCAGAAAAGGAAGAGGTGCGAGCTCTGTGCTCCTTGAGACAGAAAAACTAGCCAGGCCTGTCAGAAGTGCCATGCCTACATCTGCAAGGAACATTCCACCACAACTGTGCATTGACAACTATGTGTGTGAATACACACACACATGCATGCACACACACATGCACAGACACACACAAATCATGTTGATGTTCTGTTATTGTCTTTTTTTTAAATATTTCTTTTTCAGTAAGTGTTCATTGATGAAAACAGTATAAGTGTCTTCTTTTATATTCATCACAGTGAATGCAGTCAATGCTAAACTTGATGGGCCGTCCGGTGCGTCCGGAATATATACTGACCAAACACTGGCTTACCTGTATCAAATCTATACATCCCATACATCATTGGAACGGGAAGAATCTCAGCTACAACACTAACTAAAGCATTTTCATCTCCAGGAAACACACCCTACATGGCAAGCATTTTTATAGTATACAGTCATGTAGAGCAAACGCTATCTTTGAACTTACTCCAAAATTACAACATGAAATTCACCCCTGATGTCATTCTGTCTGACACCCCTTGATTCTACTTGCTCTGACTGTTCAAATGAGATGTCAACCATCAAAATTGGATAAGGGGTTCCAGAGTTATCACCTTGCAAAGCACACCGGTCACTTTTGACCGGAAATGTCATGGAAGGGAGGGTAAAACAAATGCAAGAGGAGGGTTAAATCTTACACAGTTCTTTCATAAATCAGGTGATCATGATGAAGTGTATAAAGGTTTTCATTAAAAGTCATTAAAAAAAACACAGCCAGGAATCTAATCAATGAGTATGTCACACATACACACACACACGCACAGTAATAATCTGAACACGAGAAGGACAATTATTTTGCATTCATTAGTGAACAGGCTGTTCCAATGCCTTCTGGGTTCTTGCTAAATTAGCTTTGAACAATGTTGAGATGGAAACATTTCAGGCAACAAAGATAAAGTATTTAGCAGGCTTCAGGGCATTTTTATATTGTAATAATTAATGTTCTATGTCACCATAATGCAGGAGTGTCAGCAGCTTAATTTAAATCCTGCTCAATTTCTTCCTGACTTAATCTTCATTATTTTCCCATTGCTTGCAACATGTTTACCAGTGATTAAAATGTTCCAGAGCAGGGGTAAACCTTCAAGTAATGCGATCGCTCCGTAAGGGACGTTTCTTGTGGTATTTTTCAAATGTGGATTTCACACGTTCATAAATTAAACGTGAGGCCTGGCTCGTGTTGTTGCGCGCGAGGACTAACTGTCGACGACTCATACTTTTGGATTATTCATGATTCTCCATTAGCACGCTGGCAATTTGTAATTCAGTGTGATACAGTTGAGGAGCACTATGCAGGATTAAGGAGCTGATGGCAAGCGACATCAATCAAATTCCAGATTCTGTAATTCCTCATGGTTACGGGGAAATAGAGTAAAAATGAGTGGGAGGTCTAGTGCAATTAACAACACAATTACTGAGGCAATTGATTATTTTTGGAGAGATGGTCATCATTTAGGGATAGAACAGGCCCGGCTGGGTGGAAAATAATAAAAATGAGTTGACATCTATCAGTGGTCTAAGAACAAGCTGTTCTTAGCACAGAATGCACAGACCGACTTACGTGTGTGAATAACAACAGCCTTTCATTGGTGGTTTATTTAAATGACACATTTTTACGTTCACAACAAAGAGCCGAAGTCATAATTTGCTGAAAGCAAGGTGAGGTCTGAGACAAGGAGAAGTTGTTTTCCCATATCCATTTTTTTATGTGATTGAATCTTCTCATGGCACTCTAAAATAGCATATGCCAGCAGAGTGGTGAGTGATAAAGATAAAGGTGCTTTATGTAAATGACGGTAAACTTCACCTTGAAGTTCCCCAGTAACCCCGTCTCCCCTCTCAAAAAAGCAAAAAATGCAGCAAGCCAAGAAGCTTTGTCTTCACTGGCTGCAGAAAAGCAAATGTGGAGGAGATAATTATTGCACATTATGTAATTTTCTTTTTGTATTTCCTGTTTACAAAGAAAATATAAGTGCCTATTGACAAAATCTTTGGAAGCTTCCAAGCGCTGACACACCTCAATGATTAAGAAGTGTTTACAGTTAGTACTAATAGTGATGAATAATATTATTTCCTACCGATCTACTGAATCTTTTTACACAATCTCATCGTTGTTCTTGTTCTTTATCATTCTTTTTCCAAATCTATCAATAATAGGTGTAGTACATAAAGTAATTAGTAGTTGTTTGAACAGAGAAAGAGATACGATTTAGTTTGTATTACTGACCTCCATTTTTCTGTGTTTGGATTGTTTAAGGGTGAAAGTGGCTCCCTCAGTAACAATGAACATATTGACCAGGTTTTAATGTCCCCGAGCCCCTGAGTCTAACCTGGAAAGACCCAGTAAAGCATGTAAAGATGTCAAGATCTAGTGTGATAACTATGTGTTTATAGCCAAATACCTTTTTATACTGCCACACTCATTTATCCCTTCTATTGGGTCTTCACAGTTGGGAAGGACGCCAGAGTGGATGGTTTCATTTAGTAAGTGTGTGACCTCGACAACAGAGGCGAGCACTCACATACTGTCTCCTTTTAACACTTTTTTTTTTAAACCAGTGAAGGTGATCTTTCCAGAAGTTAACACAACTTTAACCATAGGTGGCAGATCAGGAATGCTCATAGATTACTTCATTTGTCACATGTTCAGTTTATAACTGGACCCAAGAGCGAGACAAAGACGGATGGAAAAGTAAAATGTATTTATTAAACACAAAAGCACTTTAGGACTTACAAAAAACAAAAACAAAAAGGTGATCAAATATTAGAAGTCCAGGTGGTGGGGAGCTGCTTCAGTGACTGAAGGCTGGTAGGTGGGTGCTGAGGCTGGATGGCGGACACATGAAGGTGAAAATGAGGACAGAGCACTGGAGAAAAAAGGGGACTCTAGAAACACTGGAGAACAGGGAGAATGACATAAAACACAGAGCACAAGAAAACAGAGGACTCATACAAAGAGTAGAGGGGGGCCCCAGCACCAGAAGACCACACTTCCAGCCACTGAAGCAAAGCCTGAACAAAAAGAAAAAAACAGAAACACTGAAGTCACTGACTCAAGATAAACTGAACATAAACAAGTAAAATATATAAGAGAACCAAAATAATAATAATAATAATTAATGATTTATTTAGGGACAAAAAATGCTTAAGAGCCACAATTCTTAATTAGATAGAAAATTTAATTAAATGCTTCAAAGTGTATCTACACCCAGAATAATAATCCAGCTGGCACTGCCATTCACCAGTTATACAGAGTTGTTTTAAAAAGCTGCACAATACAACACTTACGCATATACAATATGTGGCACATGACATTAGCTGAGTGTGGTCACAAGCACGGAAGACAACACCTGATTTGAATCACTTAACCCTGTGAAGCAATGCGTTTCCTCAACACAAGATTTAGTGTTGAGTTGGTTTTAAATAACACATAATGTTAAGTTTGGTTAGATAAAGTAGAGTTGATTAAAAATTCATACTGGCAAAAACCACATTTAACACACATGAACTTTCTTGTCTTTGCTGGAATGAGATATTTTACAAAAAAGAAAGTGTATGAGAGAAGGCTGATATTTCAACCAAAATGAAAACAGGCAGCATCCATCCTCAGGTTTTAAACACTGTCGTCATCTAAACACCCCGTCTGCATTTTATCAGTAACCTATACGTCATTTTCATTTCAGGAAAATATTGCATCTAAATTGTGATCTCTTTCCAATGCCGTGGACTACACAGCTCGCGCTCTCGAGGACCTTTTGCTCAGTGCTAACAGATAATAGTCCGAGGCTTTGAAGGTGACTCGTTTAACTCCTAGTCAGGGCTAATCTGTCTGGATTTTGTCAGACGTTAGAACAGCCTGTATCCTAAGATAAGGGCTAGTCAGGGCAGGAACTGACTCTAGCAGCACGCTTTCGGAGGATTTCGGGGGTTGAGCCACTGTGGTTCAGGGAGAGTTTCACACATAACAGCGAGTGGAAAATAATTCCCAAAATCAACACCGCATCTATTGCCTCCGAATACAATCCTGTACCAAGAAATGCAGCCGGACAAAACAGCAGTGGGATTTCTTTTTTTTTTCCAGGGCTTCCATTGTGGTCTTATGTTACGGAAGAGCCCCGGACTTTCATTCTGCTGTAATTGCACATTCGAGTTTCAAGTTGTGTCTTTTAGGGGGAGAACTCGTGTTCGTGCCGTTATCAGAAAATTAGAAGCCAAGAACTGCGTGGGAGTCAAAGATAAATCCACAAAGCTCTCCCTGCTTTTCACTAGCATAATGTCAATGCCAGATGAATGTAAAACCACCCTGCATCAATAGATTAGACTTAGCAAAGTTGATATAAGGGTCCACGCTGGAAGCAAAGAAGCATTCAATAGAAAAAAAAAAAAAAAGAATGCCTCTCCTTATTTAGTACTTTCCCGAATTTGAACTTTCGAATACGCTGCAAATGATGCCACGGTCCAATAATGAGGAACTTTGAGAATTATGAGTTCAGGAGCTTCATAATCTGAACATTCATGTCGGATCACGGTTGCTAATTACACTGTCAGAAAGCGAAAAGGGAATCTGATTGTTTAGACGACAATACAGTATTATCATACAGCAGTTCGATGACTCAAAACCTTTTCAGCAGATTTATGGGATGTCTGTGTGGAGAGAAAAAAAAAAAGCACATTATCTTCAAAAGGTTTAATCATAGATTTGTGCTCAAAACATGAAATGAGAGATTCCTATGGGGGGATACTTTGATGTGTCACTACATAAGGCCTCTTTTTTTTTTGTACTGGCAATGTCACACACATACAGTACAGAGACACACACACACAAGTGTTCCGGTCATACCAGGTGTCTTACCGCTACCTTGCCAACTGTGAAATCCTCTTAAGTATTCACCCCTTCAGAGTTCAGAGTCAGAATAGGCCTAACAGCCAACTAATGAGCAGTGCCATCATAAGAAAGCAGCTGGCTTTGACACCTACTGTATCTTGCTGCGGACACACTCACGCACATACTCACCCACATGACTTAAACACACGCCGGGACATGACACGGCCGCGCTCTTGCAGAAGCCGTGCACGTGAAATGCAGCCGCTCACACATGTGCTCACGCATCTGAAGTTTCATCTCCCATGCAATATTTATTTCATTTATTTTAATACAGGCTGTCTGCCGTGGTTGACATGTGTGGGAGGAACAGTGCAGCCCGCAGGGTGTTAAATTCAGTCGAGGTGCTGTCTTCCAGGCATTCTTAGCCCTCCCAAGATAGCTCTGCGGTTAAATACAACCAATCTTATTGAAAAGGAATAAATCCAAGAAATACATGTTGACAAACCTCTCATTAAGTGTGCATATTTGAACTGGTGGGGCAAAGATTTATCTATATAAAGAGTATTAGTTTTAGTCCATATTGCACACACTCGCATGTCAGTGACAGGATTCCTTTTTCTTCTTGCCTTTTTTTTTTTTTTTTTGATTTCTCCTTCTCTGAGCACGAAGCCTCTTGCTCTCTTCCTGACTCTCTCTCAGGCTCGGATGATGTAAAGGCCGTCTGGGAGAGCAGAGAGGGTGCATGCATGGAGTGCTAATTCCCGGGTGACAAAGCTCCTCTTCAAATGCATGAACTCATCACTGGGAGAAAGGCAAAAAAAAAAAAAAAAAAGTAGTCCCCATCTCCTTTTCAATTCCCCTTGTAATGAAAAAAATGTACACCTGGAAATGGAGGCTTTCTGCATAAGCAGGGTGAAAAGCAGCTAATGTGAATGAATGAGGTGAGAATGCGTGTTTGTGCCTGTTTGTGCGCATGCACGCACACATACACACACACACTGGGGCTGCTGCTCATCGTCATTCTGCATTTAAAAGGCGAGAAGTTCTGGCAAATATAAAGGGCAAACCAAATGGCAGAGGAGTTCATGGTTGGAGCCTGATAACACTACGATTATACAGTAAATAAAAGTGCTTCTGCTAACATAATTTAAATAGAAAGTTATGCACATTTCTGTTTTGCATTTGACATTCAAAAAAGTACATCCAGCATCTATGATTAATGCTTGCTGTGTGATTGTGTAATTATATTTAGCCATGAATACGCACACTTCTTTCTTTAAAAGGCCTTCTGGATCACTAAATTGGGCACTTTAAGCCTGAGAGGGCTGAATGACGAAATGGAAGCCACTTTTGTAAAGGTCAGTAGATTTCATTTGTAGTGTCCTAGACAATAGAAAATAGAGATTATGAATTCTAACCTTATCTCCTACACAATCTTCTCATGTATTACCAATGTGACATCCATTGAGTGCATGGAAATCATAGTTCACCCATGCATCTTCTACCAAGTACAAGATTTTGACGCCAGACACTGAGGTTTACATTATGCATCCCACATGTTGTCAGGTTTCAGCCATGAAAGGCTCAGCTAAGGTTAGAGGACAGATGGTCAGCATTTCCCTGCCTTGTACTTCAGGTTTTCAATATTTAACAAAGACCATGATCTGAGCGAGGTGCTCGGAGCTGCTAAAGCAGAGTCATTAAAATGTTAATCACACTTTATTTGCCAGGAGCAGAAATTGTATTTTTCAAAAAAAAAAGAAAAAAAGGATGTTTTCACAATGAACATTTTGCAGATTTAATATGAAGGTGTCCTTGTTGTGTACACAGTCCGTGTAACATTACAAGTTCCTACAAACTAATCCTTCCTGCTCCAGACGAGTTGTACATATAAATGCATTTTTTTAAGATACAGGGTTGAAACAGAGGGATGGGTTGTTTTCAGCTGCAGATGTAGATTACTACAATAATCAGCACTGTCTCAGAACGTCAGAGGCTTGTTTTCGACAAAAAATGATTTATGGTCGACAGACGAGGTTTTTTCAGGGCTGACTCTCACTGTCGTCATCGGCTGATTCATTTTGTCCATTTGTCATGGAGATGGTTTTGTGGTTGTAAGAGCTCAGGGGGAAAAAGCCTATAAGTGGGCCTTGAACCATGGTTTTTAGTCAACAACAAACTTTGTTGATTGTTGAATACTGCATTCTGAAAAAAAATGATTGAAACTGAAAACAGAATTGGAATTGAATATATTTCTTATTTCTTTTATTACATTACATAATTGTGCTCCTTCTTTCCCTCCTTTCCTCTAATGAATACACATAGCTTGAACCTCTTTTGTATCTTAATCTGCGTTTAAACACTCGCTTGGACCACCACTCTCATATATACAGATACTGTGCAAGAGTTGTATGATTACGTGATTATATTGCAAGTTTCCAAGTACACACAGACAGCTCAACTGTATCAACACAGACAGATTCCAGATTTAAAGTGACATTTTGTCATTGACGGAGTGAAAAGCGCATACAATAACACTGTTGATGTAGAGCTTAAGACTCAGCTGCCTGGCTGTTATCTCCGCCGCTCCCTCGATGCTATATTTTCTTCCAGTCAGGAGGAAGTTTCACTTTGTTCCAGACTTTAAAGAGGAGAATGGAAAGAGTCCAATTACTATTTACCTGCGACGACTGCACTCACATTTCCTCCCGCTCCCGTCGGGTAGGAGAAGGCTGCATCGATTCAGACAGATAAGGCGCTTGACAAAATGGGAGAAAGACATAATTCCATTTGTCTTGGTCGAGCCCATCCCATGTGAGGTGTAAGTGTTGCTGCTGTCAGCTGTGCTCTACTCCTGTTTGGGGGAGATAAAATCGCATCTCCTGACAGCTGCCCTTTAATCACTTCTCCTAGTGCCAGACAGAGTAGTGTGCCAGCGGTGCACGGTAAACAGGCTGCCAGTGTCGCCACTCCCTCATAACTTTCTTGATGGCTTTGGTAAGTAGCTCAGAGTCGAGCAAGCCAAATTTGCATGCACACCAACAGAGGAAGCTGGCTGTGAGGCTTCCTGTATATTCCAGCCTCCGCTACGATTCCAATCGTCTGCATTTGTCTTCCATCAAATCCATAAATCCATCCATCAGTTCTTTCAGAAATGACTGTAGCAGGTAAGGATTTGCCCTTTTTTACCAGTTGCCTGGATACTGTTGCATTCACCGCTGTGCTATATTTGGCCTGTCTTCTCTCTGGCTGATCACTCTTAATGGAAGACAAGAGCAACAGTGTAGTTTATCTGGGCCGATAATCAAACCGAAGCGCCATTTTTTTTTCACTTCATTCGTCGGCCTCGTGTGCTATTCATGTTTGTCAATTTCCTGCTGGAAGGGCGGGTTGTTGAGGTCGTGTGACATGTTCATCCAACCAATGTCTTTTTGAGCCAGCAGACAGTCTGTGGGAGCGGTTGGTGGGAGCAATTAACATTGATTGGAGAAATATATTAATTTAATCGTGGTTATTGAGTTTTCGTTACTTCCTGGTTCACTTTGTAAGAGTATCTTCTCTGGAGTGTATAGTTACTTTATTACCTGCCTTTTTGTGTTTCCAGCTTTAGGATTGTTGACTCCATGTGTATTTAGTGTGTGTGTGTGTGTGTGTGTGTGTGTGTGTGTGTGTGTGTGTGTGCTCTCTTCTTTCTGTGCCACTTTGCCCTTGCACTTAGTGACAGTTGTTCAAGTGTTTTGTCTGCTCCTCTTCGGAATGGTTTGCCAGTTTGTAGTACTTTATCTGTTTTGACCCTTGCCTGCATTAACCACCCTCTAAGTCCTGTAAGATCTGCCTAAGCCCGCATTTGGGTCCAATCGATTCTCTTCCTGGTATCCTGCTTTTACAACTGCACCAATGCTTGTCACATTGTGGCAGTTTTTCTGGATGACGAAAAACAGCTAATAATGTACAAAGTCGATGCCCCCATTCCTAACTCTACCGAACAAAGCTTGCATGTTTCTCTAACCAGTGTTGTTGGAGCAACACCCAAACTTATATTCAGAGCTCTATAACTAGGTTGCAGCTTAAAGTCCATGTTGCTCATGTCTGACTTTCATTGTTTTAGCCTCTATATCATCATTACAGCTTTACTGACTAACTGTTAACATAACATGAGGTGAGAATGCATCTCTATTGATCATATCTAGGATGTCATACTATCATGTTTTACAACAAACCTACAGGCTAGTGGTGTTTTGAGCTAAATACCATCTTCAGCAAGCTCACAATGACAAAGATGATGTTTAGATAAATATGTTAACCATGTTCACCATCTTAGTGTAGCGTGTTAACATACAAAATCTGCCATGTTAACACAAAGTACAGCTGAGGTCATTATTTCTGCAGATTTGTTAGAAAGCAAAATATTGCTGTCACTTAAAATCATCAAAGTTATTATAATTCATCCCGAGGGTAACATAAATGTTTGTACAAAATTTCCTGGCCATCCATCTAGTAGTTGCCAAAAGTAAGAAATGACAACATTATGGTGGTGCTTCAAGTTCATAGTTCTTAAAAATGACCAAAGTCAATAGGATTTATCATGTATGAACCAAAAATATGTGTAAATTCTGTCCTTATCGGTCCAATAGGTGTTGAGATAATTCACTGGAAAAGTCAAAAACCATGACATCTGGTGCTTGAGGAAAGTCAGAGGTCAGTAGGCTTCTTCCTCCTCTTCTCCCAAATTCCATTGCAATCCATTGTTAAGATATCTGTCAGCAGAAAAGTGGTTGACACACAGACAGACGGCCATCCCTGTAGCCGCTAGCATGGCTGAAAGTCTCACAAATTGCATTTCAAAGCAATCACAGTATCGACAGTGCCATTCTTGCCATTTGCAACACAAATAGTCAATACAGCGTTATAATCTGCTCCCTTGTTATTGCTTTGGGAAATCAGTTCCTGTCCATTCAAAAGGTTTATTTAAATATCTCAAACAGGCCTCAAGACAATCATTAAAAGCCTGCGAGGAATACCATGTCAATATTCCTTCCTTAGTAAGTTGTACAAGACACCCGGCATTTAAGCTACTGCACTAGAATCAATGTTTCCATAGAAACATAACCCTGAACATATAGATGTTCGAGTTATCAGGAAACGTCACTAAAAGAAATGTGTCCTATCTGCCCGTCCTTCCACCCATACATCCATCTACCTGTCCACCTGAACGAGAAGGTACAGGCGGAAATTCTCGCTTGCTACTAAATTAATTCACTTCAGGGCTTCAGGTTCATCATGTTTACCGTTGTTTGATTTATGACACAATAGCTCACTAAGAGAGACAAGTCCCTCTCCTTCAATCACAAAAGGTGAAGTCATTTCTCAAAGGCAGAGAAAAGGAAAATCACCCGAGGAGTCAGATACACAGCCAAAAGCAACAGCCAAAAAAACAAACTGCGCCCGTGTATTTTTCATGAGTCATTACCCCCTGCAGAACAGACCCACAGCTTTGATATTTCAAATATCAAATATCAAAGCAATTATGCCATTACTCTGTCTAACAATGACAGGCTGGCCTCGGGTGGTGCTTGGAATTAAAAAGTCATATGCAACTTCTGATTCAAAATTCACTATTCCCTCTCGAGCTTGTGATAAATCTTTACTTCAGGAACAATTCCTGTAGCGGTTTGTATTGAACATTTTAATGTGGAGTTACAGGCGTGATCAGATAAAATACATGTTTCTTTGTGTTCAAACAAATTCGGTTTCCAGGTTGACATCCTAATAAGAGGTTGGATTTTGTACCAAATTGCTAATTAAAAACATCACCATGATAAAAAATAATTTTTTGCCAAACTTTTACATTGCTTGTTGTCCGTAAATGTCTTCACAACTCACGATAATTGCTTTTCCAGCTCGTAAACGCTACGTGCTCTCACGCCCTGAAAATGAAATTAAAAATAAGAAATGTAATGTCAGTGCTTTCGTCTTACACACACGCTGGAGGAGGAAATAAGCACTGAGAAGACTGAGATTCTTATCATTTAATTTATCTTGCTCAGTACGAAATATTCCAGCAGGAATCAGTAATTATATACAGTCCACAATTCTCTCTGTATGAGCTGGTGAGATGGCCTTATTTCAGCAGGATATGATAACACTTCCAGAAGACAGAGGAGTTGAGAATTCATTCAACACCCCTTTTAAATAGGAGGAGGGGGAAACAGTCAAAAAACTGTCTCTTCGATCAAATATCACCATGCTATATCCATTCAGCAGGGTGAATTTTTCATTATATTTGTTATAAAAAGGAAGCTTGGTAGCAGTTTTTATTAATTTTAAGAGATGCTGGAAATGATTTCTCTGCAGCTATAAATGCAACTCTCTGCATATGTTAATTGAGAAATGATGGGAAAGGAAAAAAGTAAACAAAAACCATAATTGCAGAGTGTAGGCAGCATAAACTGGTTATCCATTGCATCAGCTCATATCTAATTTATTCAAGTTTTATTTTTTTTGCTTCCTGACGATTATCAAATAAAATCCTCACATTGTGATGTTAAGGAATGCAGCAGGAGATTAAACCAGCGATGACATTTGTTCTTGTGATGGAACCCTCTAATGGCTTCATTTCCTCTGGCTAGATGCAGTTCAAGAGGAAGAGGATGATGGCTTTGATAGATAGTTCAGAAAAATTTGAGAGCCATGTCACACTGGGTTCAGTCATCATTTGAACTGAAGACCCAGCAAAGCGCTTTGATGTATTTTTTCTTTGAAATATTGCAGTTAATGCCATCAACCACCCAGCTGAGTCTCTTCAAAAGTAAATTCCCACCCACTGTAATGTCTAATACCTTAGTGAATTCCCTTTAAAGCATTTATGAGATGATGTGGCTTTCATATTCAAAGATTTGGGCAGGACTGTCTCTCTGTGCCCAAAGAGATTTTAGTGGGTTTAGCTATTTATTCCTATTTTGCTCAAAATGGACGAAGATTGTGTCAATGGAGGGAAGTTAAACTGAAGCTCCGGCGTAAGTTCAGCCAGGTAGATAACAATGCTTCTCATTTCTCACACTGCACATTTCCCGCTGTCAGTGGCTGGGGCTGTCACCGGTAATCAGCTGTCTCATCAGCTGTTCTCTCCCATCCAATAGCATGGTGTCACACACTCAAAGCTAGCCTATCATCTTCGTGCTCTCCTTTTAAAATGAGACCTCTCTCTGCACTAGCCCCCCGTCTCCACCTCACGTTCGCAGAATCATCATCCACTTCTTGACTCATCTGGCCTCCAGTCTCCAGTCACCACCACCTGTGTCAGGACTCCAGGGGGTTAATCCAGCAACGTCTCGAATACAGTAGTTCTTCAATCAAGACGTCTCCCGCCAGAGTCCAAAACACCCAAGACTCTGTCAAGTTTCAATATCAATATCATCATCAATGCCACTTGTAATAAATCATCTTTCATCACGGACTCGTTTCTCCTGGTTGAAATACCTGTTCCTGCATTTGAAAACAAGAGTAAAGAACAAGAGTAAAGAGAAAATTGATGTTTTATGCCAGACCCATTAAATTAAAGAGCAAATTTAGTCTACAAATAAAGTGCATAAAAATAATCAAGTACACAAACAGAGGCCCAGCTATATGCCTTTATGCCTACAGGCCTCTATAGGGATGGGAGTTTGCAGCATACACCTGGTTATCAATTAATTATGTCTGCCTTTACAAAACCTCCATTCTCAGTGCAGCCTCAGTACAATTAATTCGGAAAGAGGACAAAAGTAAATTAAACAATTAAACAAAAATGATCAACAATAAATGACGCGATTATCAAGCTGTAGAAAAAAAAAAAAACATTCCAGTGAGTGTGTTGTTGCACTCACCTGTCTGCTCTAGGGTTCAACCTTTTTCTTTTCATTCTCAAAGCATAATAAAACCAGTCCACTTAACCTCTCCATCCCACTGCACTGTTGAAACTTTTCAAACATTTTGTGCTTACAGAGCGAGCCTGCAGTCAACGTGACAGGAATTATAGTCGAAAACAGCCACGTCATGGTGAAGGTTCCAGAGTGAACTTGTGCCATGTTGGTTTCATGATGGCCTATAGTTTTTCCTTAACTTGATTAGATATTTGTCTGTAGAGTAGAGACTGTATTCGTTCTCTCACAGCTGGCACAAATGGTCACACTGAGACAGCAGCCTGCTACATGACACAAGAGCCATAGACTGTAATCAACAACCCACAACAGCTTCTTGTCCTGCACATTAGCTTGTTGAATGAGCAACCAAAAGGCTGCAGTGGTGTATTGCTGGCCTTCACAAACATCCACTTGAAATAGGGCAATGCTAACTTTGGATTGCAGGTTCCATAGCTGTGTAGAGCTGCTCAGCTGCGTCACATGAACAGCATGAGATGCAACCAGCTGCTCTGGTTCAATGCTGATTTGGTCCTCATGCTTCAAAACCACTGCCAACAACACACTGTCTGCCCATGACATGTACAATACAGCACAAGTTTGTTTACTTTGTGTCTTGTTCCTTACAGTGTAACACACTGTCAATCGAATAGACATTGGCACACCGATCCATCCCGCTGAGATGATAAGGAACATTTTTGATATTATTAATTCTTAATAAGAATGCATTAAAAAATACATGATTACTTTAGCCTGCACAAAAGGAATGATGAAATGTGAATTTAAAAGTCACACGTTTATTATGCAGTCGTCCAAACAGAACAAGAGTAGTCCTATAGAAAGGTCACTATGGGCTGCACTGTGGAGAGCATGAATCCCACAAACATTTTTATCAATATCCATTGTTGCTTTCTTTATAAACACTGCTGATATTGCGGGGCAATTTGTAGCTACTAAAGTGTCCATTGTCAGTCTGCAAACTGCAAATACCTCTACCCAGAATCCAAAATGCAGACAAATTTGCTACAACAGCGCAGTCATAAATAGATGATTTTACAGTGTTCGATTTCCATCACGTTCCATCATTCAGAAGGATTGCAAAGCCCAGTCTCGTTTACTGGGATTACTTGTGTTAATATTGGACAATTTTGCAGCTCACGGTTTACATACAATGGCAACTCTCAACGCCAATACATGAAATAGTGTCTCCTTTGTGTATTGAGGCAGAAAGTGAGGATGTGGAATCATGGGTGGGCGTGAAGTGCATGAGACTGATCGAACACAGACCTGCAATCAATGTTTACCAGTTAATTTATTATTATTATTTAAATATCACATTCGCAATCTTCTCCTCACACAAGTGGTTTAGTTGCTGAACTGTAGCCATAGTGTGATATAATCAAATAACATGTCAGCACGTCAACAGGTTTGTGTCTCATCTCTGAACGACAACTAAAATATTTATTTGAAACATGCAGCCGTGTTTTCAACTTGAAGCTCACTGTAGTTGCCCTCTGTGGATATTGAAGGAATAACTGAAAAGTTTTGTCAGTGAACATAATCTGGGGATTAGGATCGTTTCATATTGGCTTGATGTTTTATGCGATGAGTCTATGGTTGAGGTTGGAGTTAAAGGTTATAAGCACATCTACAGTTTCCAACTCCTCTTTTCCAACACGCCATATCAATGTGAGAGAGATGCTGCTTTATATTCATGTCGTTCTTAACACAATCCTCATGACGGGAAGACCTTTGACTCTCATATTCTGTACATGGAAAACCAGCATTAAGCCACATTAAGCCACACACTCAGTCTTAGAAAATTCGCAAATATGGGAATTGATGAGTGCCAGGCGGCTAAAATAAAGCTTTGCCAACTGCAGCTGCATTATACTGGATCACCCTGGTTAAACACAGGAGGAAGCCGCAGCCAGAAAGGAGAGGAGTCCTTCTTCTAAAATGGAATTACTTCATTACCATCAGCCAAAAGAAGGGCACAAAGAGAAGAGTTAATGGCACAGATAGATTGAGGTGAGCGCTCCCATTCAAGCACTGCTGAATCTTTGACCACATCTGTATCGATTTTCTCCGCTGATAGTTGTCACAAGACAGCTGATAGATAGTGAAGGATACACTTCATTAGGGCCGAGCGTCTCCTTACTGGCCACCTCCTAAATCTTAGCTGCTTTTTGTGTGGCCCTGTCAATAAGTGCGCCATCACGGGAGAACCATGCCCGGCTAACTCTGAATTCTCTCTATTCACTCCATCCAACAATGAAGAGATAAGTCATGATGCGGTAGAGGGGAGGAGATGGAGGGAGGAAGATGAAGGAGCTGCGCGAGCTACCGAGAGGAGCTCAGCGTGGACTGCAGTGTGGCTTTGGAGCTGATCCTCTAAGCAAGAATTATAACCCGCTGAAGCATTCAATAAAAAGTTCATCCTCATATTTTGAATGACTCATGGGGCATCACATGCAGATTTACCTGGACAAATCTTTCCATGAGTGCTGAATCTCACCTTTTGAAAGTCTGAGTAGAAAGAGCACATTTTCCCCATTATCCCTTAATGCAGTAATTTAAAATGTAGGTTGTAAAATGTAACACTCTAAACACCAATTTCTGCAACATTACTGGACGAACTGATTGAATAAAAATTTATGTTAAGGGCAGTCTGTTCTGTTATTTTCAGCAAAATTATAAAACTGAAAATCTCTCTGTGCACATTAAATAAAGTTTTATTTTAGGATTTATTATCCGAAAACATGCATTTTTCATTTTGCAACTGACACCCAACTTGACAAAACTGGCCACAGTTAGCCACTGGGACCTGGCCAGTACAGCTATTATTTATCTAACATTAATGCATCTATTGAAGCAGTTGGGGTTTTACTGTATTTGCTCAAGGGCACCTCATTGCTAACTGCTGTGAGAGGGGAGACAATTACTCATTCACATCCCCCTGCCACATTTTTCCTGGGCAGTCCAGGGATTTCAACTGGCAACCTTCCAGTCACAATCTTGCCTGACATATCAACAAAGAAGCACATGTGTGCAGCCATTAGCATGTGCATGCGTCAGAAGGAAAACATTCAAATGAAATGTGGAATGTCAACAAAAAACCATCCAGCTCGCTTATGAAAATTAGCAAATTTGCCCCCCAGCATCAAACAGCAAAGAGATAGGAAATCAGTCCAGCTGTTCATTTTCTTTCACCCTGTTCCACCCCAGGAGACAGTCTCTGCAGCTAATGGAGCACAGCAAAGGTTAGACTCATTGGTGAGCAGAACAGACCCACATGTGGTGTGACCTCTGACTCACCTCGGCAAATCCATTGCAAATACTGCTGGCTTTTCTGTTACACTCAAATGATCCAGTGCTTTATCCTCAGCCCCGTGCATCCTTAAAGGCTAAATATCACAGTGTAAAGCCGGCGGATGGGTCCCGTGAGACTTTTACTGATGCTACAGTGTATGCATGAACTGCTGAACTACACAGAAAAGTTCTGGTTTATGCCAGAGTTTATTCATGAAGGAGGTATTTGTGTGCCTTTTTGCATGTGTGAACACATACAAGGCCATGTGTGCTTTTCTTTTCTTTTTTTTTTTTTACTATGTATTTTAATAGATTTCCATCTCATTGCTGTCATTCCCATCATCCTGAATGTGTTTTTGCACTCATCCCTGACATAGTTCACCATTATGCATTCAGGGTTAAGGACAAATAACCTCAAATTAATGTTTTTTTGCTTTTTTTAAAGTGGGTTATTTGTAACAATAGTCACATGATCTTCCTTGCTTAATTTTTGTAATTTTCACAGCTCAGCCTGACTCAACATGAATAAACAGAACCTCTATTTGCTTTTACATGTTTGCTTTATCTAAAAACTCCTAAGATGTTATTTTTTTCTACATTTCCCCATGTGTATTCATCTCTTTCAACTGCTCTTTGATTTGAGTCCTTATTCTGGAAATTGCATCTGGTGACTTGTAGCGAAAGCCCCATATGAAATACACACAACAAATTAGATAATAAAAGCAGTTCCAAATGTACAAATGCACTCTACAAAAGGGATTGAAAAACAGAACAAAAACAAAGCTCTCTACATTTTTCCACAAGATGCTATGTGTCTTGTCCCGAATAGATTTTGCAGGATGCAGTCACAGATAAAAGAAACATATGTATAAATCCTTTATTTAAAACAACCAAACAGATTTCTTGGTAATTACCCAGCAGCTTCATGTTTTCCTGAAGGAAGCCGATAATGTAAGCACATTAATTTATTATCAAGAGTCATTGTACCTACACCTTATCACAAACAGCAGTTCATTATTGTACATTATGTTGAACGTAATCAAATATTTAAAGAGAACTAATGAATGACTCAAATACAGAGAACGGCACACTTAATTTGGACGCACGCTTTTGCATCAAGGTTGCATACAATTTAATATATTTATCTGCACCGTATATGTATTAATATATATTAGTATACATTTAATATATCTATCTGTAGTGTATATACAGTATGTATATGCAGAATATACAGAGCAGATATTATGAAATTAATCTGTGCAATTATGGACAAACTGTGCATCTCACTCACTCATTTGATGTGGCTACACTTCCCTTTCTATTCATTTGAAACGCTAGATCCCTAAAATCCATGCCCGCTCGTGGTCCATCATCACAATCTGCAAACAGTATTAGTATAGATGTTCTCTCCTCAGACTGATTTGCTTAAATCGCTTCAAGTGTCCTGAAGAGGTATTGCAAAGATTTGAAAAAAAAAAAAAAAAATCACACACCTCCAAAATCCACTGGAAGTGCCCAGACTCAGCTTTAGAATCATTGAGTTGAATCTGTTTTTTTACTGCTGCTATTGAGGACATACGCAGTACGCAGGCCTGTGTGAACATCATATGTAAGAGATTGCATACAAGCAATCAACAGTGCAGGCTCAGCAAGCCCAACTAATTTCACTGTCTTGCTCTCATTTGCTGGGATAGATTTTACCTTCTATTCTGGGCTCTGATGAGTCTCCATGAGGTAAATTGTTAATGCATTGTGTTGTTCTTGATACGAGTTAGATCAGAAAAAAAAAAAAAAAAAAAACTCATAGGAAAACATTGCTAATAATTAATGCTGGGCTGCAGACTCTCACACATTGAGAGCTTCGGTTAGCAGCAAGCAACATGGGAACAACACTCCACTTTTTTTTTTCTCCACGAAAGGAAAAAGCGTCAATACACTCCAAAGATGTGTAATATTCAGATACATTTATTAAAACCTTGAGGATCTAATCTTCACTAAACCGCAGGCCTGTGTCGAGCAAGAGAGCGAGTTAAGACCAATGAAATGGTCAGACCAGTCATATTGACATTTAAGGCACATTGATTGATTCACAGCATCAACTCATGCACTGAAGAACATGCAAAAAAAAAAAAAAAGCATTCCATCTTAACAGTTGCCGGTAGCTCCCCAACCCATAGCCAATGTGAACTACTAAAGATGCAAAGGCAGCAAAACATCCTTTCATTCAAAATTCACTCTTCCATTCATGCATTTGCAAAAGAAACATTACAAAGTCAGCCTGTTGAACTTGGCGAGCTTGTGCTGCACCCACAATGCCTGCAGGATCCAAAAATTTGCTTCGCTACATTTTCATAACCCGGCCTACTGGATGCACTTGTCTGATACGTAACTTTTCCCCAGTTTCAAATACAGCAAGTAAGCCAATTAAATTATTCAAAACAATCTATGTCCAGCACCTCTGTAGTTAAATTAAAAATTCAGCTAGATTCAGATCTTACAAGACAAACAAAGTACCACTTTTCTGAGGCACATGCACAAAATCTCAAAATGGATATTGAAAATTGCAATTCATAAATTCATGTGCTGTCTGTTAAAGTTGTTCCCTGTTTTCAAGGTTCCGCGGAGCCGTTTTTGAAAGTCGTGTTGTTAGTATCATCACAAAACATCGAGATTCCAGCCATTTTGGACTTTGCATAATTTTGTGAGGAAAAAAAAAACAAAAAAAACATTGCACTGGGCTGTTCTAGCGTGCTCCGCTCATTCAATAGCCTTGCTAATAGAACTGCAGGGAGCCTAAGGCAGTTCTCTGGCATCCTCCGTCTCTTCATCGTGCGCAGAACAAGACCTTGTTCTGCTGTATAATGGATTTCCCACTTTACATGCAGATGAACACACAGATTCACAGAAAGGCAACCACATACAAATGTACATTTAAAAAAATCACTTTAAAGTGTTAACATATACTGTAGCGGGCAAGTATTGGACAAGTATTGACAACAATCACAGTGGTTGTTTTGTATTCACCAACTGTGATCTGATTGGCTCCTTTGACAGGCGCTCATTATGTCCCCCACATCTCTGTCCCTGTGTCCTCCGGTGAAGGAGGGGGACGCTGACGAGCTGCACAATACCTCTGGTCTTAAATGTGTTACAGTCATCTCTGCCAGCTGTCTCCTTCTCCTGCCCTATTGCACTCTCTCTTTTTATGGACAGAAAATGTTTATTGACCTCGATCTGAGCGTTCACAAAACCTTCATCACGCAGAGTCCTTGCTAAGAAGTGCTCATTTAAAATCTTATTGCCGCTGCTTTTTGCGATGTGTGTGTATGTGTGTGTGTGTGTGTGTGTGCAACACAGGTAACCCAATCAATAATATTCTCGTCCTTGGAGTGGCTCCGCTCTTCATCCAGGGTCCTGTGTGTTTAAGTGTTTGTTTGTGTGCATGAATGCATGGCCGTGGACGCCTTGTGTGTGAGCGTAAATATGTTTTTTGTGTGTGGAGGGTTGGCTGCTGAAGCATTCAATAGTCTCTTTCCAACTGTGTTTGCTCTACCGCCATATCGCCTACAGAGAAGGTTCAGCAGTGTGTACTCTTGGGATAATCAAGGATGAGACTGGTTTCAATGCAACTATGTAAAGCAGGGAATTGTTGGACCAGAAGTGTGGCCCAGATAAACTACATTCGATCCCCTGCTGGGACTAATTTTTCCTTGATTTATGATTGATAGATGCAGGAAAGCAGCGCAGCCCAGATACGGAAACATGGGACTGACTGAATTTAATAGCAATGACAGGATAGTGATGAATTGAATCCATTCCATAATTCATCCTTTAATTAGACTGGTCCATGTCTATCCATCATAGCTCTGGAGAGATGGATGGGATGGCTGTGGTTTATTGATGAGGAGGTAGTTCTTTTTGATTGCTCTCATATTTGACTCAAATACAGTGGCTGCAGCAGTCTGCCCTCATATTAATGGGCTGCTTCAAACTCATTTTAATAGTCCATTTGGGATATGGAGACAACATAATTGTGGAACAAAAATCCTACATCTACCCATGGAAAGATATAAAAGACATCATTTGGTTAGTGAGAGGAGGCATTGGTTCCATTTCTCGCCATTTTCTAATTGCTTTTGTTTGTTTGTTTTGTTTTAAATAATATCCTCAATGTTGCTCAGCAAAAACTCCTGAATCTCCTGAATAATATAGTGATCATTTTTGATCACATTTGTTATGGTCACCAGTTTTAATAAATGAGACTTTGTCTCTGAGAACTGGTGTTTCTTCCTCACCAGTTTGGCATGGCCGACATCTCTAAATGCACCATTACTCATGAGCCAAGGCAAGAAGCCTGCAGAAAATTTAAAACTCTTTGTCACTGCAGGAACAAACATGGTGTAGTAGTTGTTGAATTCATCCAAAATGGAAACTGAATTCATTAAAACTGCAGATTGTTTTCTACACTTCAATTCAATTAAGTGAAACTAAAAGATCACTGATTGGTTATTCCTCTGGAAATGCACCTCACATATGCAAATGTACAGTCATGTACCTTTGGCTTTTTATGAAGAAGTGAGGTATTTTCTCATGCAGTTGCTCATTTTCTGTACTGATGATTTAACTGAGAAAGGTTAATGACCATCCAAGCTTTAAAAAAAAAAAATGTGTTAACCAGGGCTGCATGAAAACTCCCCGAGCTTCATGACGAGAGTCCATTTTTTTTTCTCCACCTGGGCACCTTGATGCTTATATCAAGTCCCACAGGCAAAGTTCAATGAATAAACAAAGCATTTCAGCATCTTTTGCTTCAATGATCCTCAGTTTCGCTTTTTTACTCTCACTGTTCTCATCAGCATCACTGGTGCGGCAGTCAGACTCCAACCCTGAAACCTGGCACAGCTGCTGTATAATACAATATGATTTTTTTTTGTTTGTTTTTTTACCTACACAAGGTCAAAAGGTGTAAATACACACACACACACACACACACACTCTCCAACAGAAACAGAATAATACCAAACAACATATTAGAAGAGCGAAAGTAGAAGTGAAAAAAAAACAAAAAACACTTTGCATCAATCCATTGGTAAATCATTCTGCAGTGACAGCACTGAGAGGTCGCCATACAGCCCTGCAGCATTTTTGTGTGAATGATACACTACATTGAGCAACATATAAAACCATATTCACAAGGTGACACCTCATATAGGTGCTCTCTTAAGTCTATTACACTTGCAGGGATGCCAGAACAGGAAATTAAGTCTGTATCCTTCATTGTTGGGAAGTGTATAAAACTGTTTTAAAGTTTATTGCACTGAGTTAGAGTTTGTTACCAGATGCTCAACATCCAGGCGTAATTATTTTTATTTGCCACATTTTACTAAAAAGCAAATCATTTAAAAGGGCATTATGAAAAGAAGATGAAGAATTAGGGCAAAGACAATCCAAAAATACTCTGTCAACCATGTTTGGAATACAGCTGCTCCCATCAACATTCAATCGGGCTTTTAAGAGCATCCTCTTATCGTAAATAGAAAATCTGTTAACAAAAAAAATCCATTAGAAAAGAGGAGCTTTTGACATGAGCAAAAAAGTGATGAGCTTGACAGAAAACAGAGCGGAGTGCAAATGAAGCGTGAAAAAACGTCAGAGGAAATCTCCCTGCGTGCTGAGAGACATCTTATGGTAAATTAAAAAGGTGACTCCTTTTAAAAACGGGGTGCTGATCTGTTTTCCTCCCCATTATTTGCCTCTGTTTCAGCAGTCAGAGGGTGATGTGACACCAGAGCAGCGAGCAGGTTTTGAAATGTGGAGTGCAGCTTTTCCCTTATGCATCATGTATTCACAGGACGCGCCGACGTGTATGAGAGCGTGCACACGGCAACACATATGGTGAGTTCACACACAAATGATTTTTTCATTCCCGTTAGACACACTGCGGCAGCCACGAAAATATAGTCACCCAACAGAGAATCATGGATGTAGACAAATTAATTTTATTCATGTTCCCAGTGACACTTGAACATTTATAACACTCTATGATGTAGTTGTCAGCAGCTATAAGGACATTCTAAGGGCCTATTAATGCCCAGTATTTGTCAACATATACAACTTGTCCTATGAAGACATATTTCATCATAATCATTATCTATAAATAATAGCCTCCACTTACGTGAATCACACACTCAAACAACACATACACATATAACACATGGTTATACACTCCTTATGAATGCTGAATGGAAAACACAAATGAAGTTCTATATTTTCTCCTCACTCACTTTGACGTCAACATCAAAACAGTGTTTACATACACTATACTGTATATTGTTTATATGGTGGTTGAGACGACACATTTTAAATAGCCAAACTGATGAAAACAAGTATTAGATATCTGATTACAGTTTCAAAAGTACAATAATCTTAAAACGGTCCCTTTAAAAAAAAAAAAAAAAAAAAAAATATTAATTACACTACAACATGCTAGAAAGTGGACAGTTGCAAATAAATAAATGTGTACTTGTCCTCATGTCCCAGTTCTTGCTGCTCCATGTGGTTGTAGTATGAATGTAAACCTGACCAAATTGACACACCTTTATATGATAAACCAGAGGCAAATTCCTTGTATGTGTACACATACTTGGCCAATGAAGCCGATTGTGAATTTTTAAATCCACTTCACATAATTTATAGTTAAATAGCATCCAGTTTGGAGTTAATTCAAATGAACACTTTTGGAACAAAAATGGTGGTCTGGATCAAGAGATATTTAAATTCACTGGACTTGGCTTTGATGATACATTATTAGGTGTACACTATTAAAAGTGCCCTAATATGATGAACCCACCCAACCTGGCACTAACTGATGGATAAGATACAGTTCAGTGAGGAAAGTGGAACATTTAGAGGCTAAAGAGCGAGATATTTCCCTCAATAGTAAATGAGACCAAAACAGAGCTATTAGAGTAAATACTTTGCTCAGTGGCTGGAAACACGACTCTCAGTGAATCCTAATGCCGCTCAGTGTCTGCTGAATGCACAATTAGGCTACACTGTGTTAACACATTGGCCGTATCTACTTTATAAGATGATCATTTGTCAGAGCCGTACGTGTATCTGTCAGCTTGTGTCGGAGTTGTGACTCCAAGTGGCCAATAAAAAGATGGATGCAACTTTATCGCTATTAATAAAAAACATGTTCATCATAAACTATATTTTCTAAAGCTTGTCTTCTCAATCTAGATTTTAACCATGGTTATGAAGTTTGAGAGCAAATTTGATATGTCTTGTGATTCTGTCTGTTACCCCACCGGCACAGTTCACTGCTGTGCTTTTGATATATCTTAAGTATGGGTGTCATACAGACTTTTCAGCTTTGTACCAGTGTTCAGTGTGCTTTGCTTCCCTCCCACAGAGGGGATTGATCTGAACTCGACTTACAGCATCTGAGGACTTGCTGACAGTTGTTAAAATTATTTCCTGTGGGCGCAAGGAAAAAGGAATATATTCCTTCAAATTAATGCATACATTGTTCACTTGACAGTCATGGATTATAGGTGTAGATTGATATGGAATATTCAATAAAGTTTCGCCCTGAAATGGGTCCTATTTTACTATTTAACCCTGGGAGACATTCTAAAATATGAATTATATAGTATAAAGAGAGAAAAAGGCAGAGACTTAAAATGTTCACAAAAACAGAAATATGAGTGTAGATGTTAATAACACAATATAAATTATTTTAAAAAAGTTATTACCTGTGATCGAAATGTAGATAAAAAGGCCGTCCCACCACCAACCTGCTATCACTCACAAACTCATTAAAACTTTATTTTAGTTGCACCTAAGATATGAATGTCTCCTGATGCTGAAGAATAAACAAAAGATGACTATATAGATATAATATGATATATTACATTATAATGGTATAATTTTAAAAACATCAATTTTGAGGGACTGAGGGAAGAAGTTATTGTTTTGCTGTTGATCTCCATTTTAGCTGCCCTGAAAATATCATGGATGCAATTTCACAGTGCCAGTGCTGCAGCACAGTTGAGTTGTTGCAGAGGAATGAGAAAAACACACCAGACAAAAAAACAAATCTCCCTCTCAACAAAGGTGAATGATTAGGGGCTATTTTCTCGTGCGTTTCAAAGCAGTTTTGACTTGGAAAAGTTTGCATATAAAGAATACGTCCTATGGGGAGTTTTTTTCTCTCTCTTTTATGTTGTTCAGTGCAATGTGGACAGAAAGAGCAAATCTCCTTTCTCAAGAGCAACATTCTCACTGTTACATTCGTGCTCACTGGGGTCTGATTTTTTTTTTTTTTTTTAAAAACAGTCGAGTCAGAGATTCACATTATGTCTCACACTAAGTCGGCGACAGTTTAGTGTGGCTCGCTGGAGGGCTTATTTTTTTGTTTCCTCCTTTGACCAGACATGACTGTGTCAGCAGCAGAATCTGCACGACCGCTAAAACTCTAAACTGCTCACGCTGCAGCCTCCAGGAAGATCATCACGCGTGGAGTCCTGCGCTACAGGCCGGGGGAAGGCAGGACTCCCCATCAAAAGGGCAAGCACCTGATTCAGTGGTGCAGGTGACCGGCTCCTGCGCCTCGCAGAAAGGAGAAGG
The DNA here is from genome assembly GCA_037975185.1 of Centropyge bicolor. Classification (NCBI taxonomy): domain Eukaryota; kingdom Metazoa; phylum Chordata; class Actinopteri; family Pomacanthidae; genus Centropyge; species Centropyge bicolor. Next base: position 1,579,393 of record JBBMOC010000054.1, read on the forward strand.
CCTCCGGCCATCCAGCTATGCACTGTTGTATTGCAGATCTGTTTAGGCGCCACTTGGCAGGCTAATCGTGTTGGCGTTTGAAAAGAGGGGTTCACAACAGCGGCCATCTTTTGAACTAAGAGGAAGGGAGTTTGCTAAGGACTTTTTTTTCAAATGGGAAAACTGCCATCCCATTTTTTCATATCATGCCCATTAAAATACCAAAAAGTTAAAGCCATCTGTGGTGTCAACATTGCTGGCACCCAGCAGGGAGGCTAACTAATACTGATTTGCAATTCCAATGAGTGCTGCCTTTGGCCAGGAATATTTTTAATGCTATCTAGAATGGCAGGAAAAAAAGAGCACGAGTGCGTTGTGTATCCAGCATCTTGTGAAATGTCTCAATAGTTCTTGACTACTGTTTGAAATATTTAAGCCGGTTACACCTGTGCACAAGTGCTGTTGCTGCTTAATTATTTTCAGATCTCTGCGATTCAGATCTCTATTCACATGCCTGTTCATTAAATTAATCATCCTTGAAGATAAACATCTTCCACAGCAACAGAGCAAATAAACACAGGAGAGAACATTACACACAAATAAACTGTTCACGCCGTACGTACAGAAGCATTTTTCGATATTTTTGGCAGAGGAGGCAACAGGAGTTAAGTGTTGAGTGAAAGGTGACTTGTAAGGCTCAAGAAACAATTTTGTACAAATCTTTTCAGAAAGAACAGGGAGGATTGACTGGCAGCTGAAAGGACTCTGGATGAGGGACTGGTAGAGCCTAAAGCCATGTTTCCACCACCTTACAACACTTTCACTGTTGCACCCTTAAAACCTGTAAATAACCCATACCAACATGTACCTAAACTCTACACCACCACAAACAGTTCTCTGAAAGGTAGGTGGACTAATCCTGTTCACCTGTTCAACAGCTGTTAAACAACAGCTTGGTATTAAGGAGCTGCAGTGTTCATTAACTGACACACTGTAAGCTATAGTGTACATTTACTGCCAGATTGTCAACTTACTACTCGCTGTGTCTTCTGATTGACGTCACCTTTCTGTCACTCACTCTTGCACAAGCGCGCACACACATTAAGGAGTGAGCTCCTTTTAAAACAACAAGAACACAATGGAGGACATCGAACGCCTCGTATTCTTTCTTCTCTGTATGTGGTTGTTTATTACATCAAGGTGACAAGCTTTGTTTGAGAAAAAGGCTGCAGGCAGCAAGATAAAAGACTGCTGGGGGGGAAAAAAAAACAGGAGAGTTGGGGAATCCTACACCAGAGCGCAGATGACGAGATGACTCGGTTTGCTCGGGTTCTTTCTGATCAATCAGTGTTTCTGGTTCCGCTTTCCAGAGCTGGATCAGTCTGCTAACTTTTGGAAACACAGAAATAAATGTTCTAATGCGTAACGAAATGAACTGAAGTGAACCGAACTTCTTGGTGGAAACATGATTTTAGACGACAATGATGAGTTATGTCCGAGGTCACCTCCGGGTCAGGCATTCAGTCCGACACATAAAGGGCAGAGGGAGAAAGAGAGAAAGAGGGTCCTTTTCACACATGAAGCCTGGGTTCAATCTAGCGGCTCTGGCGACTCGTCCACCGTGTCTAGGCCTTTCACTCGCCCAATGCATGCTGGGAAAAGGCTCATGCTGGCAAATTGCATCATCTTCTATGGAGAATTGACTCTGGGTCCTGCTTTCACCATGACACCAACACAGAAAATGGCCAAGACATTTATGTCTCTCAGGTCCATTCGGGAAAAGGGTGAAAGTGGCAAAGAGCACGCTGACTGTACCCAGTAATAGCATCTCCATTCTTATAAAATGCTTCAACCGTGTTTACACAGTGTGTGCAAATAAATATGAATAATGATCTAATAATAATGTGTCTTAAGGAGCATAATTACAATCAAAACGAGGGTGGAGCTGACAGTCATCCATCCTCTCCAGATTAATTGCATTTACTATAATTACCAAAAGCATGCATTTATATTCATTTACTAATGGAGTAGAATAAGTGACTGACAGCTCAAAAGGGACAAAACAGCAGTGGAAAAAGAGCTTAAAGAGAACATCCAATGCAGAAATTGCCAGATAAAGCAAAAAGGCTTGCTAGGAGGTTGCATTCAGGGGTCACTGACAAGGCATTCACAGAATGAAATTGGAAGAACAAGACAAGAATGCACAAAAAGGAAGAGAAAAAATATCTGACTAACCCATTACTTATTATAAAAAGACTCTCTTACAGAATACCCATCATGGGTAAGAACAGACAGACAATGTTGATTTACACAAAAACGTCAATCTTTCCTTCCGTCAGAGAAGAGAAACGCTTATCCATATTACTGTAGGTGTATCAGAAGAGGCAGTAGAATATAACTGCTTGTCAGTGAGTGATACGTAGTTTCATGTAGGGTGTAGTGACGGGTGCAGTGTGGTCAGAGGTGGAATAAGATGCGTTTATGAGGCCTGTGAAATGCTGCTTTTCCATTTGGTGTTCATTTCACATGCACAGAATTTCTCTTATTTCTCAGTGTGTCTCACTTTAAGTGCTATAAGGAACAAGTTATTTCACAACTTTACTACCATAAATCACTGTTTCTTATTTACTGCATGCATTATTTACTATGTTTATGGACTGTATATGCTTTTGGCAAACAGTTATGAACAATCACAAAACATCCTGAATGAAAGTATCTGGAAAACTTTCGCTGTCAAGATTCATTAGTTTTTTTCGACATTGCAACTAAAGTCACAATTAGCATTTTTATTGTTATGTTCAAGCAAATCAACACACTTTGTTAAGGTTAGGGAACAGTCATGGTATTGGTTAAATATTACAAAAGTGACTTCAAGCACAAGTTGGACTTGTTTACTTTTTAATACTTCATCAAACCACAAGCTTTCCCTGACCTTAGTGTTTTATTCACCTAAACCTAAACACACCCAGACAGCAATTATTCTTTCTCTGGCAAAGTCACTGTTTCAGTATATGAATGTAATATTCTAAAGAACAGCATTAGAAATTTAAGCACTTAATTAAAGTAAGAATACAGAATATCTTCCTATACTACTGTTCACTGCATACTGATATCATTAGTTTTCTGCCAATCTGGTTATTTGGTTTATGGTAAGATATTTATAAGAGTGTTACATTTACAGCAGCAGCATCATGTGTATGCCCAAAAAACACAATCAACATAAAAAACAAAACAAGATTACTAACTTGTAAGAAAGATACACAGAGTGTGATAAGCATTAAGTATTTGTCTTCAAAGTACATTTTTGTTTTGTTCTGTAAACGGATGATTCAAAGTTTACTACAAGAGACACTTACCTGGTCCCACAAACTTCCCATCATGACTCTAAACAGCAGCACTTTTCAACAAACAAGCATTTAACACGGGGACTATGAGGAAGTAATTTTCTGCATCATTTGAGACAGAATAAATCAGCGAGCGCAAGTGTGGAGTCGCTCATGACTCAAAAACCGCAGTTCACCAACTACTGTCAGTCTCATCTCTCCCCGGCTTTTCCAAACTCCCTGTCAGCTGTCATTGTGGCTTTAAGTGCTTCTGATAGTTCTTCATAAGCTCAGATTATTAGTTGTGTACTCCCCCTCAGACTTACTTCAGCTCCCATATGTTTAAAATGCTTCATTTCTTTCTAACAATGTTCTTTGGCTGACATGAAAAATAGCTGCTTAACTCCTTTCAGACGCAAAATGGGAGCAGATAATATAATCTTAATGATTAAACTTTAAGCAAGCAGTGGAGAATATCTATTAGGTCTGTGTGGGAGAGCTGATTTTTTGTTATATCACGACAGTAGCAGAGACTCCCAAAGCTCTTCCCTCCATATAGCAGTACAAATACTAGCTTAGTGCAGATTTTTTTGGTATCGTTTATGAAAGTTTTCAAAGTTGTTTCAGATGATATCTTGCAACCCACATAATGTACAGTCTGTAACACCCAGATGGATAATGTATTTTTTTAAATTTGAAAATGAAAATGGAGTGCACTTATATAGATATTATCTACTTAACGGGCAAAGTGCTTTACAATGGGTCTCTCACACACATACACTCAAACACTGATGGCGACCTCGCTGCCATGCCAGGCGCTGCTCTGTCCATCGGGAGCAATTAGAGCGTTTCTTGCCCAAGGACACTTCGACGTGTGGAAGGGAGAAGCTGAGATTGAACCGCCACCCCAGGGATTTGCGGATGACCCACTCCTGAGCCACAGCCACCCCCGAAACAACTGAGCAGGAACCGCTGACAACATCACTACAGATGTTTGTGAAATGGTGTAAATAGAGGAGGCAAGGCAGAAAGGCTTTATTGTTGTTGGTAGCCAGGACACATTGTTCATCACAGGGTGTTACATGAGTGACTACTAGTACACCCCTTCTTGGACAACTGGAAAGCTGAGCATATTATTTTAAGTTTATCAGTTTCAAAGGGCCAGGACTCATCATTTGGGGTTCAGTGTCTTGCCCAAGACTTCGACATAGACAGCAAGGGCCCAGGGATCAAACAACCAACCTTCCAATTGGTGGACAACCGCTCTACCTGTTGAGCTACAGCCACCCTCATCTCATATTTGGAGGAGGAGAAGGTTCGACCTGGTCATCATTGACAAATTTGTATTATAACTTGCTGGCAATTTTCGTTTTTCCCACTCTGCCCCACATTGTGATCAGATCTCAATATGCAAATGAGTTCAGTGGAGCTGGTGGTCTAAAGACAATGCATGGAACACAATGCCACTGACAAGCTTCCTTAACTTTTAAGTCTTTTTTTTTTTTCAAGAGAACACTTGATAATTACTGCTAGTTATTACTTGTAGTGTTGTTGGTCTTTCTGGAGCTAGCTGGATGAGGCGGAGCTAGGTGACCTTTCAATTTGTTTGGTGGATTTTACCCCTAATAACTCTGACACACTGTCTGGATTACATTTACACCACGGCTCAGGCTCCATTTACAATTTGTCATTTCAAGTGTGCCACATCTGGATCAAATCACACATATATAAAGCACATATATGACAAAGGTATGTCGTAAGGGGCTTTCGCAGATGCTGTGTTCTCATCCTCACAGCTCATCCATTCGTTGAGCTGCAGATAAACTCAGCAGCAGCTCAGTGCACTGTGGAGTTCTATAGAAAACACTGGAGCTGCTTGTTCCTGTTGTTTTAACGAAACAGAGAACATTGTGTATGATTTTAGTGTCAGTTTATATGATGTTGTCAGAAGGACAGAGGAGACAGTTTGTGGATGTATTGAGAAAATAAGAATGTTCCATAATCTGCTTAGAGACATATAACCTAAATTCCACAAAACTTGGGACGCTGTGTAAAATATATATAAAACAGAGTGTCATGATTTGCTACAAATACAATATATTGAATGTTTGACTTCATCTGTGTCATTGATTTTTGTAAATATCTGCTTATTCTGAATTTGATGTCAGCAGCATGTTTCAAACAAGTCAGGACAGGAGCAACAAAAGACTGTGAAAGTTGTGGACTAAACCAAAAACACCTGTTTGGATCATTCCACAGGTAGACAGGTTCATTGGTAACAGGTGATAGTATCATGATTGGGTATGAAAGAAATACTGGAAAAACTCACAAGCTAGGATGGAGAGAGGTTCAACACTTTGTCAAACACATGATTGTATAAAGGACATTAATACATGGGCTGAGGAACACTTTGTAAAACTGTTGTCAGTAAACAGTATAACAGTATACAGTTTTTGTTTTTTGCAAATGATCACATTCTGCTTTTATTTATCTTTTACACAGTGCCCCACCTTTTTTTTTTTTTTTTGGAATCAGCGTTGTTTCCTAGTGAGATGGACGCATTTACACCATTTCAACATCTGGCAAGAATCCAGAGAAAATAGCCACTAGCAACCAGGTTTCAATCAGTCTTGAAGGCTTCTTGGATGCTTTCACATTGGAAAGGATATCTATCTGGTTTGCCCATGACACATGAAATCTGATCACAATGCAACCCTAGATCTGTTCTGGCTGTTTCAGTCTCATTCCAATTACATTGCATCCTGTGTGCGTTTACAATTTACATTAAGACACATTTTTCCTTTTACAGATAGGATATCCAGATACTGACTGCAATTCAATGCCAGCTGTAAATGGGCTATTGGGCTCCTTTGGAGGATGGAGCCTGTGAAATGGGGACACATCAAGCATGTGTTATTAATATTAGCTCGGCTGTTTAACCTGTATTTATGCAGAGTAGGTGGGCTGAGCATGCTCTCTTGCAGCAACACTGTTTACAGTTACATCAAAAAAAAAAAAAGATAAATAATAAATAAAGAAATTTTAGGCAGAAAAAAAAAACCTCACAAGCAACTGAGCACCCAGATGTCTTCAAATCACAGAGGACAGAGATAAAACTCACAGTTTAAAAAAGAGCAAATGCATCTTTTTATTTGATGTGGATCAGTGGATCTGAACGTTTGTGCCGAGGGACCTGCAGTATCCCAGGAGAAGTTCACATGGGAAATTCTCAACGTACATTTTGGTAATTTACTACAGATAACCACTATGAAACTGGATATATGATTTTAAACCTATTTTTCATGCAACCCATTTTGTTTGTAAATGCTTTAGCTTGGCCTACTAAAGTAAAGGGAGGAAAGCATAAATTGTTTATGCTCAGATGCAATTTCATATTCACATTTCAGCTTGAATTCCATTCCATACTTTACAACCTTGCATGTGATTGGCCGGGGCGCAAGGCAAGATGGCGCACAGGTTGCCTTCTGGGGCTTCTAATTGGCTAATGGTGCTGTCAATCTCACTTTGGTGGCTATCCCTGTATTCTATTGGCTCCAACGCTTCTAACGTTCCTAGAATACCGAGAAATAAGTGAATTCACGTAGCACAGCGAATTTCAGGCATTGGCACTAGGATAACCATGATGTCTCAAGCTGTGCCAAAATGTGACCTCGTGTGACCGACGGCGTTGTTGCTTGCATGAAGATTTTTTGACTGAGATATAGCACAGGCGTCACAGCCACACACTGCTCTCAGCCCGGCCCTCGTCCACCACTGGTCTGGCACCTGATATATAAAACACAATATAATGCCAGCGCAACCAGAAGAACAGGGCTGAGACCACCAGCACAGGAAAGTTTGATTTTTATTTCTCACACATACACATAACGTGATCGTATAGAAAAACACATTTTTAAATTTCCCCCTTTCTTTTTAAAACATAATACATTTCTACACATCACACAAATTCATATACAATATCTTAAACAGCAACATTACTTAACACCTACTTAAAAACCATAATTCAAATATAAAACTGAACCGTGCCTACCTGATATATAAAACACAATATAATGCCAGCGCAACCAGAAGAACAGGGCTGAGACCTATATAACACAGAAAAGAATAATTACAGACAGGAACGTGGCTATCATGGCTAAACACGAGGCGCTAGCCACACGCTAAGCTAGCTAGCATTAGCTCTGAGACAACGTGCAGCTCATGAATAAAAATGTTTCACATACACATAAATGTCTATAACTTTCACGGTTAACTACAATCATGTCTATAAACAAAATACATGCAACAAAAACTCTCTGGAACATCAGTAACATACTGAACAAATGAACATCATTCTCAGCCCGACGCAGACACACTTACCACCAGCTCAGGAAAGTTTGATTTGCTGAGGTGGGGCCGTGACCAGCTTAAGAGCTCTGTGGCTGCGCGGCTCCAACCACCAGGTGGCATCAAACGGCACATATAACATACACATTTTAGCGAAATTCAAACAGGCATATTTTTGACTCTGTTACACTCGCCTGCACTGTCTGCACTAAAACCTCTCTAGTTTTGTTCTGCTTCATTTTATCAGAGTCAAACTTTGCAGAGAGAATGTTTACATATTCTGCTATGATTTGGTAGAAGTTTAGAGCTGCAGCTGGATCATTATTATCCTAAAAGTGCTTTTTTTTTTCAGGCGAACCTGAAATTTTTCATTTGTGCTGTGTGCCATCTTCATTTACTCTTACCCAGTAACATATAAACTGATATTTACACATCTGAACAAAACTTACAAGTGTTTATTGTGACACAAGAATTATTCAAATAGACCTTGTGGTTGCAGAGATACACTCATTTTATTATGGGTATGTAATTTTCGAGCAGAGGCCTGAAAAATAGTTTAGGGCTCAAAGTGTTTTACCTTTGGTTTGTCTTACACTACCAGTATCTCCTATAGTGTAGAGTTTTGCACAATATCAGAAAATTAAATCTTCATCTTCGGCTTCTAAAATGACAGATTGTGGGCAAATTCGTGTGGGCTGTAACATTTTAATACATGAGGAAAGACTTGGTAGAGTGTCTTGTTCAGATGCCTCGGCAACCTGAAGCAAACAACACCAGCTTCTGTTTCCATGCACTTACATAAAGACTTTTGTTATGTGTCCGTCTTCCCAGTCTCACACATAGGCCCCGCATTTTCTTGTTACTCACACATCTTTTGAATTATAGTGCAATGTATCAAAAGGTCACAACACAGTATACAAGAGCAATAACAATTTAATGAAGGTTAAGTAAAAGGAAACAGAGGCAGAAACCTGAACATAAAATACACCCACGAGCAGCGTGGGACCTCTACATCATGTTATTGAGAGCCATTTTTTTCTTTTCCTTTTTGTTTATGAACTTGTTTCAAAGACTGGATTAAATGAAAAAAAAAAAAATCACACAGTATATGGTTACTTCTGCACCAACTACATTAGAAGGTTTCTGAAAAGCAGCGGTGTGACAATCGCCACTTAAGTTGAGTTTGCACCTACACACTTAAGTTGTTTTCACTTAACATGTCAGTCATCCTCCTCTCTATGGCCATAATGGCTGAGCCACAGAGCACACATGGATCACACAGGGCACAAATGAATCAGCATCAGTCGCGTGATCTATCTCTGTGATTGCTGCTCAATTAATACACATCCTCCTCCTGAATAGCAGCTTCACATTTCATTTTGCCGACTTCTCGGCAGCGCACTCCAAACCTGCAAAACATGCTAATGGAATCATAATTGCTGTTATGAGGGTGAACTTCTCTTCGACAACCCGGGCAGAGGTCCAATCACCCAGAAAATGAATATTATTGAAAACACCTGTGTGGGTACACATGCTGCATTAACACCAGGAGCTCCATTCACAGCTCAAGTTCACGGCTCACTTTGTAAAAGGCATAACTGCATTTTTTTGAACTTATATATACAGTATGAGTTTCTGCATGGCAAGGCTAGATCCAGCAACCTTGAATCAAATAAATAGGTTCTTTGAAAAAGTCAAAGACGGAGATGAAATGCAGCATTTTTTTCACAATTGCACACAAACTAAAGGAAAAAAGGATTTTCAATAAAGCCAACACATCAGAAGTTGTAGGTTTTTTCATAGGCATAGTTTTTTGCCCGACCAGGTCAAGTATTGAGAAACGTACTGGGTCACACATATTGTTTGTAGATGCCATATTTTTTATATCATCATATATTTCAAGAGGATCTGGCATTAAAAAGATATATAACAGCATCAGTGTGCTACTGAATTTTCATTAGATGATGGCAGTCATTATTGTTTTTTTTAATAGATTTACGTATGACCTTTGTGTAAGACAGCGTGCACACCTCTCTGCTGTATTATACTCACAACTTTATAGCGATGATCTAATGATGTGTGATGAGGCTCGGCTTCGCTTAAGCTCATTTGTTGCTTCCTCTACACTTCTTCTCCACCTGTTCAATAATTCATCCATTCACTTCCCCAGAGTTTAAACACCACGAGGCAACTCCCTCCTGGCTCAAACAAATCTATCAAGTAAGCAAAAATTACCGCTTCTCATCCACACAGGAGCCAGTCACTAACCCTCTGATCTCATCACTGCACCTGTAGCACCAGGTGCAGCTCATGACTCTGATCCCAACATGGTGCGAAAGCTGACGTGCGCTTTTCACTCTTGTTCCAGCATGTGGCACATTGGTGTTAATGGCTGTGCAACTTGCAGAGCCGAGTCATTTTGTATTTAAACCGTCCCCTATCTCCATCCTCTGTAAGCCTGTCAGATCTCCTTGAAATATTTTTGCACTGTTTCGCTGCTGCTTTACACCCACTTCAAGAAATGGAAAGGTCTATATGTGATCCGATGAGAGACAAATAGTTTCTCAATCCTGTGAACTCAGGATATGTTCCACTAGTCACAGTACTTCTGTTTCACATTTGTTTCGGATGTAATTCTTTTTAATACCAGTTTGACTGCTGGTTTTTGTGTTGTGGACTAACTGGGGCAGACACAAGCAGTTTAAGTGGTTTAATCAGATCTGGCAGGTTGCAAGTGAATGAGAAGGGTTTTACGCTGTTGGTGATAAGGTGAGATCAGGGACAGCTGTGACTGGAAAGGACCCCAACACCTGAAACCACACCCCCAGCCACTGAGGCAGTGCCTGAACAAAAAACAAATCACAAAGAAAAAGCACAACACTAACCTTAAAGGGAAAAGCCTGAACTAAAAACACTGTACTGTTTAGTAAAAAACTAAAAAATGCACAGAAAATACACCGAGACCAGAACCATGACATTAACAATTTGAGTCAAAAAGTTGAATCTTTGAAAAATGTACATGAATTTCAGAATATCTTATATTTTAGTCATTCATTCATTCATTCATTTGTACTTTGTGTATTTGGCATGTTCTCCTTTTACTTTAATGACTATGTGCACTTGAGCTTTACATGTTCACTGGGCTAAAGCTCATGTGACTACAGAAGAAAGTCCATGATGCTCAGGATTCAGTTTTTGCATTGCTTTGAGACCATTATCCTGCTGCAGCATGAATCCTTCTCCACAGAGATGCAAACCAGAGGGTGTATGTCTCTGAAGAAAGGAAGAATGGCACACTGTGGTATCGTTCTCTCTCCTGTTTGTCTCCTCACATACACCCTTCTGTTACTGTCATACATCTCAAACTTGGATTAATCAGTAAATAGGACTTTACTTTTTCCAGTCATCCACTGTGAAATGTTGGTATTTCTTAGCCCACCCCAAGCGTTTGGCCTTGTTTCCCCTGCCGAGAGGAGGTTTAGAAACTGCTCCTCGTCCTCCGAGACACTGCCAGGCGACTTTCATTTGACAGCTGATTGGAGTCTTGTGTTCTTTATTTAGCAAATTCTGTATCTGTGAGGGAGTTGATTTTCTATCTCTCAGGGAACTAAGTGATGTATTGATCCTCTGATGCTGTGGTCGCTTTTTGGTCTGCCTGATGGTGGGTTTATACACACAGTGGGGTCCAAAAAATCTGAGATCACATTGAAAATCTAATAGTGTTCCATGGAAGCCTGGAAATTATCAGAAAGTTTGAGGATTGAAGGTGTGAAGAAGTTATGACATTATGTAAAACTATTTTAGATTCTGCACTGTTTCTAGGTCAGCAATCAAATTAAGGCAATTTTCTTGTATTGACCAATTTAATTTCTGTTTAATCTTCTTGATCTCTTTTCCACGCTCTCCGAGTGCCTACATTTACAATTCTGCCGTCACTCTATCTGGTCACTGATTTCTCTGCATATGTTCCTTGAGCCAGTCATTCCCTGGATGCTCTTTAAATATCATTACAATTCTGCCTTTCAGACCTAGTATGGAACAAACTCCCTACCACTGCCATGGCTTCCAGGATGCTCAGGGAGAATCAACACCTCAACATTTCTATCAGCCACCTGCAGGCTTCACTCCACCACCACCACCACCTCCACCAGTAAATAGATTCTGAGAAATCCTGTCTAAAGCCCTGTCTTCCATCTTCATATGGGCTTAATGAATATGCTTCACATGGATGGAGTCTAACTGCCTACTAAAGTCTTTCTATTGCTTATCTTGATAACACACACTTCCATTTGAGCTTTCCACATAAATGTAATAAAGGGTGCTAAACCACTTCATACAAGTAAAAATGCAGATATGACGGAGTGAAGGGATGGTTATATGAACATGAAGAATGTTGTTCTGTTTGAGTTCACCAGGTATTGTCAGGAGTTTAAACCTGGGTAATAAAAAAAAATAAATAAATAAAAATCTGTAATGAATTGTTTGATTTTCCAACTGACTCACTCCAATTAAAACTGCTTTGAAGACGATATGTAAAACAGAACATAACTCTTAACCTATAACTTACAATTCTCAATCGTTGCCACATTTGCCAAACTATGTGCTGCTGTTTCATCCTGATGTAGACTAAGCGACATACCTTACATCTAATTCTAGCAAATGTACATGGCCTTGCGGCTAAACACCGGCACAGCTAAAGGAAGCATGGCCATTATTTACATGGCCTTGCTGAATTCATTTGCATATAAAAACACTCTAATTGTGGTCTTTGAACTTTGTAAAAGAAAAGTCAGATTAAATTGAGCCCTTTTTGTTATTATTATTTTGACATAATTTAAAGCTTTGTACAGCACAAATGTCAATGTCGTCTTTTTCAAAAAAGTGCCTTATGTAGTATTATCTTCCACCTGAACACATCAGCTGTCATTGTCTTTTACTGATGGACTTATTGCATCTTTAAAGGGAGCAACTAATTGTGAAATCACCTGGTGTAAAGATTGTTTGGAAGGAAACCCTCTCAGTCCGTAGCACATGATTGGACTCTGCTGTGCTGTAACAATGACCAATGGAGAGCACCAAAACACTCATTAATTTATGTGGAAGTGCTACAGATTTCTTTTCTTTTTTTTGTGCCATTCAAAGCCTCTTATAGATCCAGCCTGAACCCATTTTGTCAACAAAGTACTTATATTACCTGCATTTGGTTCAGAAGTACCATAATTTGTTCTTAAAGGGTGTCATCAACAATATAAGGGTTTGAATGATTCACTTTTAAAATGATGGAGCTCGTTTTGAATTAGCATAAAATGGGAATGATTTCACTGTCTTCTGCTCTACACAACAACTCGGGAGATTTGATTGCAAGCACCTCCTCAACAGTCATTTTCCTGTTGTACAAATGGGCCTACTGAACACCTGTTGGACATTTATCTGGGCAGATGAGTAAGCATAAAGTTTTCAATAGTGCCTAGAATGATTATACCTCATATTTTATACCAGGAAATTGTCTCGTTGTGGCTACATAGTGCTAGTCATAGAACATAGTACATAGTACATAGTCATATTTTGTGGTGAGAACGCAAAATACCAGTGACACACATGTAGCACAATTTGCAGCAAACAATACATGCATTTATACAAATTATAAAAAAGCCCATGGTCGTTCTGTGACACTGAAATGCTACAGATATCAGAACAAGAACTTCCATAAGGTGCCTGTCTCCACTTTTTAATAATGCAGAAATGTCATGGCAAATAATATAAAAAAAAAAAAAAAGCACACAAAGCATATTTCCTTGAAACAGTCTTCATATAAATGGAGAAATAATTGTATTTCCCTTTTTTCCGTGCGGGATTTGTGATGTCATTGGCACTTAGAGTCAGTATAATTAGATGCCAGAGATGTATGCCTCACCTGGGGCGTCTTCGTCCTCTCCTTCCGCACCGGCCTGCTCGCACAGGCATTGGAGTAGAAGGCTCGGCGGTAGATTTATGCCTCTCCTCAGTCCATTAATGTTGTCTTTTTATGTGTCCATTTGGCATAGTGGCCACTCCGCTCACCTCATTTAGGCTGGATGCTGTTAGGACAGCGGGGAGAGTCCTGTGCTGATTCAGGTAGACAGACAAAGAGGGTAGGTGGTTTTGTTATGTTCGGGAAACACACTCACACATTCCCTTAGCATATGATACCATCGTCAGACCTCTTTGTTAGTCCTCCTTTCTGCATGCTATTGAAAGGCACATACTGGAGGTGTGTGTATGCACTTTGTTTATGTTTTTATGTATGCATAAGAGTGAGTGTGCCTCCATGCATCTGAATGAGTGTGAAACTGCACAGAAGCCCATATATTCTGATTAATGCTGTACAAGTTAATTTCACACATGACAGCAAGAGGAGAGGAGGTTTTTAATTTTGTGGACTTAAATAGCCAGAAATCCTGTAATCTGAAGTCAATAAACTCGACACAGTGCGCGCCTTTGTGCTAACTTTTTTTTTTCCCGTCACGTTCCCTTTCTAAATCAGGAAAAAATTTACTCTCTCTAATATCTGTAAATTCAATTTGCATCAACAGTTATTTTTTGGACAAATCTTATCAAGAACATGCTTTGTAATGAATTTTAGACAAAAAAGACACAAGGCTCTCCTGCCATCTTTGTACATGTTTTGTACTATCTTCAATTTAGCATGTTGTTCTGCCGTCTGAATCCTTGTGGCCAACCTGAATCTTGTTCCCTTTGTTAGCCTTGCTCCCTAAATAAATCACATTCATCCAGCTTTGTTCCCCCTTAAACATTTCACCCCGGTCACTCCCTCCCCTCCCTGCAGCGCTAAATGGACTGCACTTTTCTTCCGAGTCAGGACAAAAGCGCTTCACAATGCCGCACATTCACACACGTACTCACACACACTGATAGCCGAAGAGAGCAATTTAAGGTTCAGGTCTTTTGCTCAAGGACATTTTGATGCGTAGCCTGTAGGAGCCAGGGTCAAACCACCGATGCACTCCACTTCCTGAGTCGCATCTGCTCCGCTATGATGCCTCCATGCCCCATAAAGGGGGCCTGCCCCGCAGTTTTTACTACCACTATGCTAAAGTATACCAAAAATAACAACAGCCGCAAGACGTAGCATTTATGAGTTTTCTCTAGTTGCAGCATTTGTTTGCTCCTGTTGAAGTGGAATTTGGTAATTTGCTCTCAGTTGTTTCCCCTCCAGTTATTGCGCTCAACACGAGGATTTTACTCGTGCAAATAGGTTCATTAATGGCAATTTGATGTTCTCTCCTCAGGTCAAAATTACGACTGTTAAAATAAATGGATTTTTAGGTACAAATCCTGCCTTATTTGGCTGTAAGGGTTTTTGACTCTTCGCTTTCCTCTAATTTTATGTGATGTCATGATGTGACATGATGCAGCAGTGCAGTCAGGCGGGCTCCCTTTCCCTCACTAAAATATCAAACGCTCTTGTCAAGTCAACACACCTCCTAATGCACATCCAGATGGGGACAAGCTACTGCCAGCTTCACTCTGAAGATGGCGTAACATTTCATAAACTGCTTCATTTGCCTTTCCCCCCCCCCTCTTTCATGATATGCTGATGCCTTTTCAAAATCATTTTTGACATCTTTTCCGTAATTGTTATAATTATGCATCAATGCAATAAGCGGCCAAGATAAATTCACAGGCAAAACAATCAATGTAGGTATCATTTTAAAATGCAGATCTGGTGTTTCCATCCTGTCATTTGCATTGAAATAATGACAGTGATAATTTCTCATATTTACCTCAGGAAGGTGTGACAAACATTATCCTGGGTAAGTGGGATCCTATGGCAGTAAACACATCAGGAAGGTGCAGCACAAACAGGTGATAGGTGTCACTGCATGGTGAATGGGTGAAGCATAAAAGCTCAAAAAACATCTCGGAGCATATAGGAACGGCTTCAAATGAAAAGGTGGAACTGCCGTCTACTGTATGAATATAACATCTCTGCATTCTAAAGGAGCCCTGGCACATGGACAGTTTCATAAGAGGGAAATGATAGACATCCATAGCATAATTGCTTTTCAGAAGGGCAGTTGGCAGTAGTAGTTTGGACGGAAGGAGGGAGACGTACAATAATGATGAAATATCAATGAGATGATGAAAAAGTAATCATTCTGCCGCAGAAGCACAGAGCTCAAAAGATCCAAGTGCCAACACTCAGAAATCAATAAGTCTGATCCAATGTGGGACAATTTACACATGACACATCACTCATCACTCCATATTGGAAAGCCCACTGCCAGGTTGCCATTCGCGAGGGATCATTGCTGCTTGACAAGAGTAATGCAGCAGAATGTAGAGCAGCCAAACTAAATGTAAGATGTGTTTTTAAATAAGAGCAAACTTTTAATGTATAAACTCCATTCATCCGCAGTTTTTCATACGTTGATTCATCCGACCAGATTCGTCCATTCATTTATACCATACTCTATTTAACCCGGGTTTATTTCACATCTGTACAGCCCGGGCCTATTATACCATCACACAGTGAGAAAATGAGAGCAATACAAAGAGAAACATTAATATTCATAATGGCAAATCATTCAAAAATGCATTTAACAATCAGTACACTTTGAAAGACATCCGCTAAATAGGTAATTTGAATGTTCTGTGATGAAAAATTCTCCAAATGGAATCGAGTGAAGCTCCAGTTTACTGCTGTAAACTGAATACCAAAGGACTTAATACCCCGACACTGTATTTGTGTTATTGGCAAACTTCTCACGATCAAGACGTCTGCTTTCAAAATGAGCAAAAATTATTAGAAATGAGTAAAGTAGAAATTCATTTTCTCAGAAGGAACACTAAGGACATTTTAGCTATGTAAATGTGCTTTGCCTTGATTTCTTATTCCGCACATAAAAGCGCATTTGGGGATAACAATCTGAACACAAGGTCCACTTTTTAGTGTTATCCAGAGCTTTCAACTCCATCTAACAGCATTCATGGGCAGATGGAGTTCGCTCAGATGCCATGTGAAAAACACTAGGTTTTTTTTTGTTTTTGTTTTTCTTGAGTGAGATTATAGAGGGGGGTCGTGTTATTCACTGGCAAAATAACAGTGGCAACTGTTCACTCCTGCTCTCTAGATAATTCCCGGGTCATTAAATTAATAAGTCCCATAAAAAAAATAAAATTGGAGGCAGTTGCCAGTCCCATAATTGTTTGGCTAGCCCACATAAGATGCTTTTAAAATAATGTCCTGGATGACACGGATAATCTCCATACATAGTCAATCCAACAAGCAGGTGAAAAAGCCTGCTCAAATCATGAAAACCCCCAATACGAACACACCAAATTCCCTGGAAAACTTCCTCCGTCGTGTTTTTTGAACATTTTGCAGCAAAGCTTTTGTTAGTTTGTTGATCCAGGCAGAACTGTATTAAAGTACTCAGTACAGATATCTGCAGTGCCAGAGTATTCCTGTGTGAATCCTCAACGCAGCACTTAAGCATTTTAAAAAAGCGTTATGCCAAAGACGGGCTCATCTTCAATGAGAAATCAACAACACTGAAGCTACCCTGCATAAACTCAAGTCATGCGGGTATAGAAGAGCATGTAAGATATGCATTTTCCCTTGGAAGAGAGGCCAATTCAAGTCTATAATTTGCAACACACATCCACAGCAGAAGCTCTGAGAAGGTGGTCCTCCCCCAGTGACTACATGTTTTTCCTGTTTCATTGTCTGTTGCCTCCGCTCCCTGACACTCACACGATTCCCCTCTCACGCACACACACACACAGATACACACTCGTCTTCTGCTGAGCTCCCAAATACACCGGGAGTGTCGGGGCTAGATAGCAACGCCAGTAACCAGGCCTGACAGATATTCCTCTGTGGCCAGTTCAGAGAGTGGGCAAGGAGCCCGAAGCACCTGCTGGCAGGCCGCTACGTCACAGCAGTCACCGGCAATCACATTTCCCGGCTGGAGCCAAATGTATGTGGGAAGGTGTGTGTGTGTGTTTATCATCTTAGCAAACCTTATCTAACAAAGTTGACTAAATAGCACATTTCCGCGGAGGCACGGTGATTGCATTACAAATTTCCCAGCAAGCGTAGCCAGTGCAAAGATGTAGGTCGTTTAGAGAACTACTTGCACAAATATCGTCGACTATAACAATATTTTGGTGTGATGTGACTTGATAATGTTCTGCCAAAGAAATAAAAAAACACTTCAACTAAATCACAAAAGTATAATCTATTATTTATCCTAAGTGATCTCGTGAAGTGCAGACATTTTTGGTTTAATTTGCTGAATATGCAATGATCCAAATTCATAACTGACCTTAGAAACAAATGTCCAGAATACAGTATTACCCAGAGTTCCTTGTTCAGTGCTGTTCTAATGCTTTTTAAACATTCTCACCAAGTATCTAATGTCCATATATGTGGTGTTCTGGGCTAAATCAGGACAACCAGTAATTAAACTTAAACAGACATAGTAAATTAGGTTTTAGTCTAAATATAGGCTACTATATTAATTACAGAGACTTGTCCAGTTACTATGGAATTGTCGTGAAATTTTCATTTTTATTTTCATCTCAGCACTTCAAACTTTATGTCCATGCTACCTTAAAACCTGAGGTGTAGAGTTCATTATTGCAACGGTTATGAAGACAATATCACCACAAGTTCCACTTTTACTTACTTTACTTTTACCATTTACTCTTGTTAAAGAAATCCACAAACTTTTTTTTCATCCACGCAACATAGAAATCCAGTCTTTTCTGTTCATGGCTAATGCAGAGACCCTAATTCATGCCTTTGTTTCATCCAGACTTATTTATTATTATTATTATTATTATTATTATTATTATTATTATTATTATTATCATCATTATTGAATGTAAATCTTCCAATTGTTAAAACACAATACTTCACACTAGAAGAACACTTGACCGCATTACAACCTTCACTGGCTACCTATTCATTTCAGATCAGACTTTAAGATGCATCTGATGACATACGAAATTCCAAATGGGCTCACCGCTTTATACCTGTCTGATCCCCCTTAAACCTATATCCTATATATAAGCCATGTGCCTCTTTCCCCTTCTCTCTCTCTCTCTCTCTCTCTCTCCCTACTTTGTCCTACTTGTCTTATCTTTTCACTCAGGCTTCTCTGTGCCGGATCATCGGCTTTCTTGGGACCTCTCTCTCACTCCCCTGGCTGCCGGTGCCTCATTCCAGATGTTTTGGATCTGGATCTTCATACTCCAGGAAATTCAGCCTCCCCTTGTCTCTCTCTCTCTTTCCCATGTGTGCATCTAGTCGTTGTCTCTCTCTCTCCACTGTGCATTTGTTCCCTTTCTACTGTCTGTGTTAATGGTATGAGCTTTGCTTCTCGTGTGTTTGTGTAGTCTGCCCTCTTTCCACGTCCCTGTGGTGGAGAGGAGGTCATGTGATTTTTTTCTGTCGGGCAACACCTGAAGTCACTTGATGTCCTGCTGGATCCATATTCATTGTTTATGTTGAATGCACATATTGTATTATTTTTCATTGAAAACAGAAAAGATTCTACAACACAGTCTGTGCCAAAGGTGGAAAGTAGAACTGTCTACAGCAAGGTGTATTGTAACCTACATATTATATTTATATGTTACTGTTGAGTTTGAGATGTAAGTTTTAATGCCTTGAACAAGATAAATGCAATTCCATTCACCCACATTGTTGAGGCGGCAGCAGATGTCTCATTATTGGGTCTCAAACCTCAGAAGAGGAACCGAAAATATCTGCACGGGTCAGTGTTTGTGTCCAGATTTAGGTTACAGTATTTTGCCACTGATTATTGGCTGAACATATGTAGCAAAATGGGGGGGAAATGGCTGCTATTGTATACTTGATTGACAGAGTGTGAATCCATGAATTTGTATCCTAGTAATAGTGTGTGTGTGTGTGTGTGTGTGTGTGTGTGTGTGTGTGTGTGTGTGTTGTGGACACCATGCCATATTTCACTTTTCTGACTAAGAATATATATGCATAATTGGATGTGTTTGTTTACGTGTTCGTGTTCGGAGGGACAAGCTGTGGGAGTTTGCACTGAGGACTGTCTCAGCAGATTTACACACGTGGAAAACAATATCATCACTCTCTCCACAATGCATCTTTAACCACAGCAAATATGAACAGGAGCGCAAGCGCTGGAGAGATGCTTTAAGAATAGACAAACAGATAAACAAGCAGAACATTTTATAAAGTTTCAAGGTTCAGGGTTCATTTATTTATCGTTCTACAACACAGGGTGCTAGCTGGAGTCCCTTTATGATGCACACAAGAAAAATAACAAAATAAAATAAAATTATATGGAGGGGTGCGTAGGATGAATTAGGTCTCACAGCCTGAGGAAAGAAGCTGCTCCTGTAGTCTGGTGGTGCGGCAGCGGATACTTCTGTATCGCTTGCCAGATGGCAGCAGGGTGAACAGGTTGTGGCTCCGGTTGGTTTTGTCTTTAAGTATCCTTTGAACTCTGTGTAGGCACCTCAATTCATCGATATCACTGATGCTTGGTAGATGGTTGCTGCTCATGTTCTGGGCGGTTATAATGACCTGCTGCAGTGCCCTCCTGTCCTGGGTCATGCACAAAACCATGAACACAAACCTCTTTAAATGTTAACAAGAACTTACCACAGGAATTTTGTCTTCTTAAGTTTCCTAGGCATTTCTGAGCTTTCTTTACAAGAGTGGAAATTTGTGATGTTCATGACAGGTCTTCTGTGATGCTGACACTTTTTTCTAAAATGAACAATTAGCTGCTTGGTTTCGTTGACATTTTATATTTCTTCATTTGGCATTGTCGTGACTTGTAAGCAGTATGCATTTAAATATCCAAATGTTTTTAATGATTTCATATTTATTTTCATAGTTTTTATTTTCTGTGTCATCAAAGATACTGATGTCCTGTCCAAATATCCACTAATTGGATCCACTTATGCATTGTGTTAAATGCAGCCATACACTTGAAAAGAAGCTTCTCGTTATGGACTTCAGTGGATCAATTAAAATGCAATAGAGATGCTTTATCCCCCCAAAATTAATAGCCAGGACATGTGGTTCTCGCTGACTGAGACAGATTGGAGCGGGGCAGAGGGAGGAATGAAATCCAAACTTCATCACACTGAGCCAACATGTCGAGAGCTTTAAAGTGAAATGAGGAATGAAAGGACATTGGCGCTGTGTCACACATTACCTTCACACACCAGGAGCTCATCACACCGGCCTGATGGCTGCTCATGGAGCCGCTCTGGAGTGATGCAAAGGACCTTCCACACACTCAGTTAATATCAAAAACTCTATATGATTTCATTGTCATTCGTGTGTCCCAGGTAGATTATTACCACCATGTTCACTCATTGGCAAGTGCTATTTTGCCTGATGGTAGGATCAGTGCACACTGTAATGGCTGTTATGCCTCTGATATTGATTTGATACACATCTTGATAAGGACTTCATATAACTAGGATGCATTTTGTGCCACCAGAGAGTCAATTAAATTTGATTCAGCCAAAGCACAATGTTGTACCACAACAAGTCAATCATACGACTGTCCTTATTTTATCTTACAATTTGGCCACTACTTTTCAAGAGGGAATATTTGGGCATAAATAAGAAGAGTTTTAGAGAGAGAGAGAGAGAGAGAGAGAGAGAGAGAGAGAGAGGAAATGGAAATGGAATTTGCAAACTGGCTTAGCCTTGCTATAATGAAAACACTCTTTTAGCAACCTGATTTCTTGATGGTACCAAATGAAAATCAGTCGGTAAATAGCTTTTAAAGAAAATTCTGGTTTATTATACCCAGCTGTTCACCCTGGCCTCCTCCCCCTACCACTTTTTCACTGCACTGTCAGAACATTGCACTACGTCCAACAAAATGTTGCCAATGAACATAAATTGCTATTACAAATTGGCTGCAATAGATGTAATTTGTTGGAGAGAAGGTTGCTATTACATATGCAACAGAACACAAGCCTCAAAATGGCTTTTAAACAAAACGCAATGGTTGGTTTAGTCTGCAGTGGTCTGCTGCATGAGGCTCATCTTAAAGGCATGAGCCATGGTTCTCACCACCCTGTCTCCTAATTTATATCTATACACCACTAAATTATTTACACATACTGTACATACAACGTAATTGCTGCCTAGATTATATTCAATGGCAATGTTTTGTTTATCCAGTACAGCGGGTGATGTGTGCAACTATGATGATGAGATGACCAGATATTTAAATTTTGTTTTATTATATTGAAAAGTAAACACAAGGAAAATACAGCCAAGCTATTTGACTGGCCTATAAATAATCATTTAAAAAAAAAAAAGGGAAAAAATGATCATGCATTTATTTTCATTGCACAGAAAACAAATGAAATACATTGTCTCTGGCAGTTTTGCCGATGAAAATGTAATCCCTGTGGACTCTATTTAAAAATGCATTTGCTGTTTCTATATAATTTTTAGGAAACGTGTCTTTCACCATGCTTATGCACACAAGGGCAGTTATTTTCAAAGGTGCCCTGTGGAGTTTTCTTCTAAAGAAACAACGTTCTATTTACATTTAGCGTTACTCACAGAATCATTGAGGTCGAATGAAACTGCCAAATGCATTTACTCTCTAATAAAACATTTGCAATGGCAGTTTTACTTGTTTTAATCCTGCATTGTTTACATTCATGCATTCATTTGCTAGAAGTCTTCTTAACTGCCTGTATTGGCACATTGGTGTGGATTTATGTGCATTTCCCACCTGTAGTAGAAACCATTTAACCATTCAACCTGCTTCTTGCATCACCCGCATGCGTGCACCTGTGCGTGTGTGTCCTTGCTTATGCTTATGCATAAGACAAACAAAGCAGGGACCCACTCATAATAAAACGCTCCATAATGCTACTGGAGGTCAAAGACTCCACAGAGTACTTTTAATAACCCTCAGTTCATGTCAGCTCACTTTCCTAACTGGCTGGTTGTACTGGCTTTTTATCACACAACCCATCTTGTGAGAATCAATCACTGAGCCCCCAGAGGCTTGAAGGCAACAGCATCAACTTGAAGTCATATCAGTTAGAATGGATTTCAAGAGTGACAAGTTTTTACAGAAAAAAAAACAACAACATCAAAACACTCATGACTTCTCAAATAACTCCTGCTGCAACAATCTGCTGCAGTAGTCTGCAATCTGATTTTAAAGGAAGTCTGCATTGTTTTGTTTTGTTTTTTTCACACACATAAAGTCTCTCCCAGGTAACCAGGCATATGAGTTTGGAAACTGCTGCTCCATTTATCCAAACAGATGTGGCTACTTTTGCTTGCCTTGAGAGCAGGGCCCCCACTTTCACAGCAACTGTGAAGGAGGGAGACAATTATGGAGATTCATCTCTGCAGTTTGTCTTCAGGGCACAACTCATCTCTGGAGAGAGAGAGAGATAATTCTGCAATGTGTCGGATGACTTGCAGATGTTATGTGTCACACGGCGCAGAGAAACAGCTTTTCAATAGACCCCCTCACTGCAGTCTCAGCACTGTTGTAAAGGTGTGATATGTGTGTTTTCTAGGAGCAGGGAAGTTCGCAGCCCTCCGGTTCCAGATGTTCAGTTTGAGCGCAATGGGGTGATTTGTTCATAGATACTAGAGACCTGCACATTGTTGCACAGGTTCAGTGATTTATGGAGCATGAAGGCAGGGATAAGATCTGTAGACATGTTGTCACTGAAGTTGACAACTGAAATGCAGTCATAGAGACTAAAAGGAACATCTTATGTCTTTGTATTTCTTTAAAAAAATACAGCATGGGTTCCAGCTGTAGAAAAGGCTTTTTGAGTTGTTTTATATCGGCATCTGTGAGAAGAAAAAGCTCAAACCTGCAACATAATTTCTGTAATCTTTTACTGTACTTGTACTTGTTGTCAGTGTGTTCATATTCAGGCAAGCAAAAAACATTTCGGTGGAAGACACAAATTTAAATGCGTGAGTCAACAAATTATTTAGATTTCTTAAAGCGCCATCCAGATGGGCCTCAAACAGTTTAACCCTTTGATGCACAACATATGAACACCCCTTCTAATGCGCAACATGGGTCAAAAATGACCCGCATTCATTTTCCATGTGTTTTCAGGCTGGGTGAGTGTTTCTTTGCTGTATTTTTTTTTTATCAATTTATTTTATTATTAAATGTCCCAATTATAATTTTAATATCTTGTTTTTGATTAGTACAAGGTCAATGCTTCCATTGTCTGTTTATTATTTTAGGAATAAAAATAGATTTTGGATTACTACACCACATGGGTCAAAAATGACCCATTTACCCAAGTGTGATTTTGAATTAAATTACTTCATACTATAACAATAATTTGCTTCAAATAATCACTTTGGCAATGCTTTGGGCCAAATAATTCTATATTTTATATTTGAAATGTGTTTATTTGTCATACACAGACCTGGACATTCTGTAGACACATACCTCTGATAACAGTTGAACGGTTGATATTTTAACCATTTTACCATCTGATTTGTGACCAAATACAATAAAACACAACTGATCACAGTGCAGTAGATAAAATTGAACTGATAATTTAACAATGTAATCAACTAACATAACACATCTGATCACAGTAGACTGCTAACGGCCATTTCAATTCTTACATCCCTCACAAATGACCACGACATATCTGTGCTCCTTACACACAAGCCTGGTGCACTGGGAACACCAGCTGCTGGCTTTTCTGTCCTTGGAAGTTGTGCAGATTGCACACCTCTTCCTCTTCCCTTGGCCGGCCTGCCTGATGTCCTCCTGTGGCTGTGTGGTGTCTGGGTTTTGTTTTTTGATCCCGCATCTTCCCACAGCCTCAAGGATGGACTATTGGAGTATGGGTGTGCTCTCCATGCGCCTCTTCATGTGTGGCATGACTATCATGACTACCATGTGTAGGTGCTAACCATTTGATCCATTGTGTCTACACCTCCTTTTGTTTTGTTGTAGAACTGGATCACATCTGGCTTCTTCTTTTGGTTGCTCTCATCCACTGCTTTGTCGTCGTGCATTGTACTCAAAAGGATAACAGGCTTTCCTTTTTTCTGGACGTAGCTCACCATGGTCATGTTGCCTTTGAATCCAAACTCTGAGCTGTAGATCTCACGCAGTTTGGATGGCTTCATCACAGGTGGGATATCAGCCTTGTTCTGTCGGAGAGGGCCTACAATTGTTAGGTCCTTCTCAAGGAGCTTCTCAGCCAGAGGGACACTGGTGAAAAAGTTGTCCATCGTGATGTTGCTGAGATTTTTAGCCCATATCGTCGATGGTGACACAGTCACTAGGGATGAACCGTCTTCTGCAGTTGTCTAGGAAGTAGCCTATTGAAAATGTTTCCCTTTCTGACAAGATATGGAGCTACTTAGTCTTCAAATTACCTTAAACATAATCAATAATTATGCAGAATTATCACATCAAATTTCTTATCTTTCTTATTTCTTAGGTAAGATTATAATTATTGTAAAATAAGACTTATATGTTTCAGATCTTCAAATAGTTCTCCACACTGGGCTACAGTAAATATGTTAGACAAATGTGGGTCATTTCTGACCCATGTGTGAAAACTTCATGAAGACTGACAAAAGCTATGCTTATTCATAAAGGAAGAACAGAAAACTTAATATGATGATTTGTGCTAAATAAAACAATTAAAATTTACTGAATAGTTGGATTAATAAATGATGAAATACATAGATTATAAACATTCAGCATAGAAACACTCAGCAATACATGGAATAACATGGGAAATGGATACGGGTCATTTTAGACCCATGTTGCGCATTAGAGGGGTAGTGATATAAAAAGTGTTTTTATTCAAAATGTAAAAAAGAAAAATATGCAAGAAGGATGAATTATGATGTAAAACAAGTTAATTGAGGAATACCTGGAATGCTGAGTAATGAAATTAATTAATTGCAAAGATACAGCAAATAAAAACTCAGTCGGGTCACTTTAGACCCATGTTGTGCATCAAAGGGTTAAGACAAGCAAACATAGGCACCAGTAATGCACCTATGCTGCAAAAGTCAGCCAGACAGAAGCGCAGCGTCATAGCCAGGCGCCTGCTTGTTACTATCCTACGCTCACCGGCCAGTTCAGAGACAGGGCAAGCAGTTTCTGAATCAACAGAGTAGCAGATATGGAAATTCTCTCTGGCACAGATTAGGGTTTTTCAATTTGAAAGAAAAAAAAATCTCCCTGCTGTGCTGCTTTAGAAGCTTAGTGGAATATTGAGCTGATGAGACCATTCAATGATAAAAGACAACCAACTGGACTCAGTGATGTGTTAAAACCTCAGCCAGAAAAGACAAGTACATTATAAGCCTGTGAGCTAATTAGAATTGAATGGTAGATTGCACAGGCAGCTCTATTGTCGGGATACAGCTTCTCTTAGTGGATGCAGTGCTCATAAGGAATTATTACCACATTATGATGTGTTATAATTGTTATAATCAGAACATGATAATGATGTACTCTAATATTTTATTACCTCTGAGAGTTGATCTTTTCCTTGAGGTATGAATAACAACGTTTCCATAGCCACACAAGACTCTAATTATTTTTGAGAATGATATGATACAAATGAATTAACATATTGCAAACGTAAATTCCTTGTGTGGGTTAACACCCACATGCAGTAAAAGAGTGTGTCCTGAGTCCACCTTTGAGCAGAAAAAGTTTAAACGCCATATCTCTTGCAGTGCAATTTTCTGTTCATGTGATAAGACATGCTTGGTTTATATTTCTCACCAGTCTGCTCCGCAGTCTGAGCTCCTTAAATCCCACTTTGATTCCGCTATGAGCATCAAAACACAGCTTAATTCATTAACAATATTTGATAACTCCAGCAGTCAATAACTCACCTGAAGCTCTATTTCGATCCATTTATATCCAATATAATCTTCACTGAGAGGCAGTGCGAGTGATTTCACAGTAGTCACTCCTTCCAATAAACTCGCCTATATAACAGAGTATGATATCTGAGATCAGTAAATAAGACAGATGCTCTAATATATTGGACCAATGTTTAAACTGTTCAAACCAAAGCCAACGGTTTCCATGGTGCAATTTGGAAAATGTGCGGGCATGGAACGCACCAAATCCATTATAACCCAATAAAGTCTCATTGCTATTACATCCCAGCACTTCTTTTGAGAAAAGAAGTTTCTTACTGAGCACATTTTATTTGAAAAACTCTAATTAACCATGAAACACTTAGCTGTGCAATCAAAATCTGACTATGTAATTGATGCATTTAAATTTAATTTAGGAGCATTTTAACCATTGAGATGAGGATAATGATGATTCCTAATAGTTGGTAAGACAAATTGCAAGCTCATGCTTTTTTTTTTGGCTTAAAGCAAAACTTTTCCTCGAAAGGAAAATGACTATCTCAAGCCATGTTCAGCAGGTCACTCCGACATATAACAGTACATTTTAGTAATCATTTCCTGAGCTTTGGAACATTTTCTGTGGGAGGCACACCTTGGCCCACATTCAATATGGTACTCATAATATGAAATGTACTCATTTTTGATTGAATAACTTCAAGATTGGCTGGCTCAGCTTTGAGTTCTGCTGCTCTCAGAGTCCCTCTGCACATCCTGTTCTCCTTTATAAATAACCACTGTGCACAAGACGGCAGGCAGGCTTAGGTCTGAATCATCTCGCCGCTCCGATCGACTGAAAAAAAAATTAATCTTTATTTGAATCTATTCATTAACCTCCGTTCAGCGCTGGTTGCAGTGCGCTGACACGCGGTATGTCATCACCTCAGTTCCTTTGCTGGCTGGAATTGCAGATGTTGTAAAGAAAATATTTCATGTACCATCTCTGTACCACAGCGGGAGGGGCAAAATGACTGTCAAGGAGCATCAGTCAGGAAGGGGTGATAACCGCTGCGCTGCTATTCCTCTCCCACCTCTTTTCTCTCCTCCCTGGCCCAGCAGCATCCATTCTTCCTTATGTAAATGTCACTGTGCTGCCTTATAGACCCCACAACATCCATCTCCTTGTGGAAATGCCACAGCATCAGCACCACTGTGCATCGATCCATCGCTCAGGCTGCAGCACTCCAAAAAAAAAAAAAAAAAAAAGGGGTCAGGAGCCACGACGCTATTTCGGGAAGAGGTATTTCTGTGCACTGCTTAAGAGAGCTGGACGCAAAACCATGTCAAACTCAAATGACCTCACAGAAGAAGACAGGAATAAGAATAAGCTGCACAAAGAGACGGACACATAGACAAATGTGGTGAAGGGGGAAAAAAAAATCTGATATCTATTTTTCATTCTCTCTACACAATGTGAGGGTGCCTGTCGCTCTGCACGATAAGGAGTGGTCCTGGTTTAGATTAATGGCCTGCTTAGTGTGCAGCACGAAATCAGCGCAGATGTTGTGCGCGGGAAAGATGACTTTGCTGACAAGCAGTGTGTCCTTTCTGTCAACAGGAGAGACTCCCGGCCCCTACTATTACCCCGACACCCCCACTGAGCCGTATCGCGCTGATGAAAATCTCACACCTCTGAATTTAATCAAGGTATTTTCAGTTATTTCTTCCTCAAACTAGCCGTCCCCTCCGATGGATTGTCTCTTCATCCCCTACAGAGCAGCACAAGAAGATTTCATCAGCTGTCTCAAAGGGATACCTTGACATTATGAGCAATAGTCCTGTTATTAGTTAGCATTAGTTCTCTTCACTAGGTGTGTGTGTGTGTGTGTGTGTGTGTGTGTGTGTGTGGGTGGGTGGAAGAGTATTGGCAGCTCAATCACCCAAATGACAGGATGTTTGAATCTGGGCAGGAGGCACAGCCAGCTGCAAGCCAGATTTGGATTAAGTGAAGGACAAATGTTGAACCTTCCCACATAATGTAACAAGTGCCTGCCTCCTATAGCACAGAGCACTGTTTGAAAGAGTGAATTTACATTTCTTTGTTTGCATCTTCGAATCAGCTTTCTGTCCAGATCCCATCAGCGAGTGTCTTATAATTCTCAAATCCGTCACATCTCCTCTATCTCCCGTCCGGTGAGGATTTGGTTTATCACAAATTATAATGAGGAGCAGTTATTCTAACATCTTTGACACAGGGTGTGGTGGGAAATCTATATAAAACTAATTGGCACTTGCATTATTTAAGTATTTGAATTGCATCTGGCACTGGTGCGGTTTCAGTGTTGGGTTTGATTAAATAGCTGGACCTCCTGTTAGACACAGTTGGGCTGGCACCACTTGTCTCTGCTTACTGGCGCCTCTCCTGGGCAGCTCTTCCCTCTCCCATCTGGCACCACCATCACTGCCAGTAAGCTTCTCGCACCGTTTCGCTCTGTTCCCCTGTCTGTCTATCTCCCACTATGAACTTTCCTACTAGGGACTGCCTTGATTCATTGTTTCACGCTGAGAGTGAGAGACTCCGACCGATGGCAACACACAGAGCTGCTGCCATTTATTGTATTTTTAAAGCATCGCACAGTCCTGTATTCTATAAGTTTGAACACAATTTGTGCTGATTCTTTCAAGAGAACCCTAAAGGTTCTGGCAGTTTCACATCCTCCTGGAGAGGCGCGGATTTTCTTTTCCCATTTTTTGCTCCGTTCCCCCAAGAAGAAGAGTGTGACTCAGAGCCTCACGCTGAGACTGCAGGTATTTCCAACAGTCCGGATTTCAGAGAGGCATCAGGATGTTTGTGGGAAGGGACACGTAATGGCAGAAATTACAGTGATTTTCAGCCGGAAGAGTTGCAGCGACAGTGTGGATGCACTGAGGTGAGGCTACAAGCAAGAAGAAGACGACACAAAAACGAGATGCACCAAAATACTATAATGCGAGAACATAAATAAAACGACGTTCCAGCTTCGTGTCTCATTTGTTCCACTTGCAAATGAAGTAAGATGTATAGCTCGTGAAGGTCTTCATGGTCCTCCAGCAGCGCTGTTGGCAGCTATATTATTTCATGTTTTCTCCAAGCCTAAATGGTTTTATTCAGACTGGAGAAATAAGTGGAGCTGCTTTCAACACCAGCGCTATAATATAATGAGCCAGCACACTCAGTGAATAAAGTCATCTGTTATTTTAAAACATCTGATGATGATGATCAATGAGGAAGAATTGCCCAATAGCACATAAGCACCAATTAGCAGATGTGGATCAGAGGCAATGCCCATTAAGGCTCTGGGAAGTAGAAGGTTTGCCGCTGGATATGACTTAACAAACAGTTGTCTTTTTTTTTTCCTTACTGACACTGTGCAATTATCAGGCCTGACTTAAAGAGCTCATCCAAATTATTTCCCCCCTCTTGGTCTATAGTTACAGCTGACCGGGGGTTTCAGTTTGATTGGAACTACTTTCTTCAAAAGAAAAAAAGTCTGAGTTATGAGAAATATTCAGATTACATGTAATAGTTTTTACATGTAATCTTTTGAGCAGGACAAACAAAATCTGACAAGGCCTGAGTTTGTTCTGAACCCAAATGCAGGACTCCGAGACCAAAGTTTCAAAATAAGAGATTTTTAATGAAAAAAAGGCAAAACTCAAAATCACTCTTAAGAGGACAGTCCAAGAACAAAGTACAACAGAAAATCACTCTACAGAGGCAAAAAGGCAAAGTGCAAAACTGAAAATCGCTCAGACAAGACTGAGGAAAAAACAAGGCAAGAATTTGGCAAAGTATCAACAAAAAGGCAAACCTGAACGAGAGCATAATGAACATGAGGCGAGGAATGACGTACTATAAAGACACGACAAACTGGCACAGGACAGGGGAAGAAGCAGACATTATACACACAAGGTAATGGGGAACAGGTAGAGACAATCAGGGTGGGGTAAACAATCACACTGGCAGGAAACACAGAAGGAAGGGCAAGTTACCTGGAACGAGAGGGAAGACAGTTACCAAAATAAAACAGGAAGTGACGAGACAACATGAGACAAGACATAATGCAGAAAAGAAACTTAACGTTTTTTCTTAGTCATGACAAAATCCCATTTACTTTCATTGCACTGGGGTGGCAGCAGTCAAAGAGGTATATTTCCTAAAATCTCTGCATGTAAAATGGAAACTATTTGCACGGGCAGAGACAAGATTGAGTGACTAAATCGTTTTCTTGTAATGCGGGTGAACTGACCCTTTAAGAGCACTGATGGGAGAAATTGCTGTTGCACTGGATTCAATCTAGAGAAATACATAAAGCTGTCTAAGACAAGTTTCTGAAAAAAAAAAAAAAATCACCTCCAGTTGCACATATCTGTCATCAGAGCTTGTTAATTCAGAGATGTTAGGAGAGGCAGTTTGACCAGACATCTGGAGGCTGGCGAACATGACTGATTCTGCCGGCACAGTGTGAAACACACACCGAAGATGTATTCTGAGAACGATGAGTCAATGAGCGCTCTCTCGCAGTTCTAATCAGCATCAAACATCTGACTTGTTTAGCTAATGTTTTTGATTGCAATCATTTGTTTGGTTCTACCCATACTGGCTCTTCAAACTTTCTCTCTTCCAACACCAACGTTGTCTGTCGCTGCACAAACAAGAGCGTACACAATAAGTGCTGCAAGCTGCTCTTCGATCTCAAGTACTACTCTGGCACAATAAGGGTGAAAAACAAAGTATGTTTCGCATTTGTGCTGCAAGATCCCTCGTGACTGAATCCAAGTCTTTTAATGTGAGGTGACTCCTCGTCTGTGCTGCATCATTTAGCGCACCCACCATTACGTTGGCTGGACGTGAACCCACGGGAGAGGGGACATTTAATGCGACAGCGACAAAAAAAAATGACACTTGTGACAGCAGCGTGCACGCCCGGCTTTAGCTGCGGAGAATGACTAAAAAGTGAGTGGCACCATTTTGGAGCGAAGTAACCTCCTTGATTGCTTCCTACAGAACTGGGAAGCTATGTATTCAGTCATGGGAAATAGATGTCAAAATAGAGGTGCAGAGGTGCTTGTTTTTTTTGGAACTCATTTTTTATTTCAACTTCAGCAATCCATACAAATAAAGCAATTTTTACCTGGTTTCACTTTGAGCAGTGTCTATACTTAAATTCACCTGCCATATCAGTCATTCATGTTTAAAACAAGT
This sequence comes from Centropyge bicolor, assembly GCA_037975185.1. Lineage (NCBI taxonomy): Eukaryota > Metazoa > Chordata > Actinopteri > Pomacanthidae > Centropyge > Centropyge bicolor. The sequence continues at coordinate 1,611,179 of JBBMOC010000054.1, forward strand.
ACAGTGAAAAACTCATATATAGTAGGATGTGGAAAGAACACATATGGAGGATACCAATAATAATGATAAACAATTTTGTATATGCACATATACAGACATCATTGCTTAACAACATATACACTCATCACTAAAACTCAAAGAGAAAACAGAGAGAAAAGGGAGACAAGAGGGGGAAGAGAGAGGGAGGTAGGAAAAGAAAAGAAAAAAAATTAATAATGAAAAAAATTACACAGAAAATTAAAGTAAAATTAGAAATACAAGAGTGGGGAAGAGCTAGGATGAGATATAGCTTTTGGAGATCCCTCATTGCATTATCAAACTCATTACAGGACTCCACCTCTTTAGAAATTTTGGTCTTTGCAGCCTTAAAAAGCTCCACGTTTTAAGAATATAAATCATGGTGTAAAACAAAAAACTGCAGTATGGTTTTACAGACAGAGTACTTTATTAATCCTTTTGGTACGTTCCCTCCAGGAAATTGGCATGAATTACATGAATTACATGAACATATATTTCAGTGATTTCACTTTCATTTCAGCTAACTGTCTGCACCAGAGAAAAAAAAAACGTATATAGCATGGCAGGGGGTGATGGGAGAAAAACAAACTCCCTTGTTTTGTTGGCTCATTAATTGAATATTTGCTGAGAAAACAGCAAAGCAGCCATCTCCCATTCAAAGGGGGCCGTTGTTACAACTTTTCTAAATGGGCAGAAGTTTCAAGAGTGTTTACTGCAAATGAGATGTAAACAACGCGGCTTGGAAATGATCTCGAATCGAACTTTGCCGGGATGTTATGGAATTAGAGCTGTATTGACTCGCACATTAAACAGAAACAATGAAGTCATTCTGTTTGGGTAAAAATTAAAATGGAAGTTGGCCATCAGGAAAAAAAAAAGGCCCAGCTCTGAAGTCTAGCAGCACGGCAGTAATGAAGAAAGAGATGTCCCTTGATTGTAAAGCGTATTCAGTAATGGTTGAAATTCGAACTTGTGCAATTACTCATGCCCACCTTTTGGCCTGGGTTCAAATGTTGCCTCGGCCACTCATTACATGAATCTTCCTGCGCAAATTAAGTAACAACCAAATCAATTAAATTAAAATTGATGTCCTGTTTTCTTTGCATTCCTAGAGGAACAGAGCTCTTTAGTGAAATTTCCCTTTGTCTTCAGATGTGGCAGCGCTGAACTGTTTTGCATTATGACTCAGCAGTACAAGACATCTCCCGGGAGGAGAAGTTTTTGGAGACGAGAGGATGCCTGCATTTACCGATAAAGAGGCGTCGGCTGCCTGCCGCACCTTCGTCGTTCTCAGCTGTCAGTGGAGCTTTACCTCGGTATCGGAATCTAAGCTGTGACTCCCCCACAAAATCTGCACACAGCACAACAATCACAACTCGAGATGAGTGCCAATCATGTCAGCTTTCACGTGTGTAAGGGGGATACAAAATAAAAAGTGGGCTCTAACCTATCAGAACAGAGAGGCTGACAGGCAGACATAATCTCCCTAGGAGTCTGAGCTCTGTGCTGTGGATGAAGGATAGGGGGAAGGGGAGGGGGGCTAGTGGAGGATAGATGGATGGCTGGAAGGATGGATGGATGGATGGAGGGGAGGGCTGGCAGGGGGAGGGGCAGACTGGTGGACTGTACTCTAATGCCCTCATGCTCTTGATTTGAGATAACTAGTCTCTGTGTAGTCATGCAGTGAACACACACACACACACACACACACAGTACATACACACAGATACATTTGCAGAAACACATAGACACATGAAAAAAAATACACAGTCATACACACTCTCACACACTTGTCAGATAAGACAGCTTTGCATCAGGGATCACTGCTCACAAGCCTGAGACCAGCGAAATCCCGTTCGAAAATCCTGCTGCTATTGATGCCAGCGGGGAGTCCTGTGAGCGCCGCGCCGTGCGCCCTACACTTTGTGTTTGATAGAACAAGCGAGAATTGTCATGGTCGATAAGGAGGGGCACTTTATCTCTGGATCAAGCCTTATCCTGATGAAAACCAGTCATCTATGAGGGCGCACTGACATTTTATAGGCAGCAGTGGCTCTATACTACACACCGTGGGACAGATGCTGTTTCGCAGCGGCATTCCAGGGTTCATTCTGCCCTTGTTGCTGATGACAGCAAATGATCCCAGGAGGCCTGTTTGATATGCACATCTCAAACAACGTGTGATATGCATGTTTTCTTTTTTTTTATCTTCTGAAGATCACTGAGCACGTATCACGTACTTGAGGTAATCCATCTCCAGCTCACAACCTTTGCGCTGTGCCAGTAACCTTCTCCTGACCCTTGTTGTTGTGGGCTTTGCGTGTCATGCCCTCTAATAAAGCAGAAATGTCAAAGAAGTAAAACAAAGGTTACTCAGCTTTAGCTTCATTTCATAACACAATGCCTCTGCGTATTTTGATATCTATTCTGTGGCATTTCTGTATCTTACCCGTAGAATGAAGATAAAGATTTCAAAGAAAGATGGGGGGGATTAGAAGGAAAGAAAGGTCACACACCTGGTTTGAATTTGCAATAGTGAACATGACACCAGTGTGACACAATTCACCAGTTTATTCTTGTTGAAACTTATTTATTTCATAGTATGGTTTGAAAACCGGTGCGTTTTTAATTACCCTTGTTGCAAAGTTTAGCATTTATTAAAATTAGGGGCCTTGTTAGTTGCCTGGAGAGGAATCATCTCTATCTGCCATACTGTGATTGTAAATGCATGGGCAGAATTTCCACGGCATTCTTAACGTGGCCACATGTGAATCTTGTTTGCTAGAAATTGATTTTCCAGAAATTATTTTATGGCGTACCATTTTGTGTGGGTGTGGCTAGTTTTGATTGTAGTTTTATCTCAGTTCTGGCTAGAATACACACATACACACAACTATCTGTGTATGTGTTGTACTCAAACTTCAACAACACAAACACAAACGAATAAAAATATGTCTTGGCATCATAGGGATGCATATTGCAATAATCGTTCCTTGACTGGGCAAGAGGTGAAGTAACTTGGCTTCAATCACTCATAAACAAAACACTTTCTCATGTGTCCTCCTACTCAGTGCTCAGGGTTGGAGCTATACAATCTGGAGTGGTTGTCTTTTATTTAGTCGATATACTTTTCTTCTTTTTTTCTCCTTTTAGATGGAGCACTAATGTATCTAAGTGGTATAAAAAAAAGACAGCAGAAGAAAATTGGTTAAAGTGGAGGCACATACAGACCCTAACCACCATGAGCAAACACTGTAATGTGCAGTACAGTTTCATACTGCCTAAAAGCTGCAGGTACATTGTGAACTGTCTGTAACCATATCTCAGCAATCAGTGGCCTCACTTCAGTCATGTTGTCTTTGCAGAAGCTGCAGATGTACGCCATTCCCATCAGTGGTGGTTCCTTGTCATCATCAGTGCTAACACCTGAAAGAGAAAACGCATCCAAAATCACACACAGGAGTCTGGTTTGCAGAGGGGGGACGCTCTCGACCTGTAGCCTCCGTTCCCTTGACGCAGCACCAAGCACAGCTGTGGCAGTCAGGAGAGTTTAAAAATGTAATTTCCGGAAATAATGAACCAATTAAAATTAAATGCCACCCATAAACACAGACTAATCTTCTCCTTATTTGCATTTTGTAATTTATTATTTCAAAGCACTCATCTTAGCATGACTGAGTGGTTCCTGTGCTTAATATTAAAGAGAACCACATGCTATCTCTCTAGAAACAATCTTCTCACCCACTACTCCACCTTCACAAATAAACAGTGCAGGGCTACCATCCCTGATTCAGAAAGAGATTTACTGTAGTCAAGGACATTGTTGCATGACCAACCAAGCAACCCCAATCACAAACTAGTACACTGCATTAACTGAAAGTGTAGTCCAAGGCTCACCAGAGCAGCATCACTCAAAAACAACACCACCATGTGAACTTATACAATAAATAAAACATGAAATAAATTTAAAATCTGACAGTACTTTCTTTGTCTACTGTTGTCATTGAACCTGGAAAATTATTGGCTACCTATAAATTTGTTATGATGACAAGCCACTTTGACCATTAATCTAGTGCCTATAAGACCATAAATCTTAACAGAACAGCTGAGGTTCACTTTAATGTAATGACATTCACTCAGTTGATACATATAAATCTCCCAAATGGACTAAACAAAGACATTAAATAATGCAGTATCCTTTCAGTCTCGATCAAATAAACAGACCTTATTCTGAGTTAATTAGGCAGCGGTGGCCAAAGGTTAGAGAGGCAGGCTTGGGAAGGTCACTGGTTCGATCCCATGACCAGCTGGAAAGGTGAAAGGGAAAGAGCAGCGTTCGCCCACCAATGTAGTGGCCTTGAGCTAGGCCCTTAACCCCCAACTGCTCAATGGCCAATAGATCAGACTGCAGTTGTGCTGGTCAACTTCCAAGTTTGAAAGTGTGAAACTAAGTGAATGCGATTTGGGTGTTCCTCAGAGCATTGATCTCAGCCAAACTTTCTGAAATAAATTAAACATCTAAGACAACTTCAATCACAGACATAGACAAACACAAGTTAATCTAATTTAAATCTTAGCTGCTCACTGTATCTATTAGGTTCAAACACGTTGGGAAAAAAACAGTAACATTCAATAATCAATGATAATAGTTCCCGGTTTGAGAGTTCTCTTCTGCAAACTTGGCAACCTTGCCTTGCACTGCAAATGCCAGTGAGCACAACCTGATTATTTGTAATCTGTTCGAATATGAATTTTTCAGTTCTACATTACAAACAACACTGACACTGCCATTAACTTCCATTACGTGTCCAAGCAGATGTATAATAATAACAGTGAGGAAATGTAAAGTGAATTGGAATTAGTCAGCGTTTTTCCTGAGAGAGATTTTTACCAGATCAAGTTTGTGTTCTGAATATGGGGATTATGTACCAAAGGGACTGCGCTAAAGTTTCACACATTTGATTGACATGGTGCTAAAATTCTTGTTTCCACATACTGCCTGTGTATTGCAAAGTAAGTTGCGGCCACAGCAGTAGCCATTACCTCCGGTCATTTTCCAGTGTTCCGTGATACTGAGATGAAAACTAAGAGTGCTTTCCAGGGGATTTAAATTATTAAATAGCAACATGAAATCTAATTCAGAGTGATAAATGAAATTACATTAGAGTCCGAGTCTATGCGACCCAATCGTTGCTCGGAGGGTATAGAAGTAATGGTGTGTGTGAGTAAGTGAGTGTGTGTGTGGGTGTGTTTTGATGAATGTGCAGCTCTGTGTAGCCGTGGCTGCAGGCCTGACCGTGCTCCAGAACTCGCCATCATTGATAAGACAAAGACGAGAACTTTCACCTTTGTGCCCGTGGTGTAAAGTTCTGTCACGAAACCTATATTTTTATCCTCTGTTAAAGGACAGAAAACATAAAGATTCTCTGGGCTCCATTCACATGGGAGTAAAAGGGCTTGTGGATGCTCAGCCGTTTCTAACAATTACAGAAACTGTGACGTCAAACCCATGCAAAGCCGCCAGATTGCTACCAAGTTCTAACTTAGCGGCTGGAGGTTAGCAAAAACATGTCCCTTAATCAAGTGTGACTCAATCTCTGCAACTTCAGCTGTACATTTTATTTTATTTTTTCCTCTTCTTAGATGTGCTGTTATACCATCCTCCTGTCAAAGAAGCTGGAGACGGTCGGGGGTGGACTCGCCATCTGGAGTAGCGGGAGTTGTCCCTGTGGGACAGTCAACCTGTGAGACTATCAACAGTGATAAGATTAAAAAAAAAAAAAAAATCAGATTCAGCATTAGATGGACTGACTGCCTCCATACAGATGTGTGTGTGGATTCGCCATGTCTGGGGTGTCCGTATATCTGCCCCCACCAACTGTACTTTCTGTCAATCGTACACAAAACTGACAGTGACTGCTGTGCACACAATGCAAAGCAAAGTGATATTACCATTATGCTGCATTTAGGCGCCTGTTGTAAAAACAAAGAAATGAACACAATTTGTATAAATGGTGTTCTCTGGCTACTTCATCACACTTCATCATCTAAATGATCAAGTAACAAGAGAATCAACTGTGAAAAATCCCTACCAAATTCACAGCACTTAGCAAAAGTGTCCACACTGTGTTTAGCCAACTTTTTTGGGTACATGACCAAAATCAGAGTATTTTATTCTTAAAGAAAAAAGACGGAATTTGCACCAACAATATAACAAAATAATTTTAAAAAAGTCCATCGTGACTTGATTATGTGAGTATAGTCTGGATTAAGGTCAGGTTTCACAAAGTATCACTTTTAATTCCATGCACATGCAGTTATTTATGAGTTTCTTCATGTGTGTCAAAATGTGCATGTATTTCAAAGTAGTCCTGGTCATAAAGGCACATACACACAAGAAGCACTGTTCAGAGCACTATAGGACTGCTGATTGGCTGCTGTCTGTAAGAAGCAGCACTCTACAGTACCAGGTTTGATGCCAGCAATAGCCTTGATCATTTTATCTTTTTTCTTCTCAGCTTCAGAGGACCCTCAGCTCGCACTCTGTAGATCTCGATGGAGCAGGATCTGGCAAATGTGACAGATCTTCTATATGAAAAAAAGCTTCTTAGTTCTGTTAACATGGATAATCTACAACTATAACAACAGCAGCAAGACAATGATGGGGGAAAAATGTCTTGCGATGCAGCCTTCTCTGTGGTTTTTGGAGATGTCCTGTTGCACGTAGTATCCATCATGAGGGATGATCCCCTCCGGGATGTCTCACCAGTTATGGCGGCAATTTTGATCAACAACTGAAATTGAAGAGGTGGAATGCTCTCGGCCTGTGCCACTTACGTTTTGTGGACAGCATTTTTTTTTCTTTCAGCGATCCATTGTAAATCAATGCCTTTTCAAATTGTGCCACTGTTCTAATTTCCAGCAAAACAACTGCTATGTGCGACCAAGCTCTTCTTCTGACAATCCACCCAAAAAGAAGCTGAATAACAACCGGTTGGTTTTGGCACTTGGCACTGCTTTGTTAATTAGCACCAAGTTTCTCTCTTGGCCTTTTTTCCTCACTCCATGTTGTCAGTGAAAAGTGTGACACCAAGGCCTTTTGAAAGGAAGCTGTTTGTCGTAAATGGCTGATTAGATGGTTTTTCTTTATGGAAATGAAGCTGACGGCATGATGGTGATTCAAATTGAGCATGGTTCAAGGTTGTATGTTTTTTTGTTTTTTTGTTTTTTTTTTGGAGGGGGGGGGGGTTGCAAGCTAGCTAAATGTTTGCACTTTGTTTCTGACAGTTATTCAGACAGAATCTGTTAAATAATAAAACAGGTTCTTGAGCTTCTGTGGATTTAGCCATTTGGCAAGGATTTACAGAACACTTGGGAGTTTCCTGCTTGTCATCATGTTCTTCCTAAGTCAAAGCAAAGTGGCGAGTCTGGTTCGATTAATCAAACGAAGGCTGGGCCGAACCCCATTAGTGCTGTTTTTGGCTTAATATGTACATTTGGTTCATGAGTTCCTTAATCAATGTGGATGGTTGAGGAGGCAAAGATGCAGACTAGTCTGTGTTGCATCATGTTCATGAAAGAGAGAGTTGACTTTGGACTTTCTGTAAAGTCAGGAATGAGCCAAAATTTCATGATTCCATAAAACCAGGGGTGTAGAAGGAAGGATTTTCTGAGACGATTTCTTGTGCTCCCTAAATTCCTAAGGCCTACATATTATACACTGCATGCATCTTCCTGTAAATAGAATCCGTGAATCTGATTTATCAGGTCATATCTCTAAAATTACCTTATTCTGTATGTGTCCATGCTTTCAGCAGCAGTGTAGAATCTGTGAGCCGCTTGTGATCGGCCAATGCGTTTAAATTTTTGATGCCATAAAGCCACTGGAGACAGCAGTGGAATCTGCACTGGAAGGTTGTGAATGTATTTGCAGCACACAGACTTCTGAGATTTGCTCTGAAATTAACTGTATACTATTGATCTTGTGCATTTGTATGTATGCGGGGAAGTGGTGTTTTCCGGACTCTTTCATTATTTTGTGAAAATGGATTTGAGAGTGCACAGGTTGTGCTTAATTCATTATTACACACAATAATTCATACACACACTGTACTAGTAACTTTTACCAACATATGTATGTACATTCTCTCTCACACACAGGAAGGTCATACCAAATTATGTTTACATTGAAAACAGTGATGGGTGTGAAAGTTCATTCTCAACCTTGAAAAACTTGCTTTGACTAAAAATGATTAAATCAACATCCACTTGTTTTTCTTAGCTTGCAACATGCCAATAGAGTTGCTCAGGTCTCATCACATGACCTAAGTATGGAAATTAGATGATGTGATGACATGTGTGCCAAATGGTCTTCGGCATCACACATGACCTTTCTCTGGCATTCCTCTCACTCCTGTTTTGACCTCTTCCCAGTCAGTGCTGTGACCTCTTTTGGTCTGATGTTTACATACGTCTGATGTTGCCTGTTCCTGATGTTCATTTCGTCATTTGTCCAGAGTCCTCGCTGGTTAATGGATGTCGCGCTCTCCACAGTCATCGCGTGTGATTTGGAACGCTTCGTTTGGTCTTAACCTGCAATTTAGCCGCATTATGAGCGGCCAAACATGTCAAAACATTTCCACGGCTTCATTTACCGCCCCCGCATTTACTTCAAGTTGGAAGTGGTCAGCGATGTCATGCAACTGCCTGCGTACCGTCTACTGTACATGTGTTCTGTGGGCTGTGTGTTTCCAGTTTTACCACCACATTGTGACTCACAAGCTGCTCCATCTGCTGTAGATCCATTAAACAAACAGACCATATTAATTGCATAGATTCAACAGCAATATGACTGCTCCTGAGAACACGCCACATTTGATTTTCTTTGGAGCACACCACCAGCGTTACGCGCGCACGCATGTACATCCAAGCTGCTGACTTTTTTGATCTGTGCTGTGCTTCCTAGAGGGCAGGTGAGTCATTCAGCCTTCCTCCGTCTGTAGTACGTATGCGTATTTCTGTGTCTGGCTCCTGTGTAGTTTTTTTTTTTATTTTTTTAATTTTTTTATGCCCTTTCTCTTCAACCTTCATATGCTCACCTGAGGGAAGAGGCCTTACCACAGGGTGGGGATCAATGAACTGCTGTGTTGTGCTCAGCCAGCGTAGGATCTTATTTAGGAGCCCTCCAGGTGGGTAGGATCAGTGGCGCACAGAGGGAGAGAGGCAAAGCCAGCATCCATTATTTATTTCCTCATTTAACACTGGCAGCAGGTTCCTCACCCACTTTTATTTGCTCAAAGACTCGTGGTGTGTGGGGTTAATTCTCTAAAGGGGTTAATATTGGGAACATAATTGGATTCTTGCACCAGGACAGATGGGAGTCGGAATGATAAGGGATGTGTTGTAAACACACTAAGCCCTGTCGCTGATAAAAGATCTATTTGTGCTGCTTGGTCTTTGGCTATTATGTCAGTGCATGCCAGAACAGGGCGGCCCGGGTAAAGCTTATTGATCTACCGTGACTTCTTCAATTAGAGGAATGAAGAATTAGTCCTTGCCTATAAAACATAACTTATTGTCTCCACCACTGGTGCCCGGCCCACCTGTCCATCCCTCTATCCATCGCTCTTCTTCACTATTTATCTGGCCAAAAACCAGGGCCTGTTCTAATGAGAGCTTAAGAGCAAGCTGCTTTGTGCTGTTAGAGATAAAAGTCCTCACAAGAAAAACAGGTTTTCCTGATGGTAAAATGTGCAACTCTGGAGATAGCTGCTGTATCTAGGATGCTTCTGTGTATAACCGTATACAGCCTGAGAATCCATAAAGAAGATATTTCAGGGTTCAAATGAGAGGGAATAATCTAATCTGACCTCTTCAGTAACACTGAATTTGTCATTCTACACTCTCATTATAACAAATCCATGTAAGCTAATGGACTCATTGAGTGGCTGATCGAAACATAAACGCAGCGTGATCCTACTAGCCACTAGCATCACATTAACCTTGGAATTACCTTTAATTAACTGTAGATACAAGTGTATGAAATTTTGCAAGATAGGCCGAAACTTAAAACCCAAAGTGGAGAAAAGTATCAAACCAAAAGGCCTCTGATATTAAAAGAATATCAATGAAAGTGGATACTAAATTGTAGATCATTCACATTAAAATTTTAGGTGTATTTTCCTTTGTAGCCACATCACACATACACTATTTATTAAGTTTGGCCGTTTGAGACCACGCAAGGCTCCTGAATAATTGTTTTACAGTGCAAATAGCTGCTTCTATAAAGGGGAATTCCTAAACATGCAAGTTTTTATACTGCCTGAAGGACCAGCGCTCAACAACTCCCTTTACTGGGATTGTACAACTAAAAATGCTAAATGATCTGTTATTAAAATACTTTGCCCATGATAATCACCACCACTGCCCCAAATGGTTGAGCAGTTACCGTTAAACTTTTAAGCTCTAATTAAAAAATAGAAAAGAAGAGGAAAAAGAAACGCATTCAGCTGCTGCGCCCCCAGGGATGAAATCTGTCTTCTATTCTGTTGTAAATTGAGCACACCTAGCAGCTCACTGCGGAATAATCAGGAATTAGGGGATAAATGCAGCAACTGTGAAGAGTAATACGAGCCTGCATTGCTCTCGCGCCCCGAGTTTATAAAGCACACACCCCCCCTCCCGCCACTTCCTCCTCTGAGCTTGTGAGCTTGTGGCTATGCTTCTCTGTTTGAATGCAGGATTTAAAAGTCTCTGGAGAAGCACAGTGGGTGAGGAAGAAGTGTTTTTATGTCATGCTATAAGCTTCCACTCAAGATATTTTCTACCCTTTTAGATTCCTTCTCTTTTTTTTTCTTTTTTTTCTCCCCCCATCTCTCAGCGCATGTGAATCGTGCTTTGAAATAGCACAGAGGGAGTGTGAAGTTCTGATTGCTGCGTAATAAATGAGAGAGAGAAACACTTGCGGTGCCTCATGCTTTGACAAGTAATTAAGGGCAACTGTGCCACAGCAGACACTGAATGGTGGCCAAAAATATTACAAATAAACAAACTCGGGCGCATTTTTAAACAATTACCATATTTACAGAGACTGCTGCTCATTTCTTTCTTCTTAGGAACACCAACTCACAGTGTGTGTTTAAGGGGTAAATGAAGCACTATGATATACAGTATGCTCATCCATTGTCACTCTGGCCACAGTCGATATCAGCACTATTTACAGCCCTAATATCTAATCCGCAGCCTTCCATGGCCGGTGTTAGGCTCTGGTGTGAAGGTGAGGGACGCAGAAGAGGCCACGGCCACCTCATCACCCTCGCATGTCCTTCAGCAGATGGAGTTAACCCCCAGTGCTGACAACAGTCGTCATACCGGCTCTGGACGGCCTTGCTGAAAATTGAGTGTCGGGTATTTACTTGAGCGGATTAAGCAGTGGCCCCAAAGATTGTACGGGTTATTTCTTTAATCCTTGTGACTCTGCTACAGTGTTACTGTCCTTCACCGCCGTGTAAACACGACCACAGCCTGTCTGGACCACACACTTTTTGTATTATGGTTGTGTTTTTTCCTCATGGCAGCGGACGTGGCCAGACATGCTATGGCAGGTAACTCTCCATTATGTTATTTCACGGTATTATTGCGGGAAGGGTTTCAATATACAGACACACTTTTTTTTGCTGTTGTTGTGCAACCTGCTATTTGTGAAATTGGAAAGCGTAATGTGGCTGCGTATGTCCATGCGGGCCAGGGTTATTTGAACCTTTTATCAAATGCTGGGTTTGAGTGTTTTATTAAATCAGACAGAGACATTTTTAAGACATCTCATTTACGTAAGCTGAACGCACAGATACTTTATACATACTGCTGAAACAGAGAACCTATTATCAGGGACCTGTTTTGGATAAGTATTCATAAATCTGCTTATAAATCACATCTCTTCATCTTCCCCTCACAGGCGATTCCTTCAGCATTAAATGTAATCCAGTTGATTGTTGTTGCATCTGTGGTTACGCTGCAGGAACAGGAAGCACTAAAAGGTGATTTTAGTTTGTTTTCCATTGTGTACTATAAGTACAGTTTTTTTCATTGCTAAAGCATACGTATATTCCATCAACATGAGCCTTAGGAACACTGACACTCTCCTCTGGTCATTTACAGATTTTCTGTATGCTAAAAACTTTGGGAGATATTATTATTGTTGTTGTTAATATTAACTATTTCAATTTAGTAGACCTTTTAATAGACCTTTAACTTTTAATTAAAAAGTACTGTAGAAAATGCAAGCAACAGCAACATTTGAATTGATTAGATTTTTTGTTTGTTTGTTTTGGGGGTTTTTTCCCCATTGGACATGTAAGTTGACTTTACCATAAGGGCAAAGATGGGCAATTGCCTTCAGCCCCAAGCTGCTAATAAAACCCCAAAAAACACATCATAAATATTTTTTTTATGTATTTAGTTAATTATTATTTATGTCTTTAAATCCATACGCTAAAATGGCAATCAAATTTTTAATTCATGAGCATCTCAGGGGCCTCCCCTCAGTCCCCAACTACACTGGACCACTCCATGATCCTGAAGCTTGTGAAGTGTCTCGTAAAGCTACCCCACTGAAAAAGGAAGAAATACACCATTTTCACAGAGGCTACTTTGCATTGCTAATACTAGTAAAGAGGAGCAACCTGTTGCTGGAAGTGGCTGCCCAGGTTGCTGAAGCAATTTTGCTACTACATGTAGGATAATAGGATTCTTCGAAAGGAGATGCTGAAGAAACTCTCCATAATATCTATGGTTGTGACGAAGATGGCGATACAGGTAATGATAAACCACTAGTGAGCAGCAGTCAGCTTAAAACACTTGAAGTGTGTTAAGACAGACAAAGAGCACTGCTCAATAGTGCAGAGAGGACAGGTTCGGGTCAAGGACAGACCACTTCCAAAAAAATCAAGAGTGGTGCAGATTTACAGGCAGTAACTATCACATGCAAATGAAAAATGGAGAAAAGATAAGCAGATTCTGGCTCGAGCATGGTAGAAAAAAAAAGACTGTGTTATGTGCTTTTGTTGGCGTCTGTTTAGAAAAGAGCACTCAGCTAAGTGGTGATGGGTTCAATAACCTGAAAAATCTTTCAGCCCACTTGAGACGGCATGAGAACCCTGCTGAATACATCAGAAACATTGATACCTGGCACAGTCTATCTCAGAAACTATGAAAAACAACTAAAGATCAAGTGAACTAATCTAATAGCTCTTGAATAAACCGCTGGAAAGAGATATTAAGAAGATTAATTGCAGTTGTGAACCACCTGGCAGAGCGTAATCTTGCGTTTCCTGGATGCTCAGACAGGTTGTTTCAGTCTGGCAATGGAAATTTCCTTGGGCAAGTAGAACTGACAGCTCGGTTTGACCCAGTCATGCGAAGGCATTTGAGGAGAATTCAGGCGAAAGAGATAAGTGATACTTATTTAAGCAAGCAGATTCGAAATGAACTAATTTCCCTTGTGGCAAATTGCACAACTGATGCAATTGTAGAGAGAGTAAAGAAAGCCAAATATGATGGTGTACTCATGGATTGCACTCCAGAGTAATGCCACAAATTGTAAATTATGAGACATCTAAAGGTTGTTGCTTTTTCAGGCACTTGAAAACAGGAAACGGCTTATGTGAGATTTTTTTTTAGGAACACCTGCAAACACCATCATTGGATCTTTCCAAATGTCAAGGTCAGTTTTATGATAATGTGAGTAAGTAAAAAGCATGGGGGGAGCAAAACACAGTGCTGGAACTAAATAGCAAGGCGTTATGTGTTCCTTGTGAATGTCACACACTGAACCTTGCAGCTAAGATATTTGTGGCATCTATCAGCTGGTCTCGTCTGTTACGGCGACTTCACATTCCGTTCGGCTTCTCGGTTCAAGGACGGATCATTCAACATGTCAAGAACTTTGCGCTGAAGGCATTGTCAACAATCAGGTCGGAGTGGAGGGTTGGCGATGTTAAAGCTGTTTGCCAGCAGCTGCTTGAAATCGTGAAGGCACGGACTGCTTGAAAAGGGTACGCCACGGAGAGACAACCATTGTTTGGTGCAATGTGTTATTCCAGATAAACAAGGTGAGCAAGATCCCGCAGATCCCCAAAGCTTCAGTGGAGCCAGTGAGGGAAGAAATTGGGGCAGCGGCAGAATTCCTTCAGGAATTTCAAGATCGTGGATTCAACTCTGCCAGAGGAGATGCCAGGGAGATAGCAGTGAGGCTTGAGCTGACCACAGGTGTATCTGAGAAGAACAGCTGGACTGGAGTATGAAGGAAGAAAGCAAACCCTCTCCAAGAGGGGATTTTCCCCTGTCTCTAATAGATACAGCTCTTGTCACATTATAAGAGATTTGCTCACAAGGAAACCTTCTATGAGCTGCACGGATTTCTCTACCATTGACATAATGAGAAGCAGTGAGAAAGGAGGGAAAGCTGGATGAATCCTGCCACAGATTGGAGCAGGGAATGGATGATACTGATGCAGAGGACCTGAAGCTCATAAAGGGTGCAGTTAGATCCTTCCCCACAAATTATCTCATTAGCAACTGAGATGCTTGATTATATACAGTATATATGGAGAATATCCTTGACGTCTGTCCTAATTTGAGCATAGCTCTCAGACTTATTTTTATTCTCCATGTGACAGTAGCTTCAGGTGAGAGAGGTTTCTCATCACTGAAACTCATTAAAATGTACCTCAGGTCAACTACAGGCTGTCCGCACTCTCTGCTCTGTCCATCGAGCAGGATGTCAGGATGGATATGGTCACTGGATATAGAATTAGTAAAGGCAAGATTGCAGAGGTCAAAGTTTAAAAGGTCAAATTTGCACGCCTCTCTGCCATACACAGTATGGTCTCATGGCATGTGATGTACCACAGCCTCCAAGAACCCATGAAAGAGATGCAGTGAACAGTGCTCTGATTACCCAAGATGCATTAATACAGCAACAGCCTAACATTCTATTCATATGTCCCCCCACTCACTAAAGATGAGTTGATTAGGGAGAGAAAGCAAGACAAGGTCAACCAATGTAAAAGAAAAAACTGCATTCAAGGGAGAGGAGGAGCAAAACAAAGACAAAAGATTTCAAACATTTTGACAGATGTTTATTATTTTTGTGTCTCCATAATTGGCCTCTTATTGTCATGCGCGTTATCTTCTCAGTTTAGTAACACAAGAAAAAAGACAGAATACCATAAACAATTTGGGCAGCAGCAAATAGGACGAGTGGAAAACCAAGGTATAAACTGACAATCAGTGACAGATCTTCCACATGAATGTGCCGTAAAGTACAAACTTATCCTACAGAGATCATATTGTTTATTATTTCTTTTGCAAATGCATCTCCAAATGTCTGGACATCATTGCTATTCAGAGTTTCTTTGAAAATAAGAATTGAAAAAAAAATGGCAGAACAAGGGATGTGGAGGGCTTTATGCCTGTGTTTGCCTCAAAATGATGAACCTATAGCTAACCTTAAAATAACATCTACATTTCAGCTGAATCTTGCAGTTGTCTTAGTCATCCTATAATATATTCTGAATATCAGCACTGCCACCTGCACCTTTACAAACAAGAATAATATCAGCTTTTCAAATTCCTTACGATCAATAAAGTAGATCGTGCTATCATAATTCTAACTTCTCTCTAACGACATGCATGTGCAGCAAATCGTGCAGCTCCCAACCTGGCATGTAGTTTTTTTTCTTGGCAAGTTTTCATAGCCACAGGGAGGATAGCAGTTTCATACATGAGGGTGTTCTTGCTGTGGAGGCTGGCAGAACAGTGATGCGGTTTCATAACATGAAGTTGTCAGACAGCCCCGCTGACCAGCAGTATGTGGGTGCAACCTCATTAATCCTTAAAAATATATTTTTACTTCACATCAAAGAGTGTTATTTACATCGGCGCCTCACAGTGCATTTGACGGATTTGCTATCGTACTCTCTGAAAGATCAAACCGGCATATACATTACATCACAGCTATCTCTTTTTGCTATCCATGCTGGTGTAATTTAGATTTTTGGATGTGTTTTTACCCAAAAGTTTCAGGCAGCCATGTTCATTTTTGGTCCTGCAGGAAAATCAATCACCAGACTTGAAACTCGCTTGAGTTCTGTAATCCATCACAGTAAACATCGAGTCTGTGTTAATATTTGTCAAAGTTACATTTTTTGTTGTTTAATTAACTGAGTGATTGGAAAAGTCTGCACTGTGCTATCAAACAGCATTACCAATTCCTACATGGACGAGTGGAAAATGTATGCCCCAAAATCGTAAACTCTATTTCATGCTTTTGAAAGTGATTGGCAAAAATGTAAAGTATATATGATATAAAGTTGAAGAAGCTTTTCAAAACAATATATGCACTTTAGAGCTGTCACTGTCAAACAATATGTGCTTATCAGAATAATCACTAATGCAGTGATGGCCACATAGTACTTCTCTTGCACTGTGTGCAACTGTATCTTGTCCTTATATTTCTATTTGCCGAACGTATGCTCTGTAATATGAGAACTCAGAAAGGCGAGTTCCTAATGCTGAGCAGATCTTTTTAAATATGAGTTTGCAATGAATAGGAAGCAGTGGTGCACTGTGCATTCTATTATAAGCACACACACACACACAGACACACATGCACAGTAATACAGATGGAAAGCTCACACACATGCATATCATACATTTCTAATTTCATTTGCTGTGTATTAGTGCGATTGCCTTCCTCTGCCCCGCACACACAAGCAGCCATAAGATTCTCACAAACATTGTTTCAGGTGACCATGGAGCTGTAATGCTCATTATCCGCACACTCATCTCCATCAGCGTGACCCAGGGTCATCAGTGACAGGCTTGTGACTCATCATCGAGCGAGCGGTTCCCTCAATAGCAGCAGCGGTGGCGGTGTGGAGTTACTGTATGTTGCGAGAGCACAGCGCACATCCTCAGCAGGTGAGCGATTCTCAGCTTGTCTTGAAGAAGTGGAGCCAGCAAGACACACGTGTAACACGACCGCAACGGGGGTCCACAACACTCAGCACGCCACTTCTCGTTTGAGAAATCTGGCTGCGGCGACGAAGCTAAATTCAGCCCCTCACGACAGGAAGTGGCACGTAAATACGGGGAGGCTTAAAACACGGAGGCTTGCTCTCTGCATACCATTCCATGCTGATTGTTTTACGAAGGCATAAGTAAAAATAAAACATTAGGCAGCTCATAAATGTAAGTGAGGAAGCTTGTTTCCCTGTGTTGTTACTGCTTTTTGAAATGCATACACATGCCGCCTGAGCTGCTCGCCCGCTCTTTGGGGCATGACGAATAACTCAGAACTGTATTCGCTTCCATTCCCACATTGCACATTAACAAGAAGGATGGCAGCTGATGCATTTGAAAAGAAAAGTAATTGAGACTGGGTGCACTGGACACTCTGATATTAATTTCTCAGAGGGCAGGGCCTGCTGCGGGGCATCAGATAAAATGTAATTAGGCCCACATTTCATTTGAGAGCGGCGGTACTGCAAACATAGACCTGAGGTGAAATCAGGTCGCTGCTTTGATGATAAGTAATATTGGATGCCAAACGATGTATCAATCATGCCTGGGGGCTACTTAACTAGAATTTATAATTCTTATTCCCTACTGTAGACTGTATACTGAGAGAAAAAAAAATGTTTTGACAGCTTACTGTATAGGGACATGATACTTCACTTTTAGCTACTCAAGCATACACAATGATGAGAAGCGAAACACAGATTTACAGCTCTATAACTGCCACTAATTGCTCTCGATTGAAAACAAGTTGAACAAAGAGCTTTAAGATCTATAGCAGCAACTACAGTGATAAAGCCAGTAAGCTTACCAAATTATCTTAAGTTAAGGGTTCACTTGCTTGCTTGTTCAGTAGCATTCAACTGCATCACATGGCCTTCATCAGCAGTTTGCTCAGTTGCCATGAAACTGTTATTAAACTTTCCATTACTCTGACCACATACAGAACTCCTTCTCCAAGTGGAGCATCTCACTCACTAGTCTCAAACAAGTCCTTCGCATTAAATGACAAAAACCTTGTTTGAAAAGGTTTTTCTGATCTGACAGCCCTATCAGCAAAGATAGCACCACCTGTCTGTACCTTAGAACGCTATCACACATCACTGTTAAAAATAATAAAAAAAATAAATAAATTTTAAAAAATTATGTGATGATGTGACTTTGCTATGGTTAAGGTTTGGTGAGGCTTAGGCACTACAATAACTAGAATTGAGGAAAAGATCATGATGATTACATAGAAATAAGTGATGTGCAGATCAATACTGAAATATCGATACCTCGGATACCAGATCTTTATGCTCAAAAATCGATTCTCAAATCAAAATAACGATACTTTCGATACTTCAGTCATTTGAGGTAATGTGTATCATTAACAGAAACACAGTGGAAAGGAATTAAACTATTGAGATCTTGTCTAAATGACATGCGGTTGGTGGGAACTACTTTTTCTTCCGCCTGGTTAAGTGTGTAATGCGTTAGCACTCAGTCTGTAGACACAATGGCAGAGCGTAAACTGAGTCATGTGTGGAGCTATTTCAGCTTTAGATTGTGTCCTCTGTTTGGTTCTCCTGTTGTTGTATCAGCTCGGCTATATTGTAAATGAGGCTTCCACCTCAATATACTTCCCAGTTTAAAATAAATCAATAAATAACTCATGTCTTCTATTCTTTATGAAGGTTTGATTTGAAATACACTACTTTTTTTTAGATTTACCAGACACATTAGGCGTTTTTGCACATGAATCACTATCGGATTGGTATCGCCAATACGAGCCTGAATTTTACTCAGTATCAAATCGGAAAGGAAATTGGTGGTACTGAACATCACTAATAGAAATACAACATTGTAGTTTGGGCTAAACTGACAACAATAGCTGCTTGATTAAGCTGATGTTTCTCCTCTGTCTCCTTGTATCACAACATCTTCCTCAGCAGATGGAGTTTGCTCATTTGTTCTGAGAATGATCAAACCTTGAATATCTACAGCTGTGTGACAACTGAATCCATCTGCTGATGAAGACCCAGTAATATTGTTGAAGGTTGCATCACTGTTGTCAAGAAAATGAGTCATGTACCCTGTGGACCCTGTAGAGTCACACATCTGCAGTTTTGAATATGATCAGAATTAGCTGCTCGTTGTCCACCTCTGTGGAATAAAATATGATTGTATATATATATATAAAAATAATATAAAAACATAGGGAACAAGTTTGGTCAAAAATTCATCAAGCATTGAAGGGCTGACTGACATATAATTTATTTTTAGACTAGGCAAGCACAAGTGAAGTTATTGGTCTTTCATTGGAAATCCTTTATCATGGGATCTACCCATCGGTCTTGGACGCACAGGTATGCAAAGATAATCCAGTGAAGATATCTATTGATGTTGCTACCAGAGCTCTGCTGTGCTGCCAGATACTCACCTGCACCACCTGGCCTGAATGTGTGAAGCCCTCTGTGCTTCAGAGACCACGTAGTCTAAGCCAAAGTCAATTACTTATACCCTAAATGGCTGCTGAAAATGGTCCACGATTATTATATTCTCAGGTTTCAGATCTGCATGTACAATCTCCTTGCTCATCAGAAACTGTAGAGGCTTTCCACAAACTGAAATCCTGGTTAGCAATATTATGAGAAGGTCAACTGCACTGTAGTAGTTAACATTTCTGAATGTCTTACCAGGGGCACTGGTCGGATCTGGGTCCATTCAGGGCAACTTACTGACTTTCAGGTAAAGCCGAAAAAAATGCCTTGCAACATAATGCAATACAAAACAATATAACACAACAGCATGTGGACAAATCTGTTTTTTCAACTTTATTAGCTCTATAAGAATAAAGAGCTGAGGGCAGTGAAACAGCTCAGTAAATTTCCAGTGTTGCTATAACGCTTTCTGCAGCTGAGACGAGCATTTATATAAGTGTCTGATTTGATTTTCTCTCTGACAAAAAAAAAAAAAATGCAATGTAAACACAATGGTCAGACACCAGATACATTTGTTAAATTTCAGTACGTTTGAGCGGAGAGGTCATAGTTGATTTAATATTGATTGATAATTAATATTCAGGGTTCAGTGTTGACATTTAGTTCCCTCGCAGAAAGTGGATCTGAATTCATTTCACAATTAACCATTTTGCCTTTACTTTATTATTCTATAAATAACTGCCCTATTATATTTCAATTTGTTTGTATTATCTATAGATGTAGTATTCATATGACATATATTTTAAAGAACACATGTCTTGCTTAGTGATGTCACACTTTTATGTATTCACTGAATCTCCCTGCAAATGGCAGCTCTCTCTGTTTCGTTGCTGCTGGATGAAGCCACAAGGCTCTTCCTTCCACCACTGCTCGGGGTAATGACATTTATCATAAACAGCTGCCTGCGAGTGCCACGTCTGAATGGGTGTCAAAGAGCTCACCTCTGCTCTCCATGAATATTATGCAGTAAGTCATATTTCCACCTACTGACAAAATAGGCAAAGCACTGCTTAATCCCAAAGTTATACACCGAGTATCGACCGTAATGTATCTCACATTTACGTTCTAGCTTACATTGCACTTACAGATTCAAAGGCATTTTGTAAAGCGGGCAGATGCATTAATCTAAACGCCACAACCAACCTCCCCCATTCCCTCTCTGTGCACAAAACAATCTACAATCTGTTTCCCCCGTGGTGGCTCCCCTGACTTATGCAGAACTCAAATCTTGCCAGAGTAATTTATTACGTTCCTTCGCGTTGGGCGACTCTCCATTCTGCAGTATGAAGAGCCGGCACAGAGCCCGAAATGCTCACACATCATTATGCAGTGCAGAGATAGTGTAACCCGGCTGACAAGCCCTGAACATTGGCTCTACATATAGGGCTTTATCTGTGTGGTTGTAAGCTAATTCAGGAGGAATCCTACCAGGTGCTTGGACAGTGTGAACATTATGGCTCTGACCCTCACATGGGTCACTGGACTCACACACATTCAGTAATTCCAAAGGACTGAAATGTCATCATCTGCCTTTTCATGGTGAGTCACAAGGACACAGTGAATCATGACCAGGTGTGAAAGCCATAACTGTGCTCGTAGGAAAACGCACAGCAAGTTGGGAACTGGCAGTTATATATACAGTGTATACTATATATGTCTCAGTGAGTCATAAAACAAACCTGAATTTTAATAAGAATGTTATTTGCATATGGTTGATAGTATAGGATGACTCTGGCTCCCTTGTTTTTCTCGTGTGCAAATACTATTTATCTGTGATGAGTATTGTCTGGCCCCAATGGGAAAAAGCTTTCTGATGATGCAGCTTGAATTCAGTAAAAGATGAGGCACTGAGGCGCACTCCTGTTCTGAATTGAGCAATTCCGGGTCGTGTCGTCCACATTGTTCAGCAGCGTGACTATCTCTGATTGGCTTGCAGGACACTAACGACCAAAGTTTGAATTCACATCATTTCCAAATCAATTGTCGTGGCCTATTTGCTCAAGCTTTGGGGACAAACAATCAATGTAACTGAGGAAACAAAATGAAGTTTTTACCGTCCTGCAACGTGACAGGAGTTCAGGTTAGGACGAAGTGGTAACAGGTAATACATACAGATATGGCAGGCCATCAAAAATTTACTGTCTATAAACAATTTAGTCTTTAATAATGGATTGATTCAGTACGATTCTGAAGATGGAGCAATAAATATAAATCAGTTTCTCTAAATTCAGGATCTTGGTGTCAGAAGAGTTGATGCATATTCAACCAGTTTCCACAGTATTTGTGAGCTGTTTCATGTTTTCTTCCGCACATTTTCAAATGGAAAGAATTCGAGCCAATCATTGCAGTTTTCCAAATAAAAGATAATCCAGTTTAGAGAGACTTTTCCGAGCCAAAGTCGTAAACATGATGGCAAGGACTTTGTTACCATTTGTCAGCCAGGCGGTTATCCATTTTAAAAGTTAGAAACCTAAATAATACTTTATAAGCCTCCTAGTACCGTAAACTGACAATGAACTAACAACATTATTAATGGTGCAGTTTGACTGTGTCATTGTCAGAAGCACTAAAGTTATTTTATAGATTCACTTCAGGAATAAAACACAGCTACAAAACACTGTCAAAACACCTCCTAGGTAACTAACAGCATCGATGAGCAGCTACAGAAAACTCATAATGGATTTTAGATCACAGTTGTTTTTACTTACACCTGGACGTTTGAGATGTTAAGATCATCAGTAACTTTAATAATAATTTACTCTGACTATATGTTAAAGTGATAGCAAATCTTGTGCAAATACTGCAAATCCAGTTATTTTGACACACACAGGATTCTCTAATCTAATTAGAGAATCTGATCTAAAAGCCATCCAGCCCAGTATCATGGGAATGCAATCCATACTGGATCTCTGGATTTAGTAATACAAAAAGTAAAGGTGTGGAGGTTTTCTGACTTTTCAAAGATCTGAAATTAACTTTCACCTTTGCATTAACCGTGATCAATCCCTCACCATAACCATACCTTATTCTCCATGTGCAGATATTTGAGGGATTTCCGAAACACTGCCATATTCACGTTCATATCTTTGGTATTCTGGGCTTTTGCAGAATGCAGACAATTTTTCACAGACCTTCAGATTCAAAGTTTTAAATGTCAGTGGTAGTTATGTGAGATCCCCACGACCCGGGGAAACTCTCAGAAAATGTTAGCTCAGTGGTCATTATTATCACACTGCTATGGTAGCATTTCATTTGTAAATGGTCATTACGGAGGACAAATGAACCCAAACAGTCCAAATGGCTTCACTTCTGAAAACTGCCCTACTTATGATACTTTGATAAAGTTTAATGCTGGCATCATGTGGTTTTCTGCATTTGTCAAAAAGGAAACCAATACCAGTGTGATTACAATGGCGACTGCTGTCCCTTTGACTGATTATCAGCGCAAATTCAATAGAAAAAAAATTGGTCTGGAGGTAAAATGCATCTGAAAATGTTTAGTAATTTTGAATTCCTTATCCATCATAGGCATGGCCACAAAAATGCCTGCAGCTTTTTCTTCGCAATGTTCATCCTGAGCGATAAGAAATTGTAAAACTCAGAGTCCTTCTATGAGTTGGTATTTTCCCCAACGCTGCTCTGAGCTGGGTCCTCCAGCTGACTATTACATTTTCTTTTTCTCTGGCAGCCAGCGTCACACTACACATAGAGCGACCTGGATTAAGAGGTCATTCTCTCCCATTGCAATTTCACAATTCACTGCTGAGAGACAAGAGAGACCTGGGGGTTTATCTGCAGGTGTTAAAGACACTAGGAGGGTCAGAAAGTTGAGACGGCCATCTTTCTTGTTGTTATCATTACTGATGATTGATTTCAGAGAGCGAAACAGAGAAAATACAGAGAGAGAAATTACAGTGGAATGCAACAGTGTAGTCGAGCTTTTTAATAGTAGCTACACAGCAATATGGATTATCCTGGCTGAATTATTACTGGTAATATCAGGCACAGAGGATCTGGAGAATGAGCAGTGATAACAATAGAGGAGCGGGGAAAACGAGGGAAAATGCCTCCTGCACATTCTTTTTTTAATGGAGTTTACTCAAGTTACATTTATTCTTGCACAATAAGCAATTTTTGCCAGTCGATAAAAGCCGCTGTGAAATTGTTTACTTCCCTTGCAGGTAAATCATTTCAAAATTGGTTTGATATTAAGGCATATCCCTGAGAGCATGCACAGTTTGGATGTGGGTGATTACAAAGCAAACTGCTACCACCTTTCTGGACTTCATAAGGACCCTTGTACTCTTTCTAATTAGCTCTTTATCCCTCTGGGGCATAAGATAATGGCCAGGTGTGAATGAAATTTGTAGGTGGATTTTTGCCCCAGGCGTGTTTCGGATCGTATATGTGTGAGATGAATGAAAGAAGTTCATTTGTAAAGCTTCAGAGCCAAGTAGGAGGGAGTCCTGTTATTAAAGCATAATCTTGTTTCAGCCCTCAGTAAGGCCTCATTGGCTCCAAATGGAAGAAAAAAAATAGTCATGTCACTATTGCATGTGACATACTAATTCCAGTCGAGTTGCATTGGAAAAAGCTCAAATATGTCACTGTGTTTGCTTAGTTTTATGGAGCTCGTGTCCCACAATGCAATGCATGATTGAGGAGCTCCCCACAGCTGGAAAACATTACAGCTAATTGTAAATGTTGATGAGACAGCTTCAGGAACATCTGAGAATACAAAATATCAAATGTTAAATCTCTGGAAAACCATTTCTGCAGGTTAGGTCCTCATCTGTTCAGTGATTGAATTTCATCTAGATTCCAAACTGATTTTTTACCAACACTTTACTGTCTGGCTTCCTCTGTGCAGCTGCTCAAATATTCCTACCATGTGAACTTAGTGTCATGGTGACCCTCTCATTCTCCCTCTCCTTCCTCTGGAGCCTCGGACTCAAACACACTCAGACAGCCTCAGGCTGGCCACACACGATCACTGGCAGAATCACTTTGCACCGGCATGAACCACTATTTTCCTACAGAGAGAGTTATAATGATAAACCTCAATGCAGGGCCACCTTGAGTGTTGAATACCACTCAGTCTTGTTATTTCAAATGCAACGCAGTTCAAATTATAGTAGAGCTGAACAAGAAACTTCAAATTGGAGGGTGTCTGTGACTGCAGAGATCTGATATCCACTATGATTTAATAAGAATTAGTTTCCAACAGTTCTTGTTTGTAAATTATACGATGGCAAATCAGGACTGCTCTGGGCACTGTTCGACTCAGTTCAACTCAGATTGCTAATCATCAAAAAGCCTGACCTTACATCGAGACATGAATTTAGGAAAAATGCTTAGCGAGCAGCTTTGCCTTGTGATGATAAGCTGCTTTGACTTGCGTTGCAGCTTGTGGCTGGAGACTAGCACCATGTATATTTTTTTCTGCCCTGTATTGCATCATGGCTCAAAACCAAATGAGGTGCTGTGAGTTTAAACTGCAAATGTCTGCAAAGAGGATCAGCCTCCTCTAGGATTTTTCTGCCCTTTTTCACCTTCTCACTCGTCAGCCTTACTGACTTTGTCTGACTCCTCTGTAGATGAGCTCTCTGGGTCAGCAGAGAGATGCATCTCATCAGTAATGAAAATATACAGAGGTTAACTTGTTACAAGTCTATTGCCTTTGTCTATTACCTGTAGCTGATATAATTTTTTGTTTATCTGATTTTGACCTGCCCGTTGTTGTCGACAGTAACTCTTTCGCAGTCTGTGTCTGGTTCAGTCTGTGACTGCTGGATTTTGTGGGACTTTTGTCATTCAAGCAGCCTGCACCTGAGCTTACGTTCACCTGGTTCAGCAGCCCACAGAACTGTTGCACCAGCCCCGAGAGGATATGTCCAGAAAACTTTTAAGACGTGTCTATCAAAAGGCTCCTTTTGAAGGATTCTTCAAAAGAAAATGCCTGTTTCCTTTTGCATTTGGCAATGAGAAACGGCTTACGTGCACATCTAAAAGAGGATGTTTTATGGTGGTCGCACAGAGCTTCTGTCACGTATTCCTGCTTTATTTACTCCTCACTAAGGGATTCTTCTCCTAACAGATTCTGTATTCTGTATTTCTCAGTAGCGCTCTTCATAACATCACAGTCTCCTTTCTGAAGCCTTCCAGAGATCATTCTTACTGAAGGATTGGTGTTGCTAAAGGATGTTTTTCACAATAAGGCACGGTGCATTACCATAGCCTGCCTCGCTTTACAGCCTGCAGAATAAATATTTCCCACTGTCAATACACTACCATGTGAATGAGGGATGCTGGGAAGATTTAGAGAGAGAGGAGGCACGGGGGGGAAGTCCTGATCATTGAGGTGTATGTTTTCACCCTTGCTGTGCATTTGTCTTGTTAGCTGCTCATTGATAACAAACAGGGCTTGGGAGGTAATTTGTTAGCCCTATCACACCAGTCTTTTTTTTCATACGCCATCATTCCAAACCCAAAGTACAATACGTGCCCTCCTCGATGACCCATAACTCCCAACTAAATCAACCCGGTGTGGAAAGCTAAGCGAGTGCATGAATCATCCGTGGGATTTATCCTCTCAAAGAGGGATGTACAGTAAACAGACATCACCAGCTCCACATATTAATTTTGTGAATTATTAATTTTCGAGCACCGATAACACAACCGCACATGTGAAAAACTGCAATATCTATTATGGCTTTTCAGGGCTGTGATGGATAAAGCATAGGCTCTGCCAGAATTATTGCTTCAGTGTGTTCAACACTGCAGGGAGCTCTAAAAATAAATGAGCAAGCAGACTGTAGGAGATGTCGTTGGGTAGTTATTTAATCAGCAAGGCTGTGTTTTAATACTGTAGGTTTTCAGTGTTCAGTATATATATATATATATATATATATATATATATATATATATATATATCTCACTGGTACTTTTGATGTTATTTAAGGTAACCACACACACTCCTGATAGCAGATATTCAGTGCCAATATTCAATCTGCTACTCTTTGATCATTATGTTTCAGTACTTGTATGCCAAGAAAGGAAAATATAAGTGTCTGTTTTTTCACAGAAAGAAAAGAAAATATTGTGATAATAGAACAACAATTATTGAAAACAGTCCTCAATATTGATATTGATGATAATAACAAAAAAAGGAATAATGGTGAGATGAAGAAGACCGAAAAAAGAGGATATAGAAAGGGAAAAGGAGCAGGCAAAGGATGAAAAGGCTATGAAAATGAGAAAAAGAGAAGGAAAGGGAAAAGAGAAGGAAAATGAAAAAGAATAGAGTAAAAAAGTAGAAGAGGAAATAAAGCAGGGGAGATGAGAGAAGAAGAAGAGGAAGAGAAGGAGAGGCAAAGCAGGCTAATGAAAAGGGAAAAAGGAAAATGAATAGAAAGTAAGAAAAAGAAATATGAGGAGGAAAATGAGGTAGTGAAGGAAAACAAAGACAGGAAGAGGAGGAAAAGGGAGACGGAGGAGATGAAGGAGAGAGAAGAAAAGGACAAGGTCGACAAGCAGGCAGGTGATAAGAGGAAGGAAAAGGAGATGGAAGAAAATGGAGCTGAGAAAAAAGATGAATTGAAAAAAGAATACGGGAAAAGAAGGAGAAACAGGTGGAAACAGCAAAAGCATGTGAATTTACAGAAGAAACTGGAGATGGGGGAAGAGGAACAAGAACTCCATTCTAATCATCATATCACAAATTGTACACGGAGTGATGAATCCACAATCAATATTATAAAGGCAGCAATATGAAAACAGTCTTGTCTGCATGTGTGTGTGTGCATGTCTGAATTTCCGTGCATATGGTGGCATTACTAGCCCTTTTTAAAATCTCTTGTTCAAAATCCATTCATCTCCAGTAATCCCTTTCTCTTTGGAAGTGCGGATTACGTCTACGTACAGGGGGACTAAAGTCTTCACCCGTACCGAAAGACGATAACCTTTCACTCTCACCTTGGGAGTTGTGCGGCAATGAAAAAAAAAAAAAACTCTGGGAAACCATGCAGGCGCGTTCGAATGGGCCCACGAAGGACAGGATGTTTATCTTGTACTGTTGGTACGAAACAGACGGCATCATTACATATGCCGCTGCCATCGCTGCCAGCAGCTCGCCAGCACGGCCAAGCACCGCTGGTTTCCATGGAGGTAATCTGCAATGGCAGAGGCAGGCTAGATTATGGATAGGAGATGAGACTGCGGGCTGGCCCACGGGCGTCCCCCCCCCCACCACACACACACACACACACACCCACAACCCCCCCAAGCTTTTGTCTGTCACGCTGTTTCGCTGAAGCGCAGGGTACCTCTTTGGGGGATGAAAGGATCTATCTGTCTGTAACCGAGCTCGCGGAGAGGATGAAATGGATTTGGCTGGAAATGGGCAGGGGTGGGGCCGGCGAAACATTTAAACATCTCTTCTAGACTCGAGTTGGAAAGCAGACACGCGGAGCACGACCGCTCGGCTCGTAACAGGTGTCCAAAGCAATCATGTAACGCAGGATGAAGACAACGGGCCCGGCGCTGCCGACGCAGGAACCTATGTAAGGGCCGACAGCTTAGCGTGCATACACAAAAGCTAAATGGATTAATGTTGTACAGTAAAATGGCGTTTTTAAATTCAGTGCTTTAACTGTCATGTCCTCTTATTTACAACATTTTCATGCGGGGAGATTTGTGTTTACTATGATGGAAAAAATCTTACTGTAATTGACCTCCTACACGACTACATTTAATATCATGCGTCTGCTCAAAACCACTTCTGTGTCAAGGCACTCTGTCCCTTTTGACAGATTTTCTGCAAACGTGCCTGGGCATGAAATCCTCCAATATTCACTGCGGTCTGAGCATTCTGTGAGGCATGATTTGAATTTTCGACTTCAAACAGTTTTCCGTCTTTGAGTGAACCCCGCGTTTCTTGACTCACTGAATTCGTGCACCTTCAAATGTTGAAACAAACCACTTACAAACAAATGGGAAATAGAGTAGGTGTCACTGAGAGAAGGCTGTATTTTTTTTTTTTTTTTTTTTTTCCCCCACGAGGGCATGAATCCAAGAGAGTTGCTTGTGGAAATAAAAAAATGAAAAAGAAAATACGACACGTTATAAATGCTGCTGAGAGATACTTTTATTTACTTTGGAAGTCCAAAAGTTTATAAAGTAATGACTGCGGCAAAAGACATGACATTTTGATTCCATTTAATATGAAGAGAAACGACAGCAAAGGGAAGCACTCGAGGAAGCCAAATAAAATGTATTGTTTGACTGCGGAGAGCAATGCAATAAAGAAGAAGGGGAAAAAATACCTTGCTCCGTCTACAACGGCATATAATTTCATTGAACGTTCAGTAAAGGAGATTACTGTTTCATCAAGCTGCATTTCATGAGGTGTATACAGCGTAATGGAAAACAGTATCTGTGTTTCATAAAACCGAGGTATCGTGCAGAACTTTAAGACTGTGCATGCAGGACGAAGTTTGTCGACCTATCTATTTCTCCGGCTTTATATAGGTCTTGTGTGGAATATGTCAACCCACTAGAGGATAGCGTGTGTCAGAGGCGGTATGCATTAGGCAGGATCTTGCCTGTGGGGTTGAAGCATACAAGGTCAGGAAAAGCATTTGTGTTGGAGCCACCCGTGTGCTGATAGTGGTGATGAAGTTGCCAACAAAACTGCACTGTAATACATCAAGTCTCCGGATTTTCTCAGTTTCATCAACCTCTTACAGGCGGTCTT
Organism: Centropyge bicolor; assembly: GCA_037975185.1. Taxonomy (NCBI): domain Eukaryota; kingdom Metazoa; phylum Chordata; class Actinopteri; family Pomacanthidae; genus Centropyge; species Centropyge bicolor. Next base: position 1,640,510 of record JBBMOC010000054.1, read on the forward strand.
AATGGAGTTTTTGAGCTTCATCCTCACCCGTTGGAAACATGGGCAGGTCGTGGTCACCAGTGGCAAAAGCAGATGTTGTGGTGTGGATTTGCTACACCACCGTGAAAAGGGCTCATTCACAAGAGTATGTATGACACCAAAAATGTTCTACTAGGATCTATTCATTCCAAAAGAATCATCAGTCAGGATTTATTTTCACTCAATTCCTGGAGTGTTAAGGTTAAATTTAGCTTGAGTTACAAATTTGTGCCACTAACCTTTTGCAAACCATCTTGACTGTGTGAACCTCTGAAGAAAGCTCTGCAGCACCAGCCAAGTTTTTGTGACCCTCTGTTGCTGAATGAATAGTTACACCTATAGAGCTTTTCTCTGTGTATTCACTTTGCCATGAATCAAACTGGCCACAACCCAATGGTATCCACATGAATGCTAGGTATTCACATATTATTCCAACATGATGACCTCCGTTGCCTTGTAGTCAGAGCAGATGAATGGAGCTGTGGACTATTTTATATATGCATAGGAATTGGCTAATAAGTAAAACATATGAACGGATCCTTTTTAATTAGCTAAAGTGATTGTTGACAGCCATATTGCTTCCAGTATTCACACTTCTGTTACACGATGTCTGCGTAGTTTAGATAGCAAAAACAACTGCCTCAGTACTCTGTCATGTCAACACAGGATGCGTTCAGGTACTGTAACTGAGTATTGTCCACTAATGTTTGCACAGGTCTTGGAATCCAATCTATAATCCCTGTAGTTTGATATGTAAAAGGGACAAAAATACCCTTGAAGTGTGAACATATGCTCCAATATAAGAACATATGTGAGTGTAACATGAGGTGTTGGACAGCCTGTATAGAAATAATTATATGAAAATAACTTTGAAATTGAAAAACATGGTGGAAACACTTCCTGTGTAGACAAGCTTTTAGAATTTCCCCACAAGTCTGACTTATTACTACAACTAGGAGCCCCAAGGTCTTTTCAACTAAAGTCTGTATGACATAATGTGAGTGTGTCATTGGGTGTTCATAAACTTCTTTTAACAATGAAAATCATCTTTTGATAGCTTAAACTAGGTGTATTTTAGTTGTTAGACCTGAACAATTTATATGCTTATATGAATGTGTTTTTTTTTTTTTTTTGAAGGTCATATGATTTGTTTTGGATTATCTGCATTCTTCACTGTTGTTGACTTGCAAACATTTGTTCTTTAAGTTAAGAATTGGGTCTTGAGTTTGACATCTATGAAAAAAGAAGTTTAGTGGCAAAAACAAATAATCTTTGCTTATACTTGTGGCTGTTTTGCCCTGTGATGGTCATAATTTACCCATAATTATTTACCACTACACCACCGGTATCAAGCGATAACAGCACAGAACAAATAAATAACAGAATAAATAATGAGTAAGCTCTATTTAGAAAACAAACACAGCTCATTTTCCTCGGGGGATTGTGCAGTACTTATTTGATTATTTGGAGAAATAGCAAGCCAAAAAGCAGAAGCACTTTACAACGCAACAAATAAGAAACGCGGAGGGAAGAAATGCATTATATAGGACATTGAAAATTGAGTAAGACAAAGAGCTCATTAAGCCACTTCCCTCGATGGTTCTTCAGATGTCAAAACTAATGGTAAAAATACCTGAGCAAAACACACATCAAGGTGACGGGAACAGGAGCCTATTTATTCATTGTCACAGGAAAGGTTTTTTTTCCTTCAGTTTCTCTCTAAGGTGCTTTATTTTCGCCTTAAATTATAACCAAGCTGAGGTATTGGTGTAGAGCTGGAAGGGGCAGAGAACTCAGCTTAAGTCTCCAATCATCAGCCAATCACTGATTCTGCTACATTTGTGCTTTCGTGTACATTATATTAATACTAGTAACACAGATAAACAAACAAAAAATAAACTATGAGGTACAAATTGAAACGCTTCATAAACCAACCAAGAATTACATGCCTCACATGCAAACACACATCCATCATCATCACCATCAGATCTGGCGGTGCACAATGCTCCAGTCTTCACACCACGCAGCCGTAATTTTCTGCGACATATGCTGTGAAAATGACTTGAACATTATGCAGCGACTTTACTCCGTCCATCACTATGAGAGCTGCACAGTCCTCCTCCCCACTCCTCTCCACTCGCTCTCCAAGAGCATTCGAAGGCGACAGAAGTGTTGGCACACGGCTCTCCGGCCGGGCAGGGAGGCATCTTTTTGATAGGAATGGTGATAGAAACCTTGTGGTGTTGTTGGCTGTTAGCCTGTTGTGCTCTGCTGGACGGTCATTTTCTCACCAATTTGACATGCGTGGCATTTTGTTATCTAGCAAGGACGCCCTGTTCAGGGAGAACAGATTTACACCGAATGTCAAGGAGGGATATTGTCTCCCCTCTTTCTTTAACGGATCCAGAAAGCTCGGTGATGCTCTCCGTCCCCCGTGGTACTTTTTAGCAAAATAACACTTGAAGGTAATGACATTAGAGTCAGATGCAAATGTCTCTGTGCAGGCAAAGCTAGATTATAAATGAATTAGAAGTGCAGATAGAAGGTGATGTGAGGGATTTAAAACAAACGTTCTTTTTCAAAATGAGAGAAACAATACATAAAGCAGTAGTTGGCTGTATTTGCAAAAGGGAGGAATATAACATATTTATTATCCAGTGATCCTGAGTCAAAGCAACAAGCTCTGATAAGAGTGAAAAGGACCAGAGGGCAAAACCCCTTTTTCTCTGTCTTTAGTCCTAAAATGTAAATTGCATGTATCTTTAAAACAGACACAACTATACTTTTTAGAACACCTAATTCACTGAACTAGCACCCCTGCTGGTACAACCAAGAAAGTTCAAGAAAGCTCACCATGAAAACTAACAACTAACTAGTGTTGAATATTTGGCAAAAAAAAAAAAAATAAAAAAAAAAAAATATATATATATATATATATATACAAACTGATGTTTGGACAGAGTCAGTTGGTACTTCATAATAAACACTAGAAATGTGTGTTATCACAGCTTAAACAGTGGGTGAACATTATTATTCCAACTGTTAAAACTGAGTAAAAAGACATTGCAGTTAGATGCAAATAAAGTAAAAGCACTTAACAGCAGAAATGTAAAATCCTGCTCTGTCTCTCAGTCCTACAGGGCAGGACTCCCATGTGGCTCCCCACCTGCAGGTTGGAAACCTTCTTGGCTCTGTATGTTAACACTGACAACTTTGGAACAGAACCAGGGAAGCAGAAACCTTTGCAGGCGCTGAGCTGTTGTGGCCTAACAAATGGTCTTGTAATGACACCAGTCAGATCTCACACACTGAGCTCTGAAGGCAGTGACATTTGAGAGACCTTCTGGAAACTGAAGCAGCAGCTTGAGCCTGGATGTAAAACAGAAGTCGTTCTTCTGCCACAAGGCGACTTGATATTACAGAGTTGTTAAGCTTTATTGGCTTTGACACCAGAGACTAGGGTTCATTATGGTGTCAGATATGATAAGGTCTTAGCTGATATTCACACACACACAATAAATAAGTACAAAAAAGTGCTTTGCAAATATACTCAGTAATGGCAGAAGCTTACAGAGGAATGCAGCATTACATTTCTTTGTTGCAAATAAGCAGTAAAATTAATTTTAAAAGACAACGTACATCTGTGGGACTGACATTAAAATAACACAATTTCTTTGAGCAGCTATTAAACTAGCAGGCCGTTCTGCTGTTTTTACTGCCGTCTTTCGCTTTTGTTCTAATTTCATTAAAATGCCTGTGTCAGTGGATTTCGTCATTTCTGGCTGCCTGACTGTCCAACAGTTTTATCCACCATATTGGAAAGCCTCATATACTGAACTGGTGTGTGTGTGTGTGCGTGCGTGCGTGTGTGTGTGTGTGTGTGTGTGTGTGTGTAATCCACAAGATTTTCGTCTCCTGGCCAGCCACCTAGCCAGCTAACTTTGCAGTCTGCTCACACCCACACAGTCCTCTCCTTTGGACAAACACAGCAGTCTCCTCTGTGATGGATGTGGAGTCTAAGTGCCACCACTGTTTTTAGCCTTCTAAATATTTCTGCTCTCGCACAAACGCCTCCATGTGCTTGACACTGGCTTCTCTGTTTGGCATCTTTGTGTGCAATATTTGCACCTGTTCCATCTGTCTCTCTGCCCAGCACGTTTCTTTTCTTCTTCTGTTTTTTTTTCTTTCTCGATAGCATTTTGTTTCAGAGAAAATCCAGTGGAAACTTACTCTGGGAGCTATGCAAATTTCCCTGACAATGGTGTGGGTGAGGAAAACATATTGCCCGTTATGGAGAAAAAGTGCGTGCATACACAACGCCGTGCATACGTACGCGTGGGCATCCATATGTTCGAGTGTGTTGCTCCTCTTTCCTGTCTGTATGTAAATGTGTTTTGCATGTTCCTCCGAGATCAGCTGACTTTTGAGATTATTATGGCGAATATTATGCAGCATTGCAGGAAGCCCATAGTGTCTCCGGTGCCAGGCGTGGTGCTCTCAGAGGCACTTTTTGAAACAAAGACTGGGATCTACTGCAGAAGGCAAGCTGTCTTGAGGCCAGGTTTTATGAGACTGAAAGCTAAATTGTTAAAAATCTTAAATTATATGTAAGTGGCTATGGATGTCATCTGTAAGAGACCAACAGAATTCATACAAAATACAACATCAAAAAGTTCCAAATGAAGGTTGTGGATAACTACGTACTGCTAAATGTCACTGTGAAGAGGATAGATGTACAGTTGCATATCTGAAATAAACTTAATCTGCATTGTGTTAAAGACAGGAACCTCCCAATCCAATCAGCACTGGTGTCAGGGCTGATCAATACATTTTAACTGATTGCTAATGATTACACATTACTTCAGGGGATGTTCAGGATTAGCACTGTGTCGTAACACCCGGCCTTTTCATTAACATCAATGAGATCAATCTATTAAATCTGCAGCCAGATGAAATGTGTGCTCCAACGTTTACATATGTTGAAGCACAAATTCCTGGTAGAACACCTTGCTATACTTTTGACGTTGCAGATATCGAGACACAGAGTGTGGTGTGAAGGCATCTGATAAGCCTTTAATTGCATGGGTGTGTTGCAATTTGTGCAAAGCGGGGTGGCAGGAACACAAGGGATTGGACCCAAAAGCCGACAACAGAAGCAGGGCTGGAGCAGTTCAATGATTTATTAACAAAAGGAAATGCACAGCAGGCTTACGGGACGGCCAGGCAGACAGGGGGGTCAAAAGCAGAAGGCACTCCAACACAAGCAAACAAATCCAATAAGGAGCAGGCAGGAATCCAACGTCCAATAAACAGACGAGGTCCAGGGAAACAAAAATCCAGAAACGCTAAAGGAACGCAGAGGACTAAACAGTAGGAGCGGGCACGGAGGCTTGGCACGTAGTACAAAGACGAACTGGCACAGAGTGAAGGGAATGCAAACACTAAATAGACAGGGAGGGGAGGGTGGCAGGTAACGCCAATCAGGGCGTAGACAATCAGACAGATGGGAAACACACACAAAGGCAGGAGGTAAAGTAACGAACCAGAGAACACGCTCTTTCAAAATAAAACAGGAAATAACTAAAACCATGACAGGGTGTATGACCTAACCTGGACTTCCTGGATCAGAACTTTTTACCAGCAACTGTGCCAACACACAGAAAGCAGCGCAGCCCCTTGTGCTATTTTCAGTCTGACTCCCTATTATTGGTTAGCACACACAACACGATGCATGGCTTGCCAACATAATAAGCCTATTCCTACTGTTGCCTTGAGGTTGACATGTTTGCCTTGTGAGTGATTGAATGAATGCAGCAGTACAAAAACCTAAGTGTAACTGTTAAGGCTGGAACGCTCCTCTCTGGACTGCACTCATTCACAGAGGCTAACACAGCTCTTTCCTTGGTGCTTGTACAGATTTTGAGCTTAACATTTTGCTTTTTTTCTTTCTTTTTGAACCTACCGCCTGTTAGGATGAACACAATACACTGTTGGGATTGAAGAGGTAAAGCTGCTCTGTGAGTCTCTGTGACAGTTACCCATAATACTCCTCTCTATGTAGACTTGCAGTGACGGGCGTTTTGGGAAAAAACATAATATTTGTCCAAAAAGCAGACAGTGGCAAGCTAAGATATAAACCTGACCGTGAGCTGCAACCCTCCTTGCACAGCTTCAGACTGGCTCTACCCAGATTCTATAGACAGATTTTTATGACCATTATTATACAAGAAAAACCTTTGAACCCATTTGCTCAATGTCATAACAAGCAACTAATTTCAAAAAGCATTTATGTTTTAACAGCTACTTTATGTTATGAAAGAGATGAGATTAAATGAAGACAATATGTAAACACAAACCACTATAGAAAACCATTAAAGGGAAGCTGTGACACACACTCCATAATTCATAATGCAGATTTTATTGTCAGTTATCACATGGTTTTATATGACTGTTTGGCACAGGTGGCAACAAATGTAATGTTTCATTAAAAAAAAAATCCACATTTACAAGGTATAAAAGCCATACAAGCCACTGGCATGACCCAAAGGCATCAGCCTTGGTAATAAAGTTTTTATAGTGTTGTGGTGGATCACTGGGGAGACAAATCAAGCTGGGACGTGGCTGATGTTCACGCACTTACAATCAAACAATCCTGCAAATACTTGTTCTATTCAAAACAAAAGCTCAGAGAGGGAGCTCCAGACTGCAGCAGCCACATGCCGACCATGAAGGGAAGACATCAGTGCTGAGCTGTTTCCTGCCTCTTTAGGGAGGAGAGAGTAATGCTGGGAGACAGGCTGAGAGTCAGAGACTCACTGAAGGGTGTCAATATAGTACAAAATTGAATTAAAGTGTAATTAGGGAAATCATTACCTGACACTTCTGCAGTTGGGGATTTGGTTAATTTACTGAACAATCCTTCAGCGAATGGACTGTGTCTTAGAAGATTTTTATGTCAAGGGTGACTGAGTGCCTGTGAATGGTAGAGGATGAATTTATAATGTGCTCCTTAATAATGGAACACAGATTCAATCAAATCTGCTTTAAAAGTGTTTATGCAGTGTAAAAGAAGGCAAAGTTGGTGCTGACGAAAGCATCTTATCCTGCATCCAAGTGTAAGTAATAACTGTGAGAGGCGATGCCTTGCTCTAAGCCTCCCAATTCATACTTCATCATATCCAGACTTCCTGAGATCTTCTGATGTGACTCTGAATGACAGACACTATGGTGCATTTACTTCCTGTCCTTCGATTTCCAGGTTAAAGTCTTAGTGACAATAAGATGTCATTTTCAAGAGTGACCAGGCCAAGTGGGTGGCTTTAAAAGGCTGTCACAACAATAGATACAAACAACATTAAATTCACTATAACAAAACTGCATGCTACAAAAGCATATAGTGACAATTATTGCAGGTGCATAAAATGGTATATTTTTCCAAGAGCTGAAGTAAAAGAAATACATTAAAAAGCCAGTCAAGACTATTTTCCAAATTGCTTAAAAATATTTGTCTGTACAAGTTTTCTTCTGTACATATTTCAAGGAGAATAAACCTTTTCTGCCCAACTCAGTGAAAGAACATTGGTTTTGAGATATATAACAGTCCAACAGTTGGAGGGTCTATGCATATAAAGTAATGGCCACTCAGCAGTAGCATACAAAGCACAGTGGTGTACAAGACAACCAGAGACACATCTACAACATAAGGCACATAAGACACAGCGTCCATTACCTTTAGACGCTAGGTGTATGCTTAAAGAGCAGATCGTCTAACAAAAGTAAAACAAAGTTTCTGGAAACAGGTGTTTCCCCAACCTAAAGGAGAAGCCAGATATGTCCCTAAGGTAAATTTTTATATGTGCTTTAATTTAATTTTAAAACAGGGTTTTCAGTGGGTAATCTAAACTACAATTTCAGATTAATTTCAGTTTCAGATCTGTTACTCTCAGCATGTTTTGCATTTGTCCACATTTAACACCAACTTTTTTGTTACAACTGAACAAGGTCATGGACAAACTGCAAGAATCAAGGTTTTGTAAAGATCAATACAATAGAAGAATAGAAAAAAAATGGTACAATAGATTATTAGAATAAGATTATTTACATAAATGGGAAATAATAATGGACCTATTATAGAACCCTGAGGCATGCCCTTTAACACAGGGAGAAAAGTAAAGGAAAACATAAATCTATACACATTGAGCTGTCCAGGAGTTGGAAAACCAATTTACAACTTGCATAGATAAGCCAGTACCATGGAGTCTGTCAACCAAGGTGACGCATTCAACCACATCAAAACCTTTGGTCCCTTTGCGTGTAAGCTTTAAAGCAGTTGATGCCTTCGGATATAAATCTGGAAGCGATGTCGTTGACATTGCTGCACACTACTCACTGATCATTTTCAGGCTAAACAATGTAGCTACACATAAGTTACATGACCGCAATTAGCTACAGTGGGTCCCTCTGGGGGAGAGATTTATGAGCAGGTACATGTTTTTTTTTTTTTTGTATTTGTGTGTGTGCGTGTGTGTGTGTGTGTGTGTGTGTGTGTGTGTGTGTGTGTGTGTGTGATCTTGAAGCTGCTGCATTGGTGCAAAGCAGTATGGTGTGTGATGCCATTATTTTCAGAGAGGACCTTCATTTGTTGCTCCTTCTCAAGTAATTAATTTATTCATGCCAGCTAAAAATAAAACCAGGAGAGGACCCTTGTGAGAATATTAAGGCAGGGGAAGGAGCTGGAATGGTGTCAAAACATCTGCTGGTTATGTTGCAGAGCCGCATCCACTAACAATCAAAAAAAACAAAAAAGTTACTTTATGGGCTCTTAGTGGTGCTGTTACATTTCGTTCTGTGTATCAGTTTATTTAGCACTATGGCCAAAACATTTTTTCTCCTCCAGACATTCCCATGAAAGCTAAAGTGAAAAAATATACATATTAAAAAAAGTACTAAAAGTGAGATATGGGGACTTTTAGTATTTAGAAATAACACTTCTTCTCACCCCTCCTGCAAGCCCCACAGGATCTTAGTAAATAAAGCCTAATGCAGGGAAGGTGAGAGTGGTTAAAAACAAAATGTTCAAAGTGCAAATTCCTTCTGCATTTTTAAACACGACTAATCACCCAGTGTACGAATACGGCCGGTGTGTGCTGTTTGGGTAATGATGCAGCATAAATTTAAAAAAAGGTGTGGAAAATATGACCTTCACACGGTGAATACCACGAGGTAAACAACCACAAGTAAGAGGGGAAAAAAAAAAAATCAATTCCACTTTTAGAAAAGCTATATCTCTTAAAATACCCTTTGTACTTTTAATATATATCAACATGATACCATTTGTAATGATGAATACTTGAAATTAACCTTAAAATTAGATTATATTGCCCAATGTGTGTGTGGGTGTGTGGCCTGCTCCCAGCAAATACCTAAAACATTATTCTTACTGTTCTCTGTGGCTCAGGTGGTAGAGCGAGTCATCCATTAATTGCAGGGTTGCTGGTTAGATCCCCAGGTCCAGGCCAGCACCTTGCATTGGTCTGTGTGTGAATGAGAGGCAAAAATTATAAAGCGCTTTCTCCTTTAAGGTAGAAGAACGCCATATAAATCCATTTAACTTTTCACACTTCTTATGATTTTTTTTTTTTCTTTTTTACGTCCCCCTGGCCTGAGTTGTGACAGCTCAGGTCCCTGCAGTCTCCCCTCATGTCAGTCATTTTGCAGCAACACCCGCAGATCACAACATTCCATTTATTCAGTAAGTGTTTGTGATCACATGTAATTTGGTTTTCTCTCCACTGTCCCAGCGTTGATGGCAGCTGATGAGGTCTTAGAGAGCCAAGCCTTTTATTCTCCAGAGAGCATGTCCCAAAACAGCATCTGGCCATGCCTCACAGCCAAACAGACACACACACACAAACACAGTCTGTCATACAAACTGCCACACACACACTGAATATACTATATTTAACCAGTTCCGTCCAACTCACTGCTGCATTAGCTCTAACCATTTGTCCATCTGCAGTCATTCCATTAAAGTCTCACTGCAGTCTGTTGTCTGCTGTTTAAAATCTCGCTGCTCTGTAATGTCAGTATTGCTGGGACATATGGTCTCTGATAAAATGATGATATTATGTTGTTCCATATGTGAGGCACAATCTAATTCAATTCCTAAATATCACTCGAGGAGGAATCTGTCTTTCTAAGCCCAAACTCACAACATGAAAACAGCAAAATATAGAATCTATAATTGAGTATTTTATGAGGCAAGTTGAAACAGGGCACACAAGATGTGCTGATATTTTTGCAGTATTCACAGCTTCAAGATGTAGTACCATAGGAAAAAAACTCGATAAGTCTATGTCTTCATTCTATTAAGATTCTAATATATTTCCAGCCTCAGCCACCATATTATCTCAAATATAGCCTGCAGCAAATGACTGAGCAATACCCACAATTTGTTAAGGTAATAGTCTCAGGAATTTTAAAATTATTATTTCATTTATCTGGGGAATTAGTGTGAGAAGAAGAGAAGAGAAGAGAAGAGAAGAGAAGAGAAGAGAAGGTTAAATTCAATGCAATCAAGGACAGTTATTAGTTTACCCAAAAATGAAAATCGGCTTCTCTACACAGATGAAGTTTGCATGTCATTATAACATAATGAGTTAGCTGCTGCAGCTTCTCCCCCCAAAACAGTGCTGACCCATAACGAGGTCATTTCAGATCTAATGTGAGCAAACAATGACCATAAAATTACTGCAAACATCGTGTGCAGCACAATCGAAGTTTTCCAAAGTCCAATATTTACTTCATTATCTCCTAGTTTTTCCACCGCTCACAATGCTCTCATTGCCCTGCTGCACATTAAAAAAAAACATAGCCGCTGTCTTCATGCCCTCTTCATGAGCATAGTCTTCCACATTTTTAAAATCTGGATATGACATATATATGACATATAGTTAAATCCTGATACAAAAGTAGCTCCTTTGACTAGAATTAAGTTGAAGAGAAAAAAAAACAAACAATGGAAACATTTAAATCACCATTTATTAATTAATTTAATTGATTTTGGGGCAGAGGAATAATCTGTAAATATAACCTTGATGTATGATCACCTTATTGAGGCAAATATGTCAAAAAACAACATCTGATAAATGTGACTTTAATATTCACTTTCCTTTTAATTCATTAGTTCTGTCTTGGTTGCCACCAACTCCTGACAAAAATCTGCATCTTTAGCAGCTATATTTCACTTTCTTCACCAGCTAACTTTGTTTGTTCCTGGCAGCTTCTCACTTACATGAAACATAAAGTATGTGGGCTGTGAAACCAAAAGAATAAGATGAGAGAGAGGCTGCAGTGATGTACAGAGCTGAGGGGAACTGGTGATAATCTGTGGGTTCCTGATGACGAGTGAGCCCTTGTACACACGTACACACGTAGTTATGTGATTAATTGGTAGAAAGATAGTAGATAGATGATAGAAATATCAATTAGTGCTGCTTTAATGTCTCAAATGTGTTCACTGTCGTGCTAAAATGGTTTGGAAAAAAACAAGTGATTATTTCTTAATCTCATCTAACAAGTAAAATGAAAACAGTTGTAGCTTCTCAAATGTGAATATTAGCTGCTTTAATGTGTGTTAATGGGTTAATAAACCTCTTTGGGTTTTGGGCCGACAAAACAAGCACACTGAGAGATTCTGATCTGAATTTTTCCAGTATTTTGCAGAAACTTTTTTTTTAAATTAAATATACAAATAAGTGTCAGATGAATCTGTGACAAAATAATTGCTAGTTGCAATAGTAGTAATAATAATAGCAGTTCAGTGGCTAAAAGTTGTGAAATATGGATCAAGCAGCTGTGCGGTGCAGTACAAGGACTGAACTTTTTAACACCCAGAGCTCAACTGTTTGGCTTTACAGCACTTTGTTTGAGCTGTCTGTAATTTTATGGTCATTTTTGCCCTTTTTTGGAACCTTATTGTATGAAATGAGCCATATTCAGTGCTCAGGCTGACATGAGTCTGATGAAAAGCAAAGATTGAAAACATGTCATTTTAGCGTGTACTACTCTTTTGATAGAAAAACACTGGAAGTAGTGTGTCTTACATGCCGTGTCGACAGTCTGATCACACTAAGCCATTTGGGCCATTTGCATACCCTCATGACAGTTACACTCACAATGGATGAGCAGCAGCAATCCAATCAGGGCTGTATACAATATGTGCGCCACATGGAGGATGAAGCAGGATGGAGGAGGATTGGAGCCGAGTTCTTGGATATTTTAGCTGGACACTGCACAAGACTGGAGGCTGTTGGCTGAGGTCATCCATCAGCGGCCAGCCGCCACAGGCAGAGGCTGGGCACTTTCTATCCCTGACCTATGTTCTCTATAAACCCAGACAATGTCCTACTAACACTGGCGTTATTTTTTCAGGAAAAAGTCTCTCTATCACTGGTGAATTGTTTGCTTTTCCTTCCCCGGAGAGAATGAATCGTCCTTGCCCCCCCGCCTCGCAAATGCAGACCAGCAGCATCAAGGGTGAATAACTCTGAAAAGGTAAAAACAGAGGAGAGAGGAAAACATAATGCTAACAAGGTTTATACAATGGGTAGTGCCAGCCAAGCAATCTGCTTGGTCAGATAAGCATTCTTACCATGTTTTATGAGACTCTTAACTACATTCAGCCTGACTGGACAAAAATGAAACTGGTTGCTAAGCTAAAAAAGTGAACTATTGTATTAGTCATAGAGATGAGTGAGCATTTGTATGTGTCCTTTTTTGTGTATATTTATGTATATGCACTACATTAAAGGGATCATTCAGCCAATTAATAAATGCAAATCAGCATTTAATCAGGTGAACATGAATGGGAAATTAGTTAAACATCATCAATCTTTTCATGACTGACTGTGGATTCATAACTAATCCCTTTATTTAATTTTTGAATGATAATAATTTGAGTGAAAATTCCTGTGACAATAATGACAGGATCACTAAATAAACCTCACGTTTAAATGCTCCGCAGTCATTTACCACAAGGACTTTTTCCTGATGAAATACAGAGCTCCGTCGTGAGCGCTTGCTGTCAAAGCTGCATCTCACACTTTGAAAATCAAGCACAACAATTTGATACTGTGGAATTAACAAGCAACAGATTACATAAGACAGCCGTATGAGTCAGCTGCTAACTAGCGCTGCAGTTCAGGCGCATCGAGCTCGTGGGTGTTACAGGTGTTGTGACACCTGCACTTTCACAGAAACATGATTCCACCCCCACCCTACCCCACCCACTTTTTCCTGAGGTAGTCACTGATGAAACAACATTGAAAAACAGAACTTTAGAGCATGAATTTCTCAAATATGAAAACAAGTTAGAGTGATTGAACCCACCAGGCCAGGGCAGCTGGCTGTGATGACTGATTAGGGAATAAGAACAAATCAAAGGTATGACAGCACTATTTAACCATTTAGTAATCTAGAATTTTCAGCAAAAGCTGCTGAATTGGACGAAGGTTTGATTTTTTTTTTTTTCTTGTGATGTGAAAGCTGCTGTCTTCTTGTCAACTTCAGTTCAGTGCTGAAGAAGTCCACCCACATTGATTTTTTTTTTTTTTATCATGCGTGAAATAAGAAAAAAAAGATAATTTAAGTCTAACTTTGGTTATTTTGTTTTTAACAGACACTAAAGAGTCTAAAGTCATTTCTCGATACCATGGTGTGTTAGTGTCTTGGGGTGTAGGGCGTGATGCTACAATGTGCATGTTGAATTCATTATGTTCATATGGTTGTGAAGAAAATGTAGAAATGTGTGTCATTTACTTTGATTTCTCATGTTGTGGAAACTGGAATGGAGTTCCAATTAAATAGTTCTAATTAAAAAGCAGAGGGTTCATGTCTCACCCCCTTTAAAATCGTTGGCTATACCATTTCTGCCGTCAATTGCTGGATGTTGAAAAAGAGGAATATCAGACTTTTCTACATTTCTGCAAAGCGGCATTAGTCATCAGCATTACTCACATTTCATCTGTCTAAGAGGTTTTATGTAATATGTGTGTTTGCTGACTCACTCTGTTAGGTGATACATGTTGGTAGTTTACTGTATGTATTTATTGTGTGATAATGTTCGCCATGTTCTGCATACATCAACAACAGAAACTTGTGTCCTCTCCTTACACCCTCTTCTGTTTATGTACATTGATAGTCAGTAAAGCAGCATCATTTTAACAATATGGATGATTGTGTCACCTACCCCACTATCATCCCCAGAATCACTGACAAGAAAGCAAGTATATAGCATTTAATCGCTATAAGCACAACATCTCGAAAGGCAGACATGCTGGAGTTTGCCATCTGCTTGTTAGTCCAGTGTTTTCCCACTCAATAAAAATGAAATAATGTTTACTCTTTACTATGCAACACAGTATATATTTCAATCTCTGAAGTTAATGGTTTTTCAACTGGAGTGGTCACATTTGCAAATAACAATTTTGCTCCTGCAAATGAACTCAACTCCCTGATGAAAAAGTCTACCAGCCTTAACAGCGGGGAATGATTCCACACGGGCTCCTTATCATAAGATACACACACGCGCGCATGCACGAGCGCACACAAACACACCGGCTGTCACTGCATTCTTGACTGAATATTTGAATGTCAGAATCATTCAATAAGAGAGGCAACAACAGGGAGAGGCTGAGCATCTGGGGAGGCTGTAAGGAGAGGTATGAGCTTCTCCCTCTGTGTACTGACTGACACATTTTATTATTTCTCCCTTTCTCATTTCAGATATGCTCGATTTGCATGAACGGGTAATGGCAATTGTAAAGCAAGCACATGTCAAAACACAACATATGAATAAATGATAATGGAAAATCTGAAGAACACACATGAAACTAGTGGACTAGATTAGATTAGATTTAACTTTACTGTCATTTCACAGCATACATATACAGTGGTTACTTACATATATACATACATAGAGAGAGAGAAAGAGAGAGAGAGAGAGATTAACAGGGAGGTGATATATGAATACACATATACGAAGTATTAACAGCATAAATACTGTGAAATGAGAAATAAAAATATATGCTGAGATATGTTTAGAATCAGAATCAAGAACATGAGCAGCTGTCACAGGAGCCAGTGCAGGTGTAAGTGTGAAATATATATTGCAGGTGTAAGTGTAAGTAATGCTAAAAGCGAGACATCGCATACAGAATAAGCATCTAGAGGCATGATACGCATGCTGTATACACTATAGTATATAATGTTGTGCATGATTGCATAACAGAAATAGTTCCAATTAAAAATGCATCACACATGAAAACATTTAAATGCATAACCTATGTATATTATACATTGCAGATAAACACACATATACTTTGCAAAGTTTACAAGGCTAATATGAGGCATGTTTTCTTTCCAAGCAACTCTCTGTTGCAAGATGTTCCATTAGCGAACATCTTTTATATCAGTAATGCTGTCTATAATAAGAATTAGATTTGTCAATAACTCCTCCTGTGAGCGTCCATAAGTTGAGACTGGTGTGTAAACAGATGATAGATAATGGTAAATGGAATATAGTAAAACACAGCTACAATGTGTCTTCATAGGAGAAATTATAATTGATGACAAATACTGCACATTAATAAATACTTTAAAATGTCTTTCACTCCACTTAAATATACATTATACCATAGTGTGTTATTACGTGTTTATATAGTGTTTTTAAATGCTAAACATAGTGGTTAAAGTAAATTCATACATACTTTCACACCTCATAAGGAAATAGTACAACAACGTATAAGACTGAATGTTTATTTTGTTTACCTCTAACTCTGGTTCCTGGTAACAAAAGCACGATTAGCTTTGTACACCATACATTTCCCCCTGACTCCTCCCCATCCTCTATGCGATCCACAATACATTGTTGAATACAAATCAAACAATGTGAAACAAGACCTTAAATTAAACAAATATTAAATGATGATAACACCCCAACAGAAACTAGGTCGTACTGAATCACACATAGATGCACGTATGCATATGTTTACATTAAAAAAAAACAAGCTTATAAGCATATTGTGAATGCAGCCACATTAACATATATTTATATATCGCACAATGTGTTTGCGAGGTCTCATCCAACATCTGTTTTCTCTCTGAGCTGGCGGCAGGTGAGGATGGAATCTGCAGATATTTGTGTTGTTTGTGTATTTTCATACAGCATTATGCAGGCTTCTCACAACTTAATCCACAGAGTGTTCACACATATCCAACCTTAGAAATAATAGAGGAAACACACACACACACACACACACACACACACACACATACACACAGACCAACCTGTTAGAAATACTGTGTATAGAGAGGAAGGAGAATACACCTATAAAGGAAAAATGGCCATTTAAAGGTCACTGTCAAATTCCTGAAATATAAAAAAAAAACAAATCACCAGTTAAGAAAACAAAAGGGTATGAATGGCATGAAAAAGAAACCCTGCACTGAAGCTATGGCCATCTTCAATCGTTGAGCTCTGAAACAGCCTTGCAGCAATGATCTATTGACTCTCCTCGATGTGCACAATACAGTGATGTGTGTCAAACAGCCAGAGAATAACACAAGACCTCACAGTGAACTAGACAGTTATTTAGAAACATGACATTTATTGTATTCAAAAAAGAGATGAAAAAACAACCTTGAATGCTCAATCAGGCTTGAATAACTACAAGAAATTGTAATGATGATACAGCTAGAGCAACAGACAAGAGGCTCAGCGTTTTCTTAAGTTGATTAATGGCGAGCTTGGTGACCCAAACGAGCAATAAGTAATGCAGGTTCTGATTAAAGCGTTGTCAGGCTATTGGCTCTTTTAATCACCACATTATGTATGCCTCTGACCCCGCTGAGATATGTACTGCGGACAACACTAAGAGAGGATGATTCTCCTTTTTCACAATTGACTGGAAGCAATTTATAATTTATAGTCATGGAGGCAGTTAACGGGCATCCTGCGCCACTTAGTGCTTCTTATCCAAACTAAGGAGATGCAGTGTCTGATCCATCAGAGCTCTTAGCCCGAGATAACATTTTGGAGCATCAACACATCTGCATGGAGTACGGTGAGATGTGTATTTCGTCTAGCATCTGGGAGTGTCAGGTGTGATTTTTCCCGTACCGTTGCTGGTGAGGAGAAAGCGAGCAAAGCCAACACTGCTGTGACAAAGCACTGACAAAAGCTGTCAGGTTTTCAGGCTAATTAAAACCTCAGCTTCACTCTGTTCCCTGATCACTCCTCACAAAGACCCCTGAGTGGCATCAATGAGCACGCTCAGGCTTAAGTGAATGTTTACCTCCCCTAATGACTATCTGTCTCAGTGCTGAGTAAATGCAACTGCCTCGGTCCTCTCCGCCGCTCAGGTTACACACACACTCACGCAGAGACAAGACCTCAGCCCGAGGTCTGTGTACCAGCTGTTTGTTGACACAAGACCATTTGCAGGTTGTTATTATTTTGCAGTGTGTAATGATTGCTGGACGGCATGGTGGCTCAGCGGTACACATCGCTGGTTGACAATAAGAAGGATGGTGGTGGGATTCAACATCTCTGTTCTGTCGGCTCGCAGTTCTTTCTACTTTAAAAAATTCAAGTCAGGCGGATGGACAAATTCGAACTGTCGGCATGTGTGAATGTGAATGTTAATGTCTCTTTATCTGGGGTCGCCCTGTGATAGACCGATGACCTGACTTGCTCCCCTAATGCATGCTGGGACAGGTTATACAGTCCCAAAATAAAAGAAAAAGGAGGGTTGCCAGTGACCTTTTGGTGATGAGGTTAGATGATGAAGGTTTTTTTTTTTTTGATGTGACACTGTATTTTATGTGAAGTTGTGCATGGTGGAAGAAATATTCACATCTTTTACTTTACTAAATGTAGCAATACCACAGTTTTGAAATACTCTATTTCAATTAGAAGTTATGCATGCAGAGTCAGAACATAAAGCTCACTTAAGAATAAAGCTGCTCACGATGAAGAGAAAATCAACTATCTACCACTCTATTTGTGGGTAGTTTATTACAATGCATCACATTTTACATGCAATTTATAAGTTTTGTATGTAATCCTAGATTTTGCTAAGCAATAATAACTATACATATAGTGGAGCAACACAGTGATGATATGTTGCTCTGTAAAGTAGCTGAAATGTAAAGTAGCTCATGATAATCAAATACCTCAACATTGCACATTGTTAATTTACATTTCTTGATTTTTTCATGAATATTCTAAAATATGTTATGTTGAAAATGGTTGTGTAGATACATACCCAGCAGAGACATACTATCATCTGCATTCATCTGCAGTTTGGTTTCTGGTCAACTGCCAAATCTAAGTCAAATACTCACTCTCCTTTTAGCTCTGGTTGAGTCACCACCAACTCCTGAGGGAAATATCTTTAGCTGCCAAATGCTCCACTCACCTGCCTGCTTTGTCTGCAGAGCACACAGACTGAATTGAAGCAGTTAAGTTGTGGACTGTGAAACCAAAACAATTAGCTGAAAGACTATAAAAAGCTCACTGGAGATGAAAGGAACTGCAAAGATGGATAATAATAAGTGAACCCTTTCCCATTAGACATAGTCATTTGATCCAGTGTCCGTGTAAAAATATCCATTAGTGCAACTTTAAGTACAGTATGGGAGCAAATATAGTTGTTACAGTCCATTATAGAAATTAATGTGGTGAGTAGTAGCATATATTTGATACAGTTATATTACATGTCTATTACGTTGCATGTCATTTACGGCTTCATGCAGCTGTAATTGCTATTTTTATAATGACAGTGTGAAAGTGGCAGTTCATATAAACTGAAAGAGAATCATCACTTGAGACTGCAGCTTTTCACTTTATGGAGCTTCAGAGTGACTTTCAGCTCATTGTCCAGCTGTCCAGTCCACAACTTTACTGTTTTGGTTCGGTCTCACTGCTCTGTTGTTTTGGGCCGCAGGAGGCAGCTGTTTTCGGCTAAAGAGCTCTAAAAAACCCACTCTGCACTACCTGCTCAGCAGCAAACAGCACACAGACACAGTTAACAAAGAGCTGGTGAACACAGTGGAGCAATTGGCAGCTAAAGAGGCAGATATTTCAGGAGTTAGTACTGTACCAGAAATAACTTGCCTCCAAGTGACCAAAAAATGAGTTATTTCAGATTAAAGTTTGCATTTTACCAGCACTGTTCCTGGCTGCAAAAAGGGCAAAAAAGTCATAACCCTGGTATTTAATAGGAACAAAATAGGAGAAACCAAGGTGGGAGCAAGTTACAAGAATGACTGAATCTAAATTAAACTTTGTTTCCACTGCTGTGTAATAGCAGTAATTCTGCAGTTTCCAAGTAACATTTCTTTTTGATTTACAAATTTCAAAACCTCTGCAGGAGGACATCTGATTGAACGCAGTTGCCAAGGTTCTGCTTTTGCAGTCTTTGGTTACTACGGCCTCAAAGAGCACAGCGATGACTCCCTTGTTGTAGGTCACCGCTCAGCCACTGTGGCCTACACATTTCCGGCACCTTTCTGGAGCTGTAATGAGCCCTTTGCCGTGACATTCCCTTTGATTTTTTCTCGTTGTATGATGTTGGTTCACGTCTGGTCTCACATGGACGACCTCACATTCCATCAATTGGCAATCAATTCTGTTGCCTTGTCCGTCTCTCCTAAAAAAGAAACCAACGAGCGCACTTTCTTCTGTGCACCTAGCAGTACATGTGTAAATGCATCTCCTCTCATACACACAAACACACACACAAATTGATGAATGATTTATTTGAAACGTTAAATATGAGCTGCGGGGAGCTGCTTCCACTCTGCTCGTATGAGGTCTGGGGCTCTGAAACCTGCAAACAGTGTTCTAAAAACTGCCTAAAATGCAATGTGAATCCATGTAAGTAATGAGCCACTCTTGCCACTAAAACAACATCTTTCATTCAAAACTTAAAAAAAAAAAAGTTCAACCTGTGCTTCAGAGCTGACCTGACGCATAAGTTAACCCTGTGCCAGTTTAGAGCCCTTATGGCCACCAGAAACCCCAGAGAGTGCTTGACATGTCGCACATGAGAGCATGATTTTTATTTTTTATTTTGGTTTTGTGATGTATTATGTCAGCGTGATTGGTAGTTGTCTTCTGAAGTAGGATGGTTAAAAAAATAGTGCTACATGACGGTACCTCCAAAATGCAAGTATTCCTCTGGTGCTGCCAAAAGAAAAAAAGAATGAAGGCAGAGAGCAGAAGGAGGGATTCAGGTATTTGCCGAATTCACAAGACGGAACAAATTAAATTAAGAATTTGACACCGACAGCGTTTCAGAAAGTTTAGACTTTCCCCTAGTCAACAACTCACAAAACTCACTGATTTGTTAAGGGAGTCTGGTCCTCTCTCCCCAGGTGACAAAAGAGTCCTGTATACTGTTGTTACTGTACTCTATAGATTGTGCCCCTGCTTCCTTAGTGTGCCTATTAAATCCAGTTACACAACATCTCTCTCCCTCCCCTTTCTCTCCCTCATATCAAGGCTGTCCACACATGTATAATAATTATGTGTGCAGCTTTTATATTATAATGTTCATGCAGGATTATTATGTGTGGGTCTTGAGGATGCTGCTGAGACCTCTGATTTAAGGTTTGAGGGCATAATTCTTAATGAGCATCTATTGGATGAAGGCACGTCTGCTACAAATGCATGTTTTGTGCATTAAAGCCATGTGAGGATTATGTCTTTGTAGATTGCAGGAATGTTCTTACCACACTCGTAAAACAAATAATAGTTTCATACAGTTATAGTTGAACTACATATTTGGTTTGCAAAGTAAGGAGGGCCTCCATAGAAACTCTTTCTGAGGGACTTTTCCAGACTCGGGCCTGTTCTGCAGCTTAACAGCAAGCCAGCAGAACAATCCTCCTCCAAAGACAACAGCACAGACCAAAGAGTGTGTGCTGCCATTAGGTAGCTGTCCTTCACAAGTCATCGTGGCTGCCAGGCAGGGTCAGGAGAAAAGCCACCCAATACCGGGACGGGATGATGAAACCGTGACCAATCAACTCATTCTGTCGCTCCACAATCTGCGAGGCGCTCCGCCGCCGGATTTCAGCTCCTGCTTTGAGTTGGGGAACTAGTGAATCTCACGACTCAATGGTGTTCATTTCTCTAATCCGATCCCCGCATATGAAAACCTCCCTTTGAACGTCGGCGGAGGAGCTGAAAGGCAGCGTCCCTCCCTCCGCCTCTCCGCCGCTCTGATCCGCGCGCGGTGTCCGACGCGCATGCGCAGGGATGGAGCAGATCTAATTAAGTTCGCTGATGGTGAAAGTGATGATTATTCCGCAGGAAGAAAGGAGAGGGAGGAAGAGGGCAAAGAAGATAACGAGAGAAACTGCAGGCGGTGGTGGTGGTGGAGGGTGCTGATCACACTCCCCTCCTCCTCCTGATCCTCACCATCCTCATCATCACCATCATTAAAGCCATTATTCAAATAATTAAACTTTTTTTGTGACATTCATTATGACAATTTGCATTTAATAGATTGACTCCACATCTGGTGGAATAAATTTCATCATAAAGATCATTTTTCCGGTCACTTTTTCTCAAATATCCTCTGAGTTTAATTTTACGCACATTTGCGAGAAAAGTCCTGTAAATGTGGGTCGACTTATAAACTTGACATGTCCTTCTTTTCTCTCCATCCTTTCAATCTGCACTACTGTTCCCTAAAATGAGGCAACGGACTCCAGCACATCAGCATCCTCTGACCGTGCCTCATCCAATCTGACCCCCCTCCTCCCTCCATCCTCCCTCCCATCACCTCCCACTCTCCTCTCACTTCCTCCAGTTACGTCTCAGCCAACCGGGAGTGTGCTCGCTGCTGGAATAAATTAAATAGCGGTGTGGTGGAGTGACTGAGAGAGAGAGAGAGAGAGTGCCGCGGATGCCATTCGCGCGCTCCGTGCGTCTAGCAGCAGCAGCAGCAGCAGCAGCTTCCCGTGCGCTCTGCGTGCGCCCCGAGCGCGTCTCTCCAAAAAGGAGCAGTGATGAGTTAAAGGACGAGCAGCAAGTCGACCCTTCTCTCATGCAGGTGGTTATAAGGTTCCTGCACAGTCAAAGAATGCAAAACACAAAGGTGTCTTTTAAATAATCAGTCTACCTGGAGTCTTGGAAACATCGTTGCGCCGGATTGGACCTACCGCGCGTCGTCTGTGGGAATGTGCCGCCGTGAGGAGGAGGAGGAGGAGAGGAGCGCGCTCTGAGGAGCCTGGATGTCACCTCCTGTTCCGCTCAAGTTGCGCCGCTAATTGCGCGTCTGTTTGCGTTTGTGGCGATCCTTCCTCTCCAAAGTCCCTTCTCCAATGCGTCTTTACGCCCAGCCGAACCCAACTTCATGGTCCTGCCAGGGGATATTGCGGAGACTAATTCCGAGCAGTCACGGACCACAGTACTTACAGAATAAGGTAAAAAAAAAATAACGAGAAATCAAAAGAAGCATTTCTATCATCCAAACTTAATTTCAGAATATCATTTGCTTTATTATATGCATTAGATGCACAATGTGGCCCTTTAATGTCTGACCCAGCAATGCAGGACAAACGCACCCTCTGAGGTCATCCTCACCCCACTCACACCAAATTTACAACCTCATTGTTCTCTGTGTCTGCCCTTCACCTCCTCTCCCTCTCCTTCCTCCGTCCCCCTCTTCCAGCAGGACCCATCCAGAGTGCAGGGAGAATGAAGAGTCACCACCGGGGCCGGGGGAAGCAGCATGAGTGGCCCGTGCATCTCCGTTAGACTGACGGCCCTCATGTTTCTATGGAAGTGGTTGACACTAAGCCTGCTCCAGAGCTGGGTGTCAGCAGGGGCCTGGGCGGCGGACCCCGCCGGGGCTGGCTTCAGCGGCTCCTCCGGGCCCCTGGGCTGGCTCCTGTCGGACAAGGGTCCCTTTCACCACTCGCAGGAGTTTGTTGATTTCACAGAGCGCTACCAGCAAGGATTCACCACCAAGTACAAGATATACAGGTGAGAGATGGCAGGTGTCAGGGATGACTGTTTGCATGGTCTGCAAAGCTTGGATGACTGATTGGAAGGTTGTGAAAACCAAAATGAACCAAAAGCAGAGATGCTGTGCAATTAAATAAAGCTTGATTTAATTTCGACTCTGATTCTTGTGCTTGGAGAAAACAAGGTATTTTTGCAGGAATTTAGAAAACAGTATTGGTGAGATTCCTCATTATACTTTTCTTTGGAGTATAAAGGATGCAGATTTAGTAGGTGGCAAACAGTGGGACGAAGCACTGAGGCGATTACTTAGTGGAGTTTTGCATACAAATGAAAGCTCGGCATGCTTTCTGTATAGATGCAAGCTTCTTCGGGTGCGACTGCCTGATTCCCTTTTTGTGGGCAGCAGAGACATATGGTTTGAGTACGATACAAACCGTCAGAATGCTGCATGTCAGTGGAAGCTCAAAGTGGAGATACCGCAGGAGGGTTTGGGCAAAGCAGCGGGATGTAACAGATATCTGACTGAGCCAGTTGATGTGTGACAGTGGGTAGACAGGATGGCTTCAGAAGTGTGTGGTGTGAAGTATAGTGGGTGTGTGCTTAGAAGCAGCAGGGTATTGTTTGGAAGCTTGCTACAGGAGGAGATTTTTTTTCCTCACTTTCTGGAGACAAGAGAGTGGAATTAAAGGAAGTGTTTCAGGATGCAAACTCCCACTTTATGAATTCACAGGATGTTAGGTAGCTGTCTGCTTTTCTCTCAGTCGCATATGGTGTGAGATCATATACAACGTGTACGTTATGTGCTGCTTTCTATGTAGTATTTTTAAAACCATTACCAATTCTGAATATTGCATCTTTTGTCATTTCACACGTTCCACCAAAGTTCACCAGCCGTATAGAGTGAATGATTCAGGCTCTGCACAGAAGTCAAGCACAGTGTAACAGCTGCAAACCTAAACCGTACCTAGCAGGCTCTGTGCGTTTGTTAGTGCTCTGCGTGTATGCGAGTCTGGGTGTGTGTTCATGCTGGTATTCCAGTTTGAGTTTTATTCTCTTCAGGATAGAAACGCCTCTGAAGCATTTAAACTAAGATTAGACTCTGATTAAATTCTTTTAAGCAGTAGTTCAGTATCTGTTTAAGGCGGCATGACCACACACAACTATAGGGGTAACATCTTGTGTGTGAGTGTGTGTGGTGAATATATCATCTTACATATACATGTTTATTTACAAATTGAAGTGTGGATTTTTGCCTACTTCCCTGTTTTGACTTCAGGGAGTCATGGTCCTCTTGAGGTTAACAAATTCCTCTGATCTAGTGAAACCCTTTCCAAATGCATTCATCATCTAGAGTAGCAGAAACTGCATCGTCTTCATCCGACAACAGCAACAATGAGCTTCTTTTCAGGGTGCTGTGTGTCTGACCGTGATTAGGCGCGTGTGCTTGAACGTCTGTGTTTGTGGCTGTTCGTCGTGGCAGGTAAGTGTTTTGATACTCGTTGATGAGAGCGATGCTGTCGGAGCGTCCACGGCCCCGCAGTGGAGAGGCTGATGCCAGCTGAACAGAGGTTTGACTGACACTGGCATTTAGCAGCTGACAGGGGTGACAATGCCAGGCAAAGATAGGGAATGTAGCGCTGTTGGCTTCCCCGCATCCATCACTTCCTCCCGTGATGCCTCTCTGCTGGCCTCCTCTTTCTCTCTCTCTCCCTCTCTCAGGATGTCTTTATAGCTCCCTTTGTCTCGTCTTGTCTTTTGTCCTCCTCCACCACCCTTGGCGTGAAACTCTCACAGATATTTGCATACACAACATTCACAGTTCATTGAGCATGTTAATTTCCAAAACTGTAGCACTAAACCTCTTTTAGCATTCTGTAACCTGCAGCGTGACTTCTATTGACCTCTACCAGCAAACATCCAGAAATGCAAACTTGACAAGTCCATAACCCTCCTTTCCCCTTGAGCTCCGGTGGCCTTTTCTGTTCCCTCTGAAGAATAAAAGTAAGCAGACTAATTAGAGCAAAAAAAATCCAATAGAAGCTGGAGTGAGGAAGCCGAATATCACCGTGCTGAAACGTGGAATAATTTCCCCGCGTTGTCATTTGCTTTCCTTGTCTCGAAAAACAAGCCTTTTTTCAGGCCTTAAATATCTTGCACCCGGAGCACTGTCATCCGCCGCTGAGCAGTCGAGGATGCCAGTTAGTTGAGAACTGAAGAGATCACAAGTGCCTTCAAAATGCAATGGGCTGCGTAGCTTTTTTTTTTTTTTTGCTTTGTTTCAAACAGACTCATGAATTTTGAAAGCCGGGGCGAGGTAATCTTCGAGTCCATCGTATTGATCAGCAACGCTCTTCAGCTTCTTGCAGACACATTTCAGCCCTTTATGGGTCAGTAAAAGTCTTGTTATTTCCTCTTGAATTGTCACCGCTATGTGTTGGAATCCTGAGTTCAAAATCCAAACTGAGGATCAGACAAATTATCAGTTTGGACAGTTTTCGCCAATGCTGGTCTTATAAATAAAGGAAACCAATGACACACACTACACATGCATGTATGCAAGCACATACACACAGAGAGATAGAGACTGAGGGAAGGTAATGTGTAATTAATTTTAATAAAGCACCAGGTTAAACGATATTTAAATAAAAGAGCATTAAAATACAACCTCTGCCTCTGCCTTTATCTCCATGTGCATCTCACAGTTTCTCCCTCCCCCTGGCCGTCCCCCTTCTTTCTCCCCCTCCCTCCCTTGTCGAATGATCTCAAACCAATTGCTCTCCCTCGCTCATAAATGTTCTCCAGAGCTCAGTTGGCCTTTCCCGTCAGGGGGCAGGGGAGAGGGAGTCGGTGGATGAGGGGGAGGATGGGGGAGTCCAGAGAGGAACCAGATCTTTATCCCCCCCTGCTGGCTGGCTAGTGCATCAAAATAGCTCTCTAGCTATTTGTATTTATATATATTTAAATGAATAAAAGAAATTAAAGGAGTATTATTCACAGAAGAAGTTCTTAAGTGTTTGATTTTTACACTAACAACCTTTCATTTTGTGCGAAAGCAATTTTTCAAACTGCGAATCCTCCGAGCGAAAGAAGGTTTTCACGTCTCAAGGTCTGATCAGATGCAATAATGGGAGCGATGAATTAATGGATTCAGCGGATTCAAAAGTAGCGAAAAACAGGCATAGCGCCACTTAACAATATTACTTCCACTGTGATTGTTATGTCAGGCATAATGGCCGTTTTAAAACGCCTGCTCATTCATTCTCTCTTCTCCAGGCGAGGGTCACAAATCTCATAACAGCTTTGTGGCTTTAATTTTTCACTTAATGGAGTCGGCTGTCTGGTTCTCTCACAGATACACCTGTATACAATTGAAAAAGACATAAATAAATCAATTAACTGCATTTCTTTTTGGACTGCTTGTATTAAAGGTATTTGCTAGTCGTTGCTGTTAGGTGTGCATCAGACGTGGAAATGGGCATAAAATAAACAAAAGCATGTATCATTTAATAATTTAGAAGCTCGCGGCGTTGTGAAATAACTCCTGTGAACGTGAGCGTACATGATTTCTCGCTGGTAGTCGAGCCATATCCACACACAGTAGCATATTAGTCAAAATGTCAGCTCCTCCTTTCTTCTTCTTCATGGGCCATAACTTTTCTCTCACGCCTCATCTACCGTGCTTTCTCGTCTCTCTTCTCTCCTGTCAGCCCACAAGGCTTTTACATTAACTTCGTTTGATGTAAGGAGTTGTCTCTTGTAATTATGGAGTGATTAGTGTCTCAATTATACGCAAACATGTTTGTAGAGAGAGCAGAATGCAGAGGCATGACGGCACAGTACCTGTGCACTTTTAGATTTGGAGGAAGTGGAGCCCGTTGTGCTTTCTCTGTCTCATGTTTACGATTCCACTATTGTGTTTTGAATGCTTTAGATGGGACAGCACATTCAAAAGAGATTATAAAATGGAGTGGAATAAACAGGTATAAAACCACATGGAGGATATGAAGCAATGAAGAGAAGTGAGCATTAAGGAAGATCACAGTGCAATGAAAAACAATAGAATAGTAAACTATACTGTAGATTACACAATAGGTGTACAGGAAGTAATGATTTAATAGTTAAGAGTGAAATACAAAGCTTCAACACCTGTAAGGCTGCATTTGAAACATTTGTACATCTCATTTATCAACTCAAAAGAACAGCTAGATTTTTTTTGGGAAAGGTTCAAAGTGGGGCGACTTCAAGGATACACTTTTCAAACCTCTGATGCTGATTGTGGTAAACAGCATGCCTTCATAAACATGAATAAATATTCCAAATGTTTCATGCGAAAATAGCACACAACATGTTTGCTCGGCCACAGTGCACTGGATGTCAACTTCACTCTCCGTGATGACTATATTGACTTATATTGTTTAGGTCTGGTGATAGTGAACTGCTTGGCGAAACTCAGGGATCAAGATTTAGGGCTGTTCTCACCAAAAAAAATCCTTGATCAAATTCCTAAAATGAGCTGTTTGTTGTTCACTCTGACCTAAATCGTCTGTGCGAATACTGTTTCTCCGATGCAAGACGTGATGTTGTTTGTTTGATGGTGTCCTTTTTGTCTAAAAGCCAACATTGTCTTCTTTGAACCATCACCATGAAATCTTCAACCATCTTTACTTGACTAGCGTCTATGCTGAAATGAAGCAAACTTTCACGTTAATCATTTTGTAGTATTCAGGAAGGCACAGACACACAATGTTGCCTTGTGGTTAGGGATGCCAGATCAATAAAACACTTTGGAAGGCAATAATTTGTTTTTTTGTTTGGAGGACTTGTTGGGAAAATTGCCTTAATGGTTTTCGTCGAGAGGGAATGGAACTTGAACTGTGGTCTCTGGCGATGTAACATACTTGTACACCAAACCACAAAAGAGGTTCTGTTGGGGGACAACGGCATCGCACAACACAAGAACGGATCATAGGAGCAGGGCTATGAGATGTTTGATGTCTGCTTGGGTATAATTGTAATAAACATAGAGACGACTGAATGCAGTTGGTTCGTTTCATGATTGATTTATTGTTGCTGCTGTTTCTTGAAATCCAGAACACATTCCAGCGCTTGCTCTTTGCCTCTCCACTTTCCTGACGTACGTAACCAAATCAAATCTGACCTTGTTGTACATATTGTAGAACACAGTTGCAGGTAGAGGCTGTGGATCCTCGCTGCAATGCTCTTGTTTGTTTATAATCAATATATCAGCGTCTGGAAATTATGCTGGTAAAGATTTTTTTTTTTTTTGCAAACACGTGGTAGAACAGACCCAGAGAGAGCAGAGTCGTACGGCGAGATACACTTTTCATCGAGCTACAGTTTTCTCTCATGCATGAATGCCTGAGCAGCTTGTTCAATGAGAGAGCGGCGGCGGCGGAGACAAGTATGCCGTCCTCCCTTCAGAGGGTGAATGTGTCTCCAGGACAGAAAGCGGAGCGGCCTCCTCCTCTTGATCACCAGCAGCGATGGCAGTGACGAGGACTTCATCGAACGCAGAGCTTATGGCTTCTGACAAGTGTGTGATGGGGGAGTTATCAGGGCCAGAGGTCCATGGAAGCAGCTTTTATGAAAGAGAGGCTGTGCATGAGTGTTGGACTGTATTTTGTACAGATGGTCTGAGCTATAGTTATTGAGGTAGGGTCTGCACACTAGTTTCTGTTGGTATTGTTTTGTCCCCTCAGGGTAAGCTTATAGTATAGCTTGTGTGCAAGATTATGACGATTATATTGTTGATGGGGCCGGAAACAAGAAAACCTTCCATGCATCCTAAATGTAAACAGTGAGAATTTGTATTGCCAAAATTTTTAAACTAGTGTCATGAATTTTCAGTTGCTGGATGTCTTCTCCGTACATCGGAAGCAGGAAATGCAAAATTTAAATGAAGAAGAGCGCTGTCAAATCTAAGAGCAAGGAGCAGCAATAAAATTTCTACACACATATTTTTTTCTGTTTTTGACGTCTTCACACAGTATAAAGGAGATATTTCATGATGTCTTGACAACAAAGCTCCATAAACGATCAAGAATTCAGTTCATTGCTGTTTCGAGCCAGTTACAGTTTGAGGTTGCATCTTATAGCTCCAAAGGGATTTTCTTTAACCACCTCAAAAACAATTTTTATGATTTTGTCCATCACTTCTGTGTGTTATCATTACATTTTGCTCAACAGTGCTCAGGCCACAAAGGTCATAAATACATTTTACCACACTTTTTTGAAGGAGAAAATGAAAGCAAACTTTACAAGTATTATCCACACACTTTATTATAAATTACATTTTGCAAAACGACATTTCGTTTTGAGCACGTTTTTCCATTCGCCATGAGCATGCAATTGTGCAAAGAATGATGTTTTGACCTTGAGTGCCATTTCCAAATAAATGGTTTTGACAGTTTGGTTTAACTTGAGTTTTGTTTACAAGCTGTTTCATTGTTCATGTTACTCGGCTTGTGCACTGCCCTGATAACACTGCTTACCAATCATAGCACTGCAAAATATTATCATAACTGACTGACATGCTGACCTCCAAACGAAGACCCAGATGTGGAGAAGAACATTTTTAATAAGTGTGTAATAAAAACATGGAAAACATGGCCCTTCTTAATGACTGAATATTGTAAGTGTGGATGTGCAGTGTACTTACACACGTATGTGGTGATGTGAAACCGCAGTGTGTGGTGAGCATTTTAAGAAGCACATGCAGGCATGTCATCGTCAGAAAGCGGCTGTGTCACGAGGAGCAGGATTTAGCGTAGCTGGTGGCTCCTCTGTTCCATTTGTTTGCGTGTGCATGTGTGTCTGTGAGGTGGAGTGTGTGCGCGCAGCGTGTATTAACAGTATGTGCATGCCTCATTATATACACAATGTGATTCCAGGCATCCCTTGTTCCGTGTGCGCAGAGGAGTCCCTTGTCAACAGCGTTATGACAAATTGCAGTACAAAAGGGATCAGTAGTCTTCATGTCAGCAAACCCTCCTGCAAATCATGCTCTCGCTCTGATTCGCCCTTGTTCCTGTTATCAGAGGTGTAGTGGTATTCATGGGAGCCACAAATCAATAATGCAATTGCTTTTTTAACAAAACTCACCATCCTACAACACTCTAGCTGTTTTCTCTCACACTGTGCAGTATTTCACAGTTTTGCAAAATTGGCCCGAGCTTCAATTGATTCAGCAGGCAAAATAAAGTGAAATGGCAAAATGGCACGTGGTTGTTTTCCTTTTCTCCCCATATAAATATAAATGTTAAAGCTTTGCTTAAAGGCAAATGAAAAGAGAAAGAGATTTTCTGTTTTTTCTTTTCTTTTTTTAAAGGGTGAAAAGCAGAAAAATGGTTTGTTTGGGAAATAGAAGCAAGTAATCAGTTCAGTCAGAGGCATTTATGTCCAAGACGCAACCATTTATAGTTAACAGTTTTACAGTTTATGGGCTTGGCTGAAAAGGCTCTCCTCTATGAAAGAGAACAAAGATGATGCCTCTCAACACACACAAACAACTTCCATGTTATAATCCACAATCTGACGTCTGAGGTGGAGGTCAGGGTGCTGGAGCGGGCTGCAGCAGAAAAGAGCACTGGCATGAGTCTATCAGCGGAGTAATTAGTGAGAAGTGTCGGGTTATAAAGGCCACTGTGTGCAGTTGCCACTGATGATGAAGCACGAATGAAGCAGACAATGCCAAAAAGCTAATTCAAGCAACTTCAGTGCTCGGTCTGACCCGCTGTAACAGGATGCTTGATTACTGCAAAAACACAGAGACGCATATTTTTACTTCTACAATGATCTTGTGAACAAAGGTGTTAAATCAAGTATCATGTCCATGTAATGGGACTGAATGACAGGCTTTTCTAGCAAGGGCTTACTCTTGAGGCACCTCAAAGCCTCTTTGGGCGGAGGTCAGGGTGGATGACTGGAGGCCGCACTGCACCCTCTCTCCTCCAGCATCCTTTAAAGAAAGTAGCTGGACATTTTGGGAACAATGTTTATCCACTTTCTTGCCCTGACTTAGCTGAGAAGATTGTTACCACGGTTGCATCTGCACGCTAAATACAAGATTAGAAAAGTGGAAAGTTGTAGTTTTATGGTGAGTGTTGTACTTGACTATTTCCTGACTTGGAGCAGGGAGTCTTGTCACCAGGCAGCCAGGAGACTCCTGAATAATGAGTAATAATGAGTGACTTTAGTCTTGTTTACTCTGACTGTAATCCTCTTTAGCCCATCTGTTTAATATTATTTTAGAACAGATTTAGGGTTTATCTGTGACACTACATCTGCACTAATATGTTTTCATATTCTAAAAGCTTTTTAAAGTGAAAACGATCTCCGTCCAGATGAGTGTATTAATCTCTAGACTAAAATGCCTGAAAATGCATATCACATGACTGTTCATGTTCACGGGGTATGTCAGTGTTGGTGTTTGGTTTTTGCTTCCTGACATATGATAAAATGCAAAATTTAACTGCACAACAGCTGCTGGCATAGACAACAAGGTCAGCGCTGCCTGTAATTCGTTATCCTCGCTGAATGAACCACTGGTGGTCAAGGCTCGTAGATATACAGCCTGATGCCTGTGAACTTCTGGGAAAAGATCACGTGAGGGGGGCTGAGGAATCAGGGAAGCAAAGACCCAATCGGGGAGCAAATGCGTGTGCGCATCATCATTTCCAAAAGTCTGTTTCCAGCCAACACGGTCAGTCCTGGGGTCTTCAAACTAAAACAGGGTCAACAGCTTTTTCAAAAGTCTCTGTTTTAGGGGTTCCAAAACATTGAGGTATTGTAGATGTGACACTTAAATATAGCAACATTTGTGCTTTTTAAATGAAATACATGCTAGTGTGAGTGTAGCCTAAAGCATGTAAAGAATGTCTGATCCATGTAGTTAGAGCATCTGTGTAAGGTTCATTTGACAGCTGGTCTGGTACTGAATGAGACGCCAAGGAAGCTGGAATCTATTTCAACCCCTAAAGGTTGGACTGAGCTTCTTTCTTTTGCACCATTTTTCCTCTCCCCTGCATTTCATCCTAATCCTCTACAGGGGTTTACGGATGTCCGCAGTCTCAGACTGTGGTGGTAATCAAGTGTTTGATGCTGCTAAGTGTTACTCAAGTATACATTTCAAAGGCATGAAAAGCGAAATGAGCAGGAAACAGTATGTTGTCATGTTTATGGGGCCTCTCAGCAGGTTTAATAGGATTTTCACAAATTAATGGTCTGATGTTTGTTTGATGTTGGAAAAACTGTTGGTGGCAATTTCGTGAAGCGTTCACAACCAGCAGCCATTAACTACATCATTACGCCCTCTTCCTCCGTCTTGATCTTGCTCTCGTTCCCTGTTTGTCTTCGCAGTGGGTGAATAACTGAAATATGCGAGTCTCTCCATTTTTTTTCTCCCTCCATTTCACTCCCACTCTCGTCTGACTCTCCAGCTTTCCTCTTGTTAATACTGGATCACCAGTAGCTCAATTAACAAAGTTGATGTGCGACACTATGAAGGTGCCTTTGAGGAAGACGCTCTCTACACGACCGGCATTAAAAGACAAGCTTCTTTGTTTGTAATGCTTAATTTCTAAACTTGGATCAATGTCACATCAGATTAAACCAAGAGAAGGAAAAAAAAGCAAAACTGCAGCAAAGAAAAAAAAACTGCAACATTGAAAACAGCAGAGCAGTTGCAGTTTGCTTGCAAGGTCTTCCAAATAAATGTAATTTGGTTTATCTTACTGAGTGAAGCATGAAGGACTTTTCTCCCATTTTGCTCAATTCTCTTTGGGGAGGTCCTTGAAAGAACTTTGAGTCTACATCAACCGACTGCTTTGCACAGTGGGTTATTTTGGTATCTGGGGTAACCCAGCTACAAAACACCACAATATGTTGCTGCTCAGGCCTTTAATGATAAGCAAATGTTTGTCGATCACGGTAAGGTAAATGTCTACTTAGGTTTTTAAATCCACTTAGAGAAATCAAAAAGCCAGTAGCAAAAAATATAATAGTTTTCTTTCAACTAATGCCATTTTATTCTGTTGTTTGTTTCTTGCCTTGTTTTCTTTTTATTAACACTGATATATTGTCTCTTTGTTTTAATTAATCAGATACAGTCTTCCCAAAGCTTTCATAATTTAAAATATGTATCTTTGTTGAAATATAAAGAACTGCAAAAGATTTTCCAGGTCAGTCCTGTCTCCCTCTCATATGCAACAACAGATAAAGGAAACATAATGGCACTTGGATTAGTGTTTTCTCAACATAATGAAGAAACATTATGAAAAGAAATATGTGCAAAGCTACATGTTGATACTGATGATAATTGATAAGTTATAAACTGAAAACAGATTTCATTTGTTTTCCCAACCGTATCATCTCTTGCAAAACATATACACACTTACAGCAGTTGGTCCTTTTATGTCCAGAGACAGGAGAGGTTTTTTACATGTTATTAAAATCTTTCCCAAAATATAACCAAAGATTTATTGTCAAGATGTTAGAGTCCAATTTGCACAAAAACAGGGCTTTCATTGCTGGAAAAAGCCTCTCCAGTGAACATGATCTAATCCACAATTAGGTTCCCAATAAAACTTAACTGGCAATACAAATTAGTTAGAAGTATACAAACACAATCTCTAGGAGAGAAAAAAAAACAGTTTTTAGGGCACCCAGTACGTAACAGAGTTCTTATGTGCAATGAAAGGCAAATATGTAATTAAAGGCTCATGCTGCATGAAGTCAGATGTGAAATTAGAACTTTTCTCAGTCAACCCATCAAATAAAGGAAGTCATTTAATTAACCTTCTCCCCTTTATACCACTGATATGGTTCAAAATGTGCTTTAATCACCATATAATGAAAGAAAAGAAAATGCCTGTGTTGCATCTTGCTGTTCTTCCAGTGTGTAAACATTGTGCAGTAATCATAGTTTGAATTTTGATGTGTAGACCAGTGATGTGGACCTAACTGCTGTAAAGCCATTTGGCAATATCTGAGTAAAACAGTGAGGAAATGAGAGATGGAAGAAAACTGTCTGTAGCTGTAATGGGCTCGCTGTCAGAAACGATGTCAACACCTGCAAAGAGACGTTGAGTTATTTTTACTTTTGCTTTTTTCTTCTACTTTTCTCACTGACATTCAAATGTTCCTATAACGAGATGAAATGAGAATGCAATGTCGCTCACCACATTGTAATTAGCATGATTGAGACAGCAGCGGCAGAACGGTAGATCTGTGAGGTTTATTCATGCTACACTAATTCATTTGCATGAATAGGGTGATTTTAACCATAAATTATATTTTTCAAAAACCCATATAAGATGAGTCTGCATGCTGTTTTGAAAATTTTGTGCACCTGCACAAACTGGAAAAATTCTGACCTCATGTAATTCCATCTAAGATGATGGCAATTTCAGTAAGTGTCTGATGCTGATTCACTTCATGTATCAGAGGTTTTGAGTTATGCATCAATTACATGTCTCACACGTCATGTATGTTATGTGCGCAGTTTATAAACTGGCCACATTGTTCAAGCTAATGGGAGCAAACATCTGAATTAATGTGCAAATCCCTGTGAAAGGATTTCAAATTGACCATGCACTAGTATAACCTAATTTAGCATGGTTCTTGCCCAAAGTTTGAAAGACGTGGTGTGTGCCCCCCCACCACCACCCCCCGCCCCTGTGTGGTTTCCAGTAATTTAACAGAATTATGAAGCAGTCACAACATATCTTCGGGGCTTTTTATTAACCGGAGGGTCAGAATTTCACCCTGCAGCAGCCTTTATATAGACGCTCCCTTAGGTGTTTTTCACAAAGAATAATGACACTGAGGCGGATCTAAACAATGGTGTATGTGGGCCAGGGCTGCTGTAATTGTTCATGTGATACAATATCACACATAATGCAGTAACTGTATAACATTTTGATGGAACTCTACTTAGTACATGAAATAAATGGGTGAAAAAAAAGCCTCTTTTTGAGATTACTGCTGTAATTTTTTTCCACTGCCAAGTTCACTCTTGTTTTTTTTAAAAATACACCATATTGCGTCTATTATCATTATTATCTTTATCGTTATTATTTCCTCGTCAACATGCCTCAGGAGATAACCTCAGCAGGGGCAGACATTCACCCAGTCTGCTCACTCACATCCTGTACTGAACTGACACTATCTGCATTGCTATGCTCAGCGGCGTCCTTCAAATGCATCAGCAGGTTATTCGCTGGGTTGATTCCCTGATTTGTTATGTTGGGCACCAAGCTGCACCCTCAGGCTGCCTGTACGCTGTGATCGATCCGAGACACCTGGGTTGTGATGGACAGGTAGCAGGGTATGACTCCTCTGGTCTGATCGCGGCCCTGCAGCTCCTGCAGTTCCTCACCTCCTGGTGCACGCCGCTCCGGCACGCTCAGAGGGGGGCTGACAGCTAGACGTGCGCCGAGCCCCCTGCTGCACAGAGCTGCGGGTGAAATAAACCTGCTGCCTATTTGCGTGTGTCTGAGATTCCAGTCACTCAGCGTCTGACTGAAACAGTTGAGGGTAAAATATACCTGCAGATTCCACGATCTTTTCTGTGCGTATGTGCGTTGCATGCGAAAAGTGAGCTTGAATTGATGTGTTTGACGACTGAATCTGTCTGAGTGTGTGTGTGTGTGTGTGTGTGTGTGTGGCTGTGGCATCATTCATAAACGTCCATCAGCGACCGGCACAGCGAGGCACCGTGTCGATCACAGTTCAGCTCTCCCTCTCTCTCTCATCTTCTTCAGCCGCCCTCAGTGGATGGAGAGAAACACTAATGGCCGCTCGTTATAGAGAAACACTGACATGAAACAGGTCTTAATGAGCTGTTTTCTGGTTTGTATTTTTCTCTCGGGGTCATTGTTATTGGTGGGAAATTGATTGGCAGCGGTCCTGCACCCGTGGGGGCTCTGCGATATTCTGGGCGATAGCAAAGTTGCTGCAGCAAGGGCAGCTTTGTTGAGATGTTTGCAGCTGCGGGCTGTGTGAGTGCATGTGTCTTTGCATGAGGCGGTCGTTGTGTGTCTACGGGGCGTGGGGGGTTGGGGGTTGTATATACTGTATGTTAGAGAGAGAAGGACACATCAGAACATCCAGTTTGCTTCTTTGCAAAAAATTTTTTCAAGCAGTGTTCGGAGAAAGCTCTTGAAATTTTCGCTTCCCAGAAACCACATAAGCTGGCATTTTGAGGAATTCAGTGGTTGTCAGGAACAGAGTAGAAGCTTTAGTATGTCTTTGTGCTGCCCTGTGCTCTTGATAAATATTGATAAAATATCCAGATGGGCATGTCTGTTTTGGGCCAATCCAGCGAATGAATAACCTGACAAAGCAAGTGACTTCACATCGAAGCAAAAATACAACCCAGTATAAGATTTAACCTTCACTAATCAATCAGTCCACAGAGAATTAATACCCACCTGCAATTCACTGCAGCTTTTCAGCTTACTTAGCTCATTGTTTAGGTTTTTTTTTTTCTTTTCTTACCACACATTTACTGTATTGTTCAGTCTCAGTACTCTCATCAATCCTGTTTCCAGCAGCAGCAAGAAGCTGCTCTCAGCAAACAGGCTCAGATAAACCCCCTGCATGCTACCTGCCCAGCACCAGACAGACACACAAAATGGAATATCTCGCTGTTAAAGAGAGAGAGATTTTTTATCTATTTTTGTTCAGGAGTTGGTGGAGTCTTTGCGTGTTTTCTCATTAGTGTCCGAAAATGGATTCTTGCAGGTTTGAGGGGACAGCCGCATTTGACAAATCTGAATTCTCGTGGAGTGATAATTCTGTCATAACACCAGTTGTAGTTGTATTGCAGCTTAACAGATAGTACTTATGCCTTAAGTATAGAATAGGAAGCAGACAGATGGCAGGAAATGAGGGGGGAGAGATTGATTACAGCATGCAACAAAGGTCGGACACCAAACCAGGGACAATGCAAACGGTGGTGCCGCTTTTTGTCCTGCCACAAACAGCCTCTAACCATACTGGATGTGCTAAGATTTTGGAGAGCAAAACTGCAGAAAATGAGTCTGTCTTGTTACGGCATATTCCAGATTGCATCTTTCTCGAACCAAATCAAGATAATAAAAACTTGTTGAATGGTTGCGGCAGCAGAATATTGCAGTGTGGAATACATTTGTTGGCTGTAATCAAGTCAAATCTAAGGATTGCATTGTGTCTTCACATCAGGATGTCTTGGGTGTTGTTGGACCGTCACCGTCAAGGCTGCTGATTGTTAAGTGGAGGTACTCCTAGGTGCTCATTCCTCTCTGTGCTGATTAAGTATCCAGGTGTAAAGACAACTGCTGCAGATTCAAGGAGCCACAAACAGGCATCCCACTCCTGTTCGGTCACAAGACTGAAAAGGCTGAAAAAGAAAAGTCTGCATCCTCTGCTCATGTGGAAACCGCTTTAGATGTCTTCGTCTTTGTGGCTTAGCGAACAGTCATGAAAGATGTTCAGCCATCAGCCGAAGAGATTTTTCTAATTTTCACTTTCACCACTGGTAACGCTTTTCAAAAAAAAAAAAAAGACTTCCCTCTATTTCATCTGAACAAGGAGTGGATATGTAGCATTGAA
Source organism: Centropyge bicolor (assembly GCA_037975185.1). NCBI lineage: Eukaryota > Metazoa > Chordata > Actinopteri > Pomacanthidae > Centropyge > Centropyge bicolor. The sequence goes on from JBBMOC010000054.1 coordinate 1,678,182, forward strand.
GAGAAATATGGAGACTAGAATAGGTGTGTTTTTTTGTTGCAGCCACTCTTTGACAAAACTGGGTGTATCTTAACATGCATTGCAGCTTTACAAAGCAAAAAAAAAAAAAAAAAACACATTCAAACTCAAATGCATGTCAGATTGTGTTTGTTCTTTCTTTTCTCAACAGTGAACCACCTACCCAACAGTGATTGAAAGGTCTTCAATTTCTCTCCTACTATGAACCATGTTTTTTTACCAGCTGTATTTGAATAGCACTAATCTATGCATCAAGCAGCACTCCTCAGTCTGCACTTGGTAGATAAAGGCAGCTGGCATGCTCAGAGGCCAGGCTGAATATCAAACGACTTTAGATGAAGCCTGTTCTCTCCAAAAGAGGCCCTGAAAGCACTGAGACTCCATCCATGATTACAGCCTGTCCGGCGCCTCAAAAACTGACTTGATATGAGAAAAGATTGCGCTATTATTTAAATCGGCGGAGAAACACAATGTTTTTCACTATGGTGCAAAGCAATTCTCCGAGCCGGAGGTAGAAGCAGCGTGAGACCATTCATCTTTTAAAGAGTGGCGCATAAGATAGACATCATATTTTATGCCTGGCAAGGAATAGATCTGAGTATGAGCCTCCTCGCGAGGGACAAGCTGCGTTCTGTCCACTTTAAAATCGCAACAATTGGCTCCATTTTGCTTCTTTTCAAGAACAGAAAACAACTGTTCAGAGCGACATGGTAGATTTAGTCTTTGCATTGTGTTTCTAATGGAAGCGTCTCAAAAACAGCTTCCAGATTGGCGTCACTTTTTTTTTTTTTTTTTTTTGACGATGATGGAAAGGCTCTGCGAACAGGGATTTTATTGTGCGTGACTTGGATTAACTTCTGTTGGAACCGAGTCTTTTCTTCAATGTGCCTGCATGCAGCGTTCATGTGTTGTGTGTCCTTTGCCTTCCATTGAACATGTGGTTGTGTGACATTGCAGGGAGTTTGGCCGCTGGAAGGTGAACAGCTTGGCCCTGGAGAGACAAGAGAACAATGGCTTTTCCTTGCCGCTGGACCCCGAGTTCCTCCAGACCATTAGGCAGCTGGGCAGGAGGCCCAGTCTCATGGCCATCACTGACAACATTATCAGAAAATACGGAACCCACTTCCTGCTCTCCGCTACACTGGGAGGTAAATAAAGTCGATGAGCTGTGGTTTTCTTGGATTTTATTGACTTACCTGAACACAGGGGAGGGTGGAAGTGTTAAAAGGTGAGCTTTTGGGCATCCAGGAGCCCAGACCCAGGAAGACCATATGGCCTTTTTCCACAGTAGGAAATCTTCCAGAAACCTTTATTTGACCTCAGGAACTTTATCAGGGACTCAACTTGAGGAACCAGAGTGAAAATTCGTAGTGGAACAAAATGCAACTACTGCATTTGCTATTTGTTTGAAAGACTTCTAGCCATTTACTTTCCAGCATCCATAAATAGAACAGATGAGAACTGAGTGATGAATCTGCATCAAAAAGCTTTCCATAATCAGTCTAATTAATTTCTCCAAATGTGGTGGATATCCCAAATAGAAACGCGCTAAAGGGACTTTTAATTCCTATTCTGAATTTAGTTCCTGCGCCTCATGTTCCTGGAGCTATTTGGTTTAAACGAGCCAGTGTCTAAATACAACCACGGCCTCTTAGATTGGGACCTTGCCATCCCTCCTTTTGCCTGCTTGTCCGCCAGTGTTGCTATAGATCCGCCATCAAATGAATGTGAATTTGCCATAAATGACTAAAGAGCTAGCAGATAAGCATATTCGAAGCCCTAAAGCTTCTTGTCATCATATAACTAAATATTGGATAAAATATTGTCTCAGCTGCGACAGAGGGAATGTTTGTGGTTGTTTAAGCTCATATTCTCTGATTCAACAAATGTCGGTGGATCCTCTGTTTCCATAACAATAGATGTAAGTTATCCAGAGTACTATAATACGCAGCAAAGCTCCCATGGCTATCTGCCTCACAATCTCCTCCCAGCTCTTCTGCTGGCTCTTTTCATCTTGTACCTCTTGTGCATAAACTCTTAAAGCCATGATGAGTACAGACAGGATTTAAAATAGATTGGAAAGACAGTCCTGGCCACACATCATGCGTTAGAAGCATAAAAGCTAGGGAATGGCCTCATATAACCTTAAAGTATTACCTTTAACCAGTGTGGAGGAAGTAGTTTTTTTCAGGGGTGTTTTAAAAAGCTGTTTTTCTGTAATATTTTCAGACATCAATATTTAAATATAGATGAAATAAACTGCAATTTCTAATTTTGGTTATTAATATTTATTACTAAGTAAAATATAAACAAGAAAATACATCTTTCACAAAAAAGTTTCCAATTGTTCCCTCATAATTATTTCCTTTTTTCTAGCAAAAAGTTTCAGCATCTTGAAACAATAAAGACACTCACTGATATAGAATTAAGAATATTAAATTATTCCTCTAACTTCATTTCTGTTCACATGAAATGACTTCATCAGATTTGTTTTCTCTGGATGAAGATTTTAAGACTCACCACTGGACAACGTGAGCTGTTAAAATGGAGACTTTTTCTATTTCACACTGCGGTGGAGACGCGTTAACCTTCGTCTTTCCCCAGCGGTAATGTGCAGTATTGTATTGTTAGTTGTAATGTCTCTCCAAATTAAAACCACATTGCCCGTAAAACCCAACGCTGTTAGAAAGGATTTTCCCATCGATCTTTCACTCCTTCCACATTTTGTCAATACACTTTCCTCTGAAAGCTTTGGCCCAGATTGTATTGAGAGACTTGCTCCATAAAACATCTCAGTTTGTGCGATAATTAGGAAAGGCAGCTAAATTTCTCATCAGCTTCTCTGGAAGCACTGTTTTTTCTGCCTATGTGGTTGCATAATGATGATAAGGTGTTCAAGGGTTAATATTTACCCCTACACCACATGTACATGATTGTATATGCTCACACAGGTCATTAATAATTTTGGTGTGTGTGTGTGTGTGTGTGTGTGTGCGTTTTGCAGGGGAAGAGTCGTTAATGATCTTTGTGGACAAGCGGAAGTTGAGTCGGACGTCTGAAACGACTGAATCCAATGGCACAGCTGTGACTCTGGAAGCTCTGCACCAGCTGGCCGCCTCCTACTTCATCGACAGGGAGAGCACCCTGCACAAGCTGCACCACATCCAGATCGCCTCCACTGCCATCAAGGTAAACGCTCGCTGCTCCGTGAGCTTTTGTTAAACATGGTAGCAAAAAAGAAGAGACACTCAGAAAGATTTAAATTGGCCCTATTTTTGGATTTTTTTTCATGTATGATTACAGCAATTACATGAAGACATTGTTTAAAATTGGGTATTGTTTCAGTGGATGAATGTAATTATTGGATTTTAGAAACATGGCAAGTGGTCTTGATTAGCGCACTCACAAAATAATTAATGAAATCATTGCCGCTATGGAGCATTTGAATGGAAAGCCTACAATCAGCAGGTTTTAATGAGCAGAGCTGCTGGCCAATCAGGGTCCATTTTTTTGTCTCTATGTGCACCCTCCAACAGGAGAAAAACTTTGAGTTATTTAGTCACTGACCTACATGACTCTAAAGTATGTGTAAAAAGAATACAATGATACCAGAATATTATGGATTCTTCATAATATTGGCTCATATTGGTTGACTGCTTTAACCTACACAAAGTCGTTTTTGCTGTTTTCAAGCTTTGTTAATCGTTCTGAGGGACACGACTAAAGCCCCTTGGACAACACACAAAGACATGTGTGATCTACTTTTTGTTTTTTTTGTGCAGCACAGTAGGTGACAGAAGCTTTTGTACAGTAAATACAAAACTTATTCTTGCCACAGAACTGCTGTTGATGTGTTTTATTTAAAAGATATTAACGTCACACGTGCTCCCCTCTGGGCTTAAGTATTGGAACAAATTAAGACACTCTACAGTGGTCAGTACTTGCCAAGTACTTACCACTTACTACCAATTACTGTACGCAGCTTACAACCCTTCAATTGGCCCTCGGTGGGATACTCTGCCCGCTTCAAACGCTGAATATCATTATGCTGCAGATTATTAAAGCATATTTTAAAGGACATAAAGCAACAGCAGTCCTTGGTTGACAAAATTAGAACCTCATTTGCGCATTGGAGCCTCTATATGGACTGATAAACTTCAGCTACTTTTACCGTTTTTAATTAATGAACCCTTCATAGTGAATGCACTTTAAGACCTCACTTAATGTTCTAGCTGAAGACCCAGCGGCGAGCATTTCATAGGTTACCTCCGGTTACTTCAGGAGCAGAACTCCTCCAAATAAATACTTCCACGGTGCTTTAAGAGAAAATTATCCAGAGAGAACGCCTCTGGTGTGGAAACTTCTTTATTACTTCTTAGATTTTCTTCACATTAGATCTGAAAAAAAAAAGGTTGGGCAAAATGTGTCCTACAGCTGTTCCGAAACTTTTTTTTTTAAACCTCTCTACATCCCTCCTCTCTGTTTCCAGCTGAGCTAAGCCTGCTTCATATTTATCATACAGCCATGAGAACGACATCAAGCTTCTCATTTAATTCCCAGCGCAAAAGCAAATAATTGCGAATAACAAAATGTCAAACTATTCCTGTAACCGACAAATGAAATATAACTATGCTCATTTGTGAAAATGTATTAAATGTCATCCTGATTCACGGTGAAAGCTCCTCATGCATCATCATGCACTAATTTTGCGTTTTCATTCCTTCTTTTAAATGAAGCAAGTCATTTGTTCATGCCCTCCAGAAAGACACATATAAGAGATTTATTTTTTTCACTATTGACAGAACAACATTGTTTGTTGGCGCTTTTGAAAACTGTTCCGGAATCGCTGTTTCAAAAAACACACTCTTTTATTATCTCAGGCTATGGTTAAGGTTTGGTTAGGTTTGGACTCAGAAACTACCACAATTTGCATTTAAACGACTTCATTAAGGTTAGAGGACCCTCATCATGATGGTATAATAATAATCACTTGGTAAAATTGAATGCCATGGTGGTTAAAAGAAACCGGCGTTGATGTCAGTGCCACACAGAAAGCAAACAGTGGTCTTAAAAGTTAAAGTCAAATGTTTCGTTGACCCGTCCGTCCAGCTCGAACTCCTCCCTCTGCAAATTTCTCCCCTTTTTTTCTCGACAGATAAGAGTCATAATTCATGTGGCAACTCAGGGGCTTTGTCACTTCAATGTAAACATAGGTCGTCCCTGCAGATTCTGAGTTGTGCCACCAGGTACAGCTTCCACCACACAGTCTAGATATTAGCTGTTTCGGTCATGCTCAGGTCTGTTCGTCTCCGACTATGTTGAGGACTGAGATGTCTCAGCATGTCTCTGAGCTCTGTTTATGGAGACAAATGTTTCCTTTGCTTGCTCTGAAAGTTGCCGCTGTGCACCTGGAAGACTCACAAGCCAGAAAGTGTTTTTGTTTGTTTCTTTTTTACAATGAGAAGAGGCAACCTTGAGCGAGCTTTCACCGCCAGTCTTTGCTGCAGCTTAATTGCAGTGTATTTAAGAGCATTTGTAATGTTTTAGTGGGATTTTTATGGGGTTTTTTTGCGCTTTTATACTTTAAGTTTTGAGAATTTCCCAGTTTGGAACAATACACTATATCTATCTATCTAACTTTTTTATTTAACGTAAACAGTAAATATACAGTCAAAAAAAATAAATGGAATAAATCTTGCAGTACCATAGCCTATCCCCAGGGGGCCATGTCAGCCACTTTGCGTGTTAATGGGCCACAAAGACTTGATGAAACTGAAATATAAGTCAAATATGTGGTTTTCATAAAATAATATATATCTACACAACACACAACATATGCAAAAAAAAGTATGATCTAGTTGACATTCTTTATTTAGCCAGTTGGTTAAAAAAATATTGCTATCCTTGCATTGTATTGACTTTACAGTGCTTTGATGTTACATCCAAGTAAACATGTACATGCTCGATGAGAGAATGAGAGTTCGACCAAGAGGAGAGATGAAGCCCGCAGACTTGTTTACTTTCCTCCTTGCTCCTTCATGTGTGCATTTGCAGGCCGTTCTATGGAACAATATGCTATGCATATCAAGATATGCTTATGATGTAAATATCACCTTGCATCTTCTACTGCTTAATACCTTCGGGGTGTGTTCATTCATCACTCTGTCAGTTCTTATCAAGAAGAATGAATTGAATCGGCTGAGTTTGCCCTTCGCGCCGCCGACTGAATTGTCTATGCTTTCTGAGGAATCCTGTTTCCTCACGTGGCTTTAATGTGTTTACAGTCGCTCGTGGTAAACAACAGATTAACGTCACGCGATGAGGGTAATATCAGCAACCCGCGAAAACAGCCGTCTGAGACAATGTCAGCTTCTTCAGTGTGTTTGTCATGTGCTGTGATTCCACCTCTGCAGAAGTGTCTCTGTGACTGGATGAACCACACCCAAACACCTCTGATCTGACTAACAGAGCCTCATTTATTGCTTGTATGTATGAACTGTCTTTAGACTGGTGATGGGATCTGTTTTTGTTGGTTTGTTTACTGGTGTATCATTTAGTAAAAATGACATTTCTTAAAGTATTCATATAATTCCATATTTATTTATGGAATTCACCAAACGTAGTACTGAGATGAGATGACACGGCAAAGAATCTGACAGAGTACAGACTGACAATAAATAACAATAAAAAACCTTTTAAGCATGAAACTTCTACCTCGACCTTGGGAACATTGTGCGTCTCGGTCGTCCTCGGCAGTCGGGCTCAGGTGTCATCACATGACCTGAGAAAGGACACAGACTTCAAAATAGCTTTTGAAACACATATTAAGGAACCAGTCTCAGTTTATGGCGGCATTATTCATTGCTGTCCTGTTAAAACCTGGCATGTCCAAAACATCAGCCCTTTTTGCAGCTTTCTGTCGATGCATTTTTTTTTCATATATATATATGTGTGTATTTAAATGGTTTATTTAGCGTAATAAAGTAGAGAATTTTCTCAACTCAAGAATAATTTCTCTTAATTTTAGTAGCATGTATCATCAAAATCCTCACATTGGAAAAGCTAGAAAAAGCTCGTGTGGTATTTTTGATTGATAACTTAAACAAAAGACTAATCAAATAGTAGATTAATTGCTTTTGCTTGCGTATTATAATGTAATTTGTTACCTAATGAAGTCTGTCTACCAAGAAACATCATGTTGAGTGATGTTGGACAGTGTGCAGGAAGAGCTGTGAGATACTGCTTTAACCGCATTTGGTGAGATGTTTCACTGGGTAGCGTCGATTTCATGCTGGAAATGAAATGTGAAAATACAAAGAAAGACTGATGGTCCATGTTTTAAATTGCCTCGCTATGCTTTGATTTTCAATTTCCAAAGTTACATTTCCGTTCGAGCAACACCCGCGCAACACCTATCCCCTATACATGCAGTATGATCTTCTGTGATGATTTCTATTAATTTACGTGCCTGGATTGTACATAGCTATTGGTGGAGTGGTATGTTGGAAAGAGTGTCACTTCTCATAAGAGGAAGAAAAGAAACATTAAGCACTCTCTGAGACAGAACTCTGTCGGAAAAGCAGAAACATCAGGGTCTATTTCCTTCATTCTGACTCTGTAGCAGCAGCTAAAAAACTAAATTGCTTGCCTTTTTCTGAGCCGCAGCCCATTTTTCATTGACTTGTCCTTAGTGATGCCCCACTATACAGTCCATCAGAGATAAAACTGTACATTCTCTAAAGTGAATTGGCAAGTGGACGTTGAGCTGATTTGGCAGCCGCCCCCGAACCAAAGTGCTGCTAAAAACCCCTCTGATTGAGATGAATAGAGAAGGAGCCCTCTGGGGTACATTTGTTTGTGAGGCATTTTCAGGTGACTGATGTAAAATATTCACAGCGTCAGCAGCCTTTAATTCTGAACATGGGTTTTTACCTCACCCCGATGAAGACGAATGCCAAAACAAAGCTGCCTTTAAGAAGAGCACTGGTCCCCTGGTTTTAAGAGATAACATATTTTAAATGGTAGAAATGTTTGGCCGGAAGGCCTGGAGGAGTGAGAACAGCAGCACTGGAAAATAATCAAAGACGGGAAAAATGAGATAGGAGTGTGGAAGAAATGGCTCCGCTGTTACATAGTGTGATGAATCAGCCCTTCCATTTCAGTAATTTCCTTTGAGAGCCTCTGTCATTTGTCAAACATTTTGTGGTATGAGTTAAGGTGTCATATGCGACCGAGCAGAAGAGATGAGACGAGGACAGACAGGCCTTATTTAGCAGGCCTTTTAGCCCAGGATCAAGGTGCGGCAGGTACACAGGAAATGCGGCATCAATCAATGTGCTTACCTTTGATTTGCAGCCCAGGCTCCCGCGTGTTGAAGATTCATTAAACTAAAGTTGGGAGGAGAATATCATTGACAGGGAGGAGAAGCGATAAGGAATGTTTGACCCAATTTTCCGCGCGAGCCTCGAGTGTTCAGTCAGTCATGCGGCGTCACGCTTCATTTGTCGGGAGTAGAAGAGAACACAAATGAGATTCGAGCTTCAGAAATCAGATAATGGCTGCTGAGAAACGGTTTGCAGAGAACACGGCTCCTTGAGTTTGGGGGCAGTTTTGATGGCAGGATAAACCAAACAAAACCGAATAAAAAAAAACAAAAACAAAGCACTCTGTCGGCCGTTATCACAACCACGGATGAATAATTCATTACGGGCAGATTTTTTTTTCAGCATCTTCATTATTCAAAAAGGAAGATAAATGTTCCTCCTTTGTGTCTTTTCGCCACGTCTTTAATGCCTTTAACCTTTAACAAGATCTATAGGTTTCTCTCCTTGATATGTGACAGGTGAAGAGGGCTCGGACAGATAATTAGATGGTATAAATACGTGGAGATTGGCTCCTGGCTTTAGTCTCATATCTGACTTCCGATGTCAAGATTTTAAAAGAGTTTCACTTCTTCCAGCTTTTTCTTTTTAATCTGTTGCTGGTTCAAAGAAGTGAAGCCTGGAGAGCAAAAATAAATACACAGAATCAAATTTGCTCTCTTGGCCCTTTTTCAAGTGACTGGTACTTTCTGTGAAAGGAAATAGCTTAGTTTCTCAGAGAGAGACTCAGTGAACATAACAGCACATACAGTATTATATTCCACTTTCTTCTACCAAAGGTTCCCCTCTGCTCCCCCGTGGCTTCGAGGCACTTCTTCTTTTTTTCGAGGGCACACAATAATCTCATTCAGATGCTATTTTCCTCCTCTTCCCCTCTTCCTTGCTTATAGTTTATAAGCTTATCCCTCGCCCGTTGACATTAGAGTGTAAGCCAGTGCAACAAAGTGGTCTTAAAACGTGCATTGAAATCCTCAAAGACTGAATAAACAGGCATAAACGTATCTCAGATGCAAATGTGGATTTTCACATCTACTATGCCGTGGTGATTAAGCGGGCGACAAATCTTGAAGGTGCGGCGAATGAGGCAATTTCGAAATGAGAGATGATTTTCATGAAACATTAATGCTATCTTGTACTTTTTTTTTTTTTCCAGAAAGTGCAGCCATTTAAAGTCCATTGTTGCTCAGTGTGACAACACGAGCTCGCTAAGTGACATTTTATGCTGTTTTGGTGGAATTATTCATATGAAAGATTCGCAGCAGTGATGAATCTTCACCAGTAAAATGCTCTCACCTAACTGGTCTTATAATAATATTAAAGCCTTACGTTCTTAAATAATGGATGTGCCTCAGAGCCATCTCTATCAGTGGACCATGTTAACAGGCTAAGTGCTGCGTTGCCCTGCAGAGGCCTCATACCAATAACACAGAGGCTATCATCCATCTAAATACTGTGCAAGACAAGGAATAATCTGATTTGGATAATACAGGTCTTTTCATAGCCATCTGGTAGCATCATTTCCTTTTATCATGTCCATTTAATTCAGTTTATTAGCTCTAAATATTCAGTTCCAGCTTCTCAGTGAAATCAGACCAAGGGGTGACTTCCTGCTCAGTCAAGTTTGAGAGAGAAAAGAATTATTCATTTTATTATTTTATGATATATCCCACACTTGAATAATAAACATTTGTTTTATGTGCATTGTTATTTTTCACTATATGCCTTCTTTTTTTTGCCTGCTATGCTATATCCTGCTTTTGCAACAACACTATTATTTCCCATTCTTGCGGCAAATAAAGGAGCTCGAGAGAACTTGAGAGGTGTGTGTGTGTGTGTGCGTGTGTGCATAACCTCTCTGTGGGCCTGACAGTATCCCCCCCCTCTGCTGTAGAAACTGACTAAAACTAGCAGCTATGCGGCTTTCAATCCAGTTACGATGCCAACTGCTGGCTCCGGCTCTCACCTGCTCCAAAAGTTGAAACGACATGTCCTGAACCACCTCACTTGTGCGCCGGGCCGCTGGGAGCAGAACTATGTCTGTCAACTTTCCAAGCAGCAGTGTTTCCCTGAACGATGTGTCTGGCAGGCAGAGCTACATTTTCACCGACAGAGTGTAATACAAAGCTAAAAAGGATGCCTTCAGGGCTCACTTGGGAATGTGCTCGCTGCTTGAATCTACAGACTGGTGACAATTAAAGGGAAAACCTGAATAAATGAGAGGAGGAACATAACAAATGTTTCCATACAAGAGAGCTCGGTGATGAAAATGAAGTGAGTCTTATGTGCTGTGGCAGTCACAGGTGTCAACTCAGGTGAGCTCCTGTGGGAGAAGATAGATATATGACACTGCTCTCTATCATCAAAACACTAAATAAGTGAATATCTTTGGGAAGAATTCTAATAGAGTTCAGAGACGTATAGAATCTTTACTAAGCAGCTACAGCTTATAGTAATCAAACAACTTACTAGGACACTTTGTGTTGATCTTTCAAGTACTTTGGTAGCTGTCTGTAACTGACATGCTGGTCATTACCTCTGTTTTGTTCCTCACTGTGGTGCAGTATTTTATGGCCTATATGTAGATTCATGCTTAAATCTCAGCACTGATCTGATGTAACTCTTGCCAGCTTAAAAGCTTGCTGGTTCAAGGGTTCTGCAATGATGACTGGTGGAAGATCGACAGGAGAAAAAACAAGACTTAAAAAGGGTCAAAATATCACAGCTTAATGGAAAACTGAAACAGGCATTAGCTTTTGTATGATCAGACTTCTAATGTGAGCATCAGTTTATGAATATTGGTAATTTTCTGTTTTTGAGAAAACACATATCTGTTTGGTTGCTCCAACACATTTCACATATAACAGTAGAATCACATTGTACTGAACATCAGTAGGATCACTTATGATATTGATGTGCTATATTGTGATAAGAAACATACTCAGGTCAAAAGATTTTAGGACTCTACACAAGGAATAAGTGCAGGATTAATACATTCTAAAGGAGTATTTAGACTGTAAGAAGACATCTAGAGACGAGCCTGGGGGGCAAAGTGAAATTCATCATGATAAAATAAACAAGTCACGTCCGCAGCATGCGTAAGCATCACAAACTGCTTATTCTGGGAAAGCCTTTAAGTGCAATTAAATGTTCCATTAAATGCAGCTGTTAGTTATTCCAACACAGTCAGCACAATTATCTTGTACTCAATTATGGCACATTAATAATTCCCCCACCAGCCCATCCGTGTCATTTACATATCACATTTTTTTGGAATCACTTGTATTTTCTCGCTTTTAGCAAACACTGCCCCATGAGGTCTTGAAAGTAGTGAAATGCGCACAAAAAAAAAGGCTTTTTCTTCTGGGGGTTGATTCAGAGAAGGCTGACTGTGCACACATGCTCTGCTCCACTGGGTTCTTTTTGCAGATGGTCTCATTGCTATGCATAGAAAAGTCATCTTTAGATTTGCATTTGGTCAATTTTCCCCTTTAAGTTGGACATCTGTCTGTGTTGGAAATTAATCTGCGGATCCCTGCGGAGGTTGCTCGGATTTTAATTAATTGTGTTAGCGCATCAATAACATAAAAGAAGAATGAAAGTCAGAAACTGTCCCTCTCCCATATTCTCTCTCTCGCGCGAGCTCCGTCTGACTGCCATGCCTAAAAAGATGATATCTCATTCATAAGACTGTATTTAAGTCATTGCAAATGGACTAAAAACAGCAGCTCGGTGAAGTGTTTTTCAGTAGGAGACTGAAACAGACACTGGATGTATTTCGCACATACCGTGCTCCCAGCTTTTATTCATCTTCATGCCTCTCTGTGTATAGTTTCCTCATTGACCTTGCAGTTCTCAAAAGTAGACGTCAAAAGAAAAACAACTTTTCTGCCCACAGTGGCAAAAGTCTTCCTTTTCCTCCTGGCTGGATAGTTGCTGTCATTAATCTAGCAAGGAGATGTTGTTACTTTTATTGGACCTTTGGGAAAATATTAAAAGAAGACACCGTCATGGTGTTTGGCAATAATTCGCGAGTGACAGCGAAGGAGATGGATTTCCCTTCAGGTTGGCAGTTTATCTTTGCTGCCCATGGAGCCTGGATATATGCGTGCTCTAAATCAGGCTTTTGTCAAGGATGATTGAGCTGAGATTGTGAACAATCTAACCACGAGCTCAAAGCGGAGGAGGTATTCTACAGCGTTGTTTTTGCGACTGTCTCCGTATTGTCAGCACAAATCTGGCGTTGCGTCTTTGAGCCTCGGATATAGTAGCGTCTTTCAAGACTCGCGGCGAAAGTTGTGAGATCTTTTCATGCCTGTTACACAAGGTATTCTGTTTTGACTTAACTCTCGATTCTCGCTTCCAAGTTTTTACCCAACTTGGAGAGTTTCTTTTCGTTGTATTCCTGCAGTGTGTCCTCATCGCTTTCTAATCTGTAAAAAGTCTCTTCGACGTTTATTTTGAGGCAGTCTATTTTCTGCTTAATTAAGTTGACTTCCAAGAATTGGGGCCAGTTTTAGGGTCCAAATTTTACTGTTCATGCATCACTGTCTCACTCCTGCGAGTCTGCTTTGCTTGTGTACATGTTGGCCTTTGCAATCAGTTTGTCATGACTAGGAAAAGACATTAAGTTACTTTTTTGCATTATGTCTTGTCTCATGTTGCCTCGTCCTTTCCTGTTTATTTTGGTAACTGTCTTCCCTCTCGTTCCACGTAACTTGCTCTTCCACCTGTCTTTCCCACCAGTGTGATTGTCTGCCCCACCCTGCTTGTCTCCACCTGTTCCCCTTTACCTCGTGTATATAATGTCTGTGTCTTCCCTTGTCCCGTGCCAGTTTGTCGTGTCTGCATAGTACGTCAATCTACGCCTCATGTTCCTTGTGTTCTCTTTCAGTTTTGCCTTTTCTGTTGATACTTTGCCTTGTTCATGTCTAGTTTTTCCTCAGCATTTTCTGAGCACTTTTCTGTTTAGTACTTTGCCTTTTTACCTCACTAGAGTGATTTTCAGTTGTACTTTGTTGTTGGACTTTGACAAACTTTTGTCTCGTGGTCCTGCATTTGGGTTCAGAACAAACTCAGGCCTCAGTTTAGACTCAGTTAAACTCAGTTTAACTTTTTACACTTTTGCCATGAGATTTATCAGGTATTTCATCAGATATTTGCTGCTCTTGGCTCTCTTTCCCATCAATTTTAATGAAAAAACAGCAACATGATAAAAACTACACCAGCTGCTTCAAAAGACATTTTTCTCCAAGAGAGTTTCTACTCTCCATGTTTTCATGATCTCGTATGAAGTCATATGATGTTAGGTGCACTCGTGCTCCAGCCTGCATGAAAACCACCTCACGCACACGTACTGAGTGCAGTAAGAAATAAGCCCCTGAAATGTTTTACTCTCCAACTGTGGAGTGAATGACGCTGTGAGAGCAATCACCTGAATTTGCGTGACACGGAGCCTCTAATTTTTGAGCCCACTTTTCCAATGCACGGCAGCATTTTAATGCTGCATGTGCCTTCAAGTGATGTGAAAGCAACCTGCCTTTTCATCAGGAGTAACTAAAAGTGACTATGATTTAAAAGACTCCACAGACTGAGCTTGGTCACCTTGTTCAGCGTTCAAGAGGAGCTCTATCAGTATAATCTGTCTGCTAAACATGCTTTTACACAGTTGCTGTTAAAGCCCCTTTATCTACAGCATACCTTAATGTATCAGTCTGTGATTAATTTAGACAGCAGAGTATAGTCTAATGGCTGCAGAAAATTGAAGCAGCCTCCATAGAAATAGCTGCTTTCTTTGTATTATTGCATTCAGCCAACCCACATATTGAATCACAACATTTAAAATTAGAATTAATGTAAATATAGAATTTGTTTTGGAGGTGAGCCAGCAGAGACTGAGCAGTGGGTTTTAATAGATCACCCAACTGGTAATATAAATAAACACATTCGGCTGGAGTGGAGCGGTGGATCAGTTATCTGCCTGAACGGCTTCAAAAGCTTCATTTGTCCCAGAGAATCATTTCCTCCTCGCGCTCAGGAGGTGTTTTTATTAAAAAAACAGGAAGAAGACAGGTTCATTCGACTTGTTCATAAGTAAATACAAGCCAGCAACAGATGTTGTACAAGAAACATTATCTAGTCTTACACACTCTCTTAGGCTTGCTGTCATTTTCTTCTTGCAGTGAAATGTTCCATTAGCTTTGGACAATCAGTGTTTAACTTCAGCATCCATTGCAAAAACAGCTTTTACTTTTTGCATTTTTTTTGTCCACACTCTGTCGATGAGAGCTGGCGGTGATTTGGGCTTTCTGTCGCGGACCAGGTGAAACGCTCAGCGTACAAATCACAGGTGCTGTTTCCATGAATTTGCCAAGTGAATTGCAAAGTTATTTCACGCCGCTCCCCAGCACAGACACAAGGACACAGTGGTGTTTACCGCACAGACTGTTTATTCAGACACACGGCGGCTTTTTGGCAATCCTTGCGCACACAGTTCACTGCTTAACTGTCCACAGGCCTCTGTATGTACACATCTTTCCTCAAATAAACTCTCACTTCTCAAATATGAGCTGGGAAAAGGCTGAGCGGAGCAGTGTGTGCAGCGTGTGCAGCGTGTGCGGCGATCGATGCGAATTTCCTTCTTCGCCTACTCCTGCGTGGTTTAACCTGTTCTGAGTCAATTAACCTGACTCCTGATAGGTGTGTAAAACCCAGTGCCCTCTCCGCCTCCAACACGCCCACTGGCGACAGAGCGCTTGTGAGCACATCTCCAGTGCTGTTGGAGTGACGCTGTCTAATGTGAGTTGGAGTTAAATCCTTGAACCAAGAAAAGTTTTCATTGCTAATAATGCACACATAGCTTTTTTTGCATGACAGATTGTCAGATAAATGCCATAATGATGCATGGAGTGTGGATAAATAAGGTGGCCATATCTTCTATAGGCTGGCTGGCAGATGACCCTCTCGGTGCCAAACCAGCAGTCTCTGCCAACTTGTTTGGCGCCTCATTACATGTCACTGAACCATTTCGTAGATTTGTACAAGAGTCCCCCTGGGACGAGGGAAACTCATGCTAAGCCTCCAAGCTGTGTGAGTGTCTCTGTCTATGTCTGGAAATAAATAAAGAAAGAGGGAGATCTTTCCTTCTTCATGTGGCCCTGTCCTCAGATCCCACTTGGCGACACCTGTAGTTGGTCAGTTGTCCTCCTGGATCCACATTCTTTACATCCTGTATATTTCATAATCTATTTTGTATCAGAAACTATTGCATCATAATTTCATTTATTTTTTTAATTTAATATTTTGTTTTGGTTTTTTGGAGTGGAGTTTTGTCATTCAATCAAAATTGAGGGCCTGTACAGATTGTAATGCCCTCTAAGGCAAATACTGATTTGTCATTTTGAGCTATATAAAAAAAAAAAAAAAAAAAAAAGACTTGTCTTGACTTGGCAAACCAAAATGTGTTTTCTCCTCTCAAGCTGCAGTAATTTAATATCCCCCAACCCTCAGTTCTCTCACAGAGATTTTACATCTCCCCCGCAGCATCATCGCTTTCCTCTGGGAGAGGCTTTTTTGTGTTGAAACCTGTTCTACACAGTTCCCTCCGTCTGCAAATTGTCAGACTGCCATTGTGCAAACTGCACTCTTATGAAGAGAATGAAAATAAAGGTGACTTGATTGGTCATGATTGAGGTAATCACACCTACTGACAATAATAATCCTATTGTAGTTGTGTTTTCAACCTCGCCACAGGTGCACCGAAATTACAAAAAATCGCTCGTTACACCATCTAAGCTCACGTCATGCACCTTTGACTGAGTTTTGTGTTGAGTGCCACTGATTTAAAGCAGAAATCCATGACAAAAAGTGAAAAACTGGTGTTTGAAATGATCAGTTTTAAGCCATCAGTAACACTTTTGAAAAATATTTTTGTAAAATTTTAGAAGACAAAGCTATAACCGCAATAAACCTCAAACATATGAGACATTGCCACTAATGATGGATAAGAACATTCGGTGTTTGCATGCAAGGACACTCTAACTTTTGTAAGGAATAAAGATTGATTGACTTTAGATGTGACACCAGCAAGCACTCTTTGTTTACCCAAGTTTGATGTTTTACTCCTTCTGTTCTGTTCCTGTTGGAGATGTAAAAGAAGCAAGAATTCATTAATAATAATTAACATCGCTAAGGTTTTCATGCACACCTTAACAAGCTTGATTAGATTGTTTTTGATGAATTTCTCCAAAGTTGGCAATGTCAGAGTAATAAATCTTTAAGCTCAAACTTGCAAAAGTGCCAGTGGCTACAGGGCAGTAAATGGCTAACCGCATAACAGTGGATAACCTTAAACAACTTTGCAGATTTGACACATCAAGTTCTGATTACAAGGAGTTACTTGAGGAGTCACACCATATTGTTGTGTGAAGGCTTTTGTTGGAGGGAAGTGATGTCACATGACCGAACGCTCAGCAGTTGGAGTTGCATTGTGGGTAACATAGGTGCCAGGTTTCGAGAAACACAGAATGTAATAAATATTTTTATACTCTTCTCTGTGTGTTTGACAAGGTAGCTGGGGTGCAAAACTAAATCAGTGGAGTAGTCTTTTAACCCACATTTGAAGGAGTTATCCTCAACTGACAACGATTATTTTGTGCCCAAGCCTCTCATCACATTTCAACCTGTGTAGTCCTGTAACAATATCGCTTACTTCATGCAAAAGTTGGCACCGAGCAATTACATGAATCCTCAGGTGCGTATATAATTGAATAGGACATGCTTACACTGGCATCACAATGGATTTCAGCATGTTATGGGTGTCCGTGGGCAACGGAATGGGTAAACACAACGTAGAGATGAATTTGACAGATGACACCAGGACTTACTCATTACAGTTTACTCCAGGGATGCTTATCGCAACTCAATTTCCAGCCCACTAGTTCGCAGAGTCATTCCCCCAAATATGATTTGCACAATGGAGTAATGCGTAATATATTTTGTGTTTATCAGAAGAGGAGATAGTGAAGGGAAAGAGTGTTAATCTCATTGTGCGTGACATTTAGTCATGTGCTCTCTCCCTCTCTCTCTCTCGCTGTATATTTAATGCCATTAGTGGGTTTCTTTCTCAGTATGGATTATTGTTATGTGCCTGTTTTTCTCCCTTTAGGTGACTGAAACAAGGACGGGCCCTCTCGGATGCAGTAACTATGACAACCTTGATTCTGTCAGCTCCGTTTTGGTTCAGAGCCCCGAAAACAAGATTCATTTGCAAGGTTGGCCATCCATAATTGAACTCCCCCAATTTCTGATGGAATTGTCACAGTGTCTGTTCTCTGGCAAGCTTATAACTGCAGCATGAGAGTGTCAGAACGAATTTAGCTTCAATCACTCTTTCGCTTTTTTTTTTTTTTTTCCGCCATGCATGCTTGCAGAGTTCTGAAGTGAATCCCAGACAGTAATGATTCAGAACAAAAGTAGCAGAACTGTGCAGTAAAAATAAAACTTTAAGTGAATCTCAGCATATTGCATGTGACGCCAAGCATATGTCAAGCGTGGCAAAGAACCAGAGAAAATGAGTTCCGGCCTTCAGTGATTTACAGATCTAGCGTACAACAGCCATCTAAACACATTTTATGCAGTAACTAAAGTACTTACAGCTCCCCCCTTCATTCATCCATGTGACACTTCCATGTTTTCGTTCTGATTTTGTCCTTGCTGCAGGTCTTCAGGCCGTACTGCCAGAGTACCTGAGGGCCAGGTTTGTGCAGGCGGCTCTCAGCTACATCGGCTGTAATGAGGAGGGCCAGTTTGTGTGCCGGGACAATGACTGCTGGTGCCACTGCGCCGTGGACTACCCACAGTGTAATTGCCCCGAGGTGGATCTGAGGGCTATGGAAACCAGTTTGCTGAAAATCAGAGATTCCTGGAACATGGCCAACCAAGACTTTGAGGAGTCAGGTCAGTGCTTTTCCTCCTCGCACTCATTCACCGGCTGTGATCCTCCCACTGACAGCAAATTAGAGCCTATTGTTCGAGGGGCCGATGGGCAAAGAAAAGGCCATGAAAACGAGGAACAATTGCATCCAATCCATGTAATGGGAATACATCAGTGCACAGAGGAGCAATTTTTAAAACAGCATCTTGCAAAATTATACGGAAACAACAGGGAAGAGCATCTCATGCCTATTAACTGGAATGACTCACATGTGATGGATTTTCCCAAAGTCCCAGTGTTAGCTGTGCTCATGGCCTATAAATTATAAAATCTTACACTTGCACTTCTATTGGGGGGGATTTTTTCTCTCTTATGTTTGGTCAATTTAGGTTAAAATGTATCACATAGCAATCAATAGACATGGCCATGTAGCAGCTGATGTCATTTTACACAACACTTCAGTAACAATATGAACAAACCAAATCTATGATGTTGTCTGTGATGACATTTACAATATTATATATTGTAAAATTTCTCAAATTCATTTGAGAAGCTTTTTAAACATAGAAATGTTTGCTGGACAATCTTCTAAATTAAATGTTTGACAAATTAAGGTTCATCACATTGATGAAAAAATCCTGTAAATCCAATACTGCAATAAAGCAGGCCTGCTTATTGATTGGCAACATGGCCCTCAGCGGTCTAATACAGCGAGAGATATTAAAGGCATAGCTGACTCAGTAGAAACAGCGTTGAAAAATCTCTAAGAGCTGACAAATCTGTCATCTCACAGTATACGTTGTCAAAACACCGAACCCTCTTCTTTGGCATCGAAGCATCTGCCTTTCTGCTGTTTGAGCTTTTCTGTGTGTAGAAACTGCACGGTGCAAAATCTCAATGTCCAGGAAATGAAAGGGCAGCATTTCCAGACATGTGACTAGGTCGACAGTGATTCAGTCAAATGAAGGTTCTCTGTAGAGGAGGAGGAGCTGTCACATCCCAGGAACAAACTATAGTTGTAATGTGTTAGCCACCGATGATGTAACCAGTGATGTAAATCTTTAAAGCTCAGTTGTCGCCATTTTATCAGTTAACCTAATTTCATGTCAGCTGGGTATCACAGCAAAAACAGGCACATCAGCTACCATCCAACCACCGCACTAACAGTGTTCACTCGCAATTCACATTTAAACAACCTTTTTTGCAAGGTGACTTTATTAATAATGTGCACACTGTCTGGCGCACGCTCGGACTCTCAGCTCAAACGCTGTGCCCTGACAGTGCTTCACGTATTTCTGCTGAATGCTCCAGCTCTTTTTTCTGTGAGCTGCATCCACAGGCTCTGAGAGCATCTAGCTGTTTCAGTCATTTCCAACCCCGCCTTAAGCTGTTCTGGGTGCACCTTGCTGCTGTTATTACTGGCTACATGCCTCCATACTAAGGGCAACTTGATTAGCACACAGTTGGCAATAACTTAAGCAGCAAGGTGCCCTGAGAGCTGCGGTCGCAATGCTGTATTAAATAAAGAAAAATAAGTAAGTTCCCTCGAAACCCCTGGGGATCTACTTGTGTATTTGATCTAATAGAGAACAACTAAGACCAGCAGCAGAGCAGGGAGATTAATAATCATGACTGATTGTTAAATGAGGTTTCCAGAGTCACCTGATGGCGGACATGATTTGCTTCGACCTTCCACTGAGCGTGATATACTTTAATTAGGAGACGATATATTATGTAGCTGGATCAGGTTTCTTTATACAGCTGCCTGGTGATCTTCAGTTTCTAAGACCTATAGTAAAGTGACATTCATGTTAGTATGTTGAAAGAGAGGATTAAGACCCATTGACTATGGAGGGTACAGTATGTACCAAGTCAGGGTACAAGAGGTCTTGGCCAAAATCTATTTCAGTATCTTGCATTTGCTGTAAAAGAACAATAATCAAAAAAAAAAAAATTAACTCAGTTAATAAGGCACATGATTTAAATATAATTGTAATGTCATAATCTATCAATTTAAGAAAGATCTGCCAAACAAGCCTCTTGACACAAATCATCCGAATGTTATTTTCATGCCCAGAAAGCGTCTGCGCTCGTCCAATTCTGACAGTGTCGTCTATTTTTAAAGTGCTGTTACCTTCCTGGGTTCAGTGGATGACGAGATAATAATGGTGGAGAGACAGAGAGGGTTTCCAGGGATGAGGTATCGTTGTCTAGGTGATAAAATAATGGTCTAGTTCTGTAGCAACCTGCAGTTTCCACCATCCTCAGGAAGCTCGACACTATGAGCAGGTTTGGTTATTGTTTGGTGCATTATATTTAATTAACGTCTCCTCCTGAGCGTAGGATAGTTGACATGGAAATACATGCACATTCAACATAGTGATTACATATGATACATTTAAAAACACAGAGGAAAGCAGAGCCTTTATCTCAAATAGATAACCATTCTGATGAGACACCTTTAGACTGTGTTAGAGAAACAACACAGTTTTTGACTGATCAAGTCTGTTGTTATTCTACTAGCAAGTAATTTGTTTCCTTCTTCATCCTTTCTCTTGTTTCTAACTGTAATTTCCCTTTTATGTTTCTTTGCAGCTCTCATCACTTGTGTTTGCTTTGTCTCGTTGGATTTTTATGATCGCTCTTGATTGAACTTTTTTCTTTCAATTGTGCAAACGAATGAAGATAAAGAAAGATGTCTGTGTAGCTATTAATACCCCAGGTTGTGTTTGGTAAGGATAGTGATTTCTTGCATCAACGTGAAAAAGGATTGGGAGTCAGAGAGGGGAATGTAACATGACAAAAAACAAAAAAAAACAATGCACATGATTTACTTCACCGACCTCGGGGTATGGGGCTGCTGCAGCACCCACAGCACCTCTCCACATTACAGTGGATGCCGCAGTTGTTAATCAGTCAGTTTTTTTTCTTTTGACTTGAAAATTAATTTTGGGAGGTTGAGGGCTGTGCGATGAGGGGAGCCGCCCCCTTGACAACAGGCCCATTAGTGAGCCTATTTAAAAAAATGAACAGGCTGCGGGTAAGATGGAGCGTTTTCAGAAAAAGACTAATGCATTTTTGATTTCAGTCTTTTCACAGGATTCGTCGACAATAGGAAAACTTAAGAATAACACCAGGCTTCTTCTTTGAACTCCCTTTATGGTGTGATACAAATGAGCATGTCAAAAGGCGGCTGAACAGATTAACTTGTGGAATCGAATGAACAAACATGGAAGCTGCGCTGTGTAGCTTCTCCTCTCCTCGGGAGAATGTCTCTCATTTCAAAATGTAGGCCATGGAGAGCACCCCCAAATACCCTTTTAATATATTTTATTACAAGCTGTTTAATCAACTTATTAATTTCACAGGAACATGTAAAACACCTTGCATAATCACCAGGGAAGCCATTGACACTTAATTGGTTTTCTAATCAGATGCTGTATTATCAAGATAACGTTAACTAATTACAAATAGTGCAGTCATTTTCTCATCAGTGTCGCGTTCCCATCGTTTTCTCATACAACCAATCATGGTTACAGTGATGACGATATTGCTATTGAATGCTATGGAAATTTCATCGGTTTGCTGTGCATTGTGTGCAGCAGACAGCAGCTCTGAAGGTATTATCCTCTGTGCTTGTTGTCCATGCTATTTTCTCTCAGACAGACACAGAGTATTAGCCCTGGAAAAGCTGCTGGCGTTAATGGAAGAAAAAAAATTGTACCCCAACCCCGTATTTAGCTCTGCCTTTCTCCATTAGCATATGCGTCAAACAATATCACTTCCAGTTTGCCCTGTAGCTCTTGAGCCCATGTGGCCTCACCACGCTGATTCTCTCATTTGGCCTGACTAAATTGAGAGTTAGTTTGGCCTGTGTTGCAGAAAAAAAAAAAATCAACTCTCATCTTGCATCTCTCCCTGCCTTCCAGATGAGTTTCAGAACTTCGTCCGGAGGCTCCCCACGTTCTACGCTCTGAACACGTCCGCCATCCAGTACTTCTGGAAGATGGAGCCGACCATTCACCAGCGCTACAAACAGCTGGAGCTCAGCACCCAGCAGCTCCTGAGCAAAGCACGACGCATTGTCAACAAGCTCTTCACCCTCAGCAAGAGGTGTCGAACGCAGCCCAAAATTATTATGCTGAGGGAGAGGTGAGAAGCTGATAACTATTCCTGCTGACCTTTCTGTTGATACGGATGTGGAAGAGAGAGAGTGTGTGTGTGTGTGTGTGTGTGTGTGTGTGTGTGTGTGTGTGTGTGTGTGCATGCATGTGTGTGAAAATAAGCAAAAATTCCAAAGCCTGCAGCTACATCACAAGTCCTTTCAAGCAAGCTGTGAACGGCAGCGCTCATTTATTTTCCTCAGCCCACTCTGTGTGCAGCGCTTTGTTATCCCCCAACTAGGCATTATGCTAATAATACACACAATATATTAGCGCTTTGATATTCAACTGAGGTCCAACTGACGTGAGCTATAGTGTCACACCTGATGACTTGGCTGCACTCCCAGCCGAGGTCTCCGTACATCCAGGAAATCAAAGCTAACCTCCTGTGAAATTAAACCTTGCAGTTTTTTAAAAAGAATATGCAAAGGTTTTTTTTTTATTATTATTAATGAAAGGACAGGATACAAACATTCAGGTAAAGGTTAGCAGCACATACGAATAGAATTTAAACACAACACACACACGAGAGCATAAAATTAAAGTATTAAAGAGAAATTAAAAAACAGTACACACAGTACTAAGTATGGGATATCTTTTAAATAAAAACATTTTTGCATATAGAATAGTGATATTAATCACATTTTCAAGAGTATCATCATCTGGATTAGCATAGTAAGAAATTTATGAAATAAATGAAAGATTAAAAGAGCAGACAGAAGTAGCAGTTTCAAAAGGCGACATTCTATATCTGTTCACATGGTTTGGGATATTTCATAATGCAAAAAAATAGTTACGAAATAACTTCTATGTTATATGTACAAATATTATGAGTGTCTGCAAGCTAAATAAGACAATTTGCATGGTACTTTTTATGTATAATACTGAAATGAACTTCCTTCACCTTCTTTGAACTACAGTACTCATAATGTAGAAGTCCTTCTTCACTTTATATTCTCACTGAGAGATGCCCTGACAAAGTTACCTCTGGGTACGGTTTTATTCTTTCTTTCAAATGTTTGGCAGCTATGCTCTTTGTCACACTTTATATCTCCTAGTTCAGTTCCATCCAACATCAGTAAAGGCTTTGTTATTTTGTTTTCACCATAACTTAAGTGGCTTTTCATAAGTTGTAATCATCCATTTGTAATAGCGTGAGTTAAAGAATGAAATTCTCTGAAAGGAATTGAAAAACTGTGCACAGACATAACCCATCTGAAAAGAGTGAGATGTATGATTTACATCTCTTTGGAACCACTTAGAAAAGAATAACTTTTTTGTTTCTGATAAATGTGTTGATGTTGTTGCATAGAAAGTTTTTTTTGTGAGGTGAGAAATTGTGACAAAAGACAAATGGATGATGAAATTTTGACAATCTCGTAAGCAAAAGAAAACCAAGACCTCCAATTTGAAATTCTGATTGGAGGTTAATTAAAAAACGTGAATGTGGATTTTTAAGACACTTTTTTTTAACCAGTTAGCATTAAAAAGGTATTAATAGTAGGACTTCAAGACCTCCTCTTGCTTTACACTGGAAACTATAAATTCGTACACATTATGCAATTTATTCTTCCAAATACGATCTAGAAAAACCATATTCACTTCTGTGACTTTGGAATCATTTACAAATAAAGACAAAGATGGGCAGGCTACACGAAGCTACATAGGCCCCCTACTTTTGATATTAAAGATAGTCTTGGTCTTTTTTAGTCAATATGAAAAATTTAGATTTCGTCTATCTGAAAGATTTTTATTCATAAATATTCCCAAATACTTATTTTACTGGGATATTGTCAATCACAGATGTATCACAATCATGCAGAGACAAAAAAAAAAATCATACTCTGACATATTCAATCTTAAACCTGAAGCTTTGGAGGATTGGTTCATCAAATGAATAGAATTACACATACTACACAAGCACAAGCGTAGTATCATCTGCCAGTTGGGAAATTTGTAACTCCCTACCAATAACTGAAATTCCTTCCTGTCTGACCTCTCTATTAAACATAGTGACAATGTCAACAAAGTTATTACTAAAACCAAACGCACTGAGGGGCTGTAAGAGAATTGATAAATTACCACTTTAATAAAGTCCAAAAACAAAATTAGTGCCACAGATTTAACTGCATCTGCATAAGCCAACAATTCTAAGATGAGTCTTATATTATAACTCGTGTCATTTTTCATGTCCTGTTTGAGTTTCAGCTATAATAGGATCCAGTCCTTTCCTTAATCTGTTTGCATATACTAAGGCCAAGAGATTATAATCTCTTGTTAAAGGAGTGTTGGACACCAATTATCTATTAATGTGAGTTTATCTAGTTTGAGGATAAGATATGGAATACCTTGTTTCATTGTAGCTGTCACCTCTTATTGACTGATGCCTTATTTGCACATACACATTAGTGGCTTTGGAATAAGTTCACAAAGTCATTTTTCATTACCTGACAACTCACACATAGATTTCAATTAGCAATTTAAGGGAGAATAGTATGATTTTTTTTTTCAGGAAGCTCTTTTGCAATAAATTTGTATTCATAGAATTTCCCATAAAATGCAGTGACAAAATTAGAAATTCATTTTGGATCTTTAGAAGGAGTTCTGTCATTATCAAGGGCAGGTAATGATTTCCTTTTAAAATTACTTTTCTTGAGAGCATAGATGTAATTTGTGTTTCTTTCCTCTTCCTCCAGCCACTTTTGTCATGTCTAAATAAATTTAATCCACTTGAAGCTGGATGTCCTTCAATTCGAGTTTTTCTTCCAAAGTAGTATTTTCTTTCATCAGTGGAAGGTCAGGGTTGGGCCGCAGGTTCGCTTATTACATGTGTTTTTCTTTCATTGGTTACTTCTTGTCATAGCCACTTATCTATATTTAAGTATAGTACAAGTATATTTAAAGAGTTCCCTATTTTTTTCCTGTAATCATTGTTAAAGCCATCATTGAAGATTTTCCACTGCTAGTCATTAAAAAGAGAATTGTTGAATTTCTGAAATCCTCCCATGCCAAAGTCTCCTGGGTAGAACCTCATTTCAAAATTAGAGTATCGTCCAACACTGGGGCATTCAAATGATAAGTTTGGGTGATTTTAATTGTTTTAAACAATTAAGACTCAAGCTCTTGTTTGATATGCATTTTTTATTTCTCTTTGGTATTTGGCCTCATTGGAACCTGATGAAGTATAAAAACTAAATAAAACACAATAAAGTCTCCTTTGTGTAATAATAATAATAATAACAATGTGTAATAAAACTACAGGAAGACATCATATGTCTGTAACAAAATATAAACATTCAAAGCATTTTGCATTGGCTATTTAAAAAAAACTAGGTGTGTTGTGATGTCCATGCATGTTGATGCCAGGTCTTAGGAGGTTAAAAAAGGTTTTCCACATTTCCTCAGTCCAATGGTGATCATGTTCTTTTTTCTCAAAAAAAAAAAAAAAAAGTCAGTCATATTGTCTGTAGACTCCAAGCCAAAAATGTGATTAAGTCAGTACAGCTGATGCAGCCAGGTTTATTTTAGGAGCTATTTCAGGTGAGAAACCAAATGTTCATCTTCTTCAATGTGATGTGATATTTAGCTGCAGCTCCCATCACCCACCACCTTCACTTCCTATAATCCCTGTTCATCCCATCACAACATTCTTCTTTATACCAGCATGTTACCATACATCACCACCAAAATAAAAACAGGTCATACATGTGTAAGATTCAATATTAAATCCAGAGCTCCTACATGTTCTAGTTTCCTGCCTGTTCAACATAGCAGAGGCTGATATGGGATCTTTACTAATGATTTACAGCCCATTTTAAAGTGCTCAACAGCCACATTACATTTAGTAATAGACTGCAGAGAGAATTTTATCCACCAGTAAAATGGAAGTGGCTCAGCTGAAAAGTGTGATGTAAAAAAGTGCACATGTATTTTAAGGCTTTCCTGTTTAGAGGAACAGAATATGGAAGGAGGGAATGGTAATACAAAAAAAGTGCTTACACCTGATTTATTACTGTAGACTGACCATTGCTTAGAGGGACATGAATCTGAGATTTAAGAGAGAGAGAGAGAGAGAGAGAGAGAGAGAAATTAAAAGATGCATTACACGGTTGCTTTCAGTGGAGCTCTCCTTTCAGCACCACAACACAAGACAAAAGATCAGTAATGTAAAACCCTGTTATCTTTCACACAACTTTACCTTAAAGTTTCCTGCAGGTTTCTCTTGCCTTTCCTTACTTTTAATGGCTCCTGCAGCTCCAGTCTAGTGCAATACGATTGAAAGAGCCAGTAAGAGTCAATAAGTAGGGAATTTAATCACCAGAGTTTTTAACAGTTCACCAGTCTCCCACACTGACTATCCTTAATTCAATCACTGCTCTGTCTGTTCAAATCGGGCTATTTACCCAGCACTTCCTCACATATTGTAAATTACCTTTAGCGTGGTCACAGTATATGTAAATAATCTGTTGAATTTCTTATACATTTTCTCACTATTTGTCCCTTTACTGAGACAGAACGGTACTTTTATTTTGAAGGGTTAATACCAGGAGAAGGCAGTATGAGTGTCAGCCCAGTAAAAGCATGTCTTCCAAATGAAGGAAAATGTCTACTTGTTTGTTTAGCACCTGGCTGACAAGGACTTTGTTGATGTGCTGATCATGAATAAAGGTTTTGTGAACCATTAGTGAAGAGTTGAACCACCATTCAGTCTGGGAAGGCTACACTTAAAGGCTTGCTCTTGCAGAATGAACACACACTTACAGTGTCTTCATCCTGTATTTAAAGTTCAGCCGAGGCTCTCCAGACAAACTGGCATCAGATCCTACTTAGCGGCACTTCACGCAATCAGCTGAACTGTGGCTGGGTTCATTTAGTCGTTGTGGAAAACTAGCTGAATCTTTAAAAAAGCATTAATGCAACATTTGTGGCCCTGACGGCATTTTTCAAGAGGCTTAGAATATATCCCCATTTTTAATCTAAGAGTTCACAAAGTACAACAGCAAATCTATGAAAAATGGCAAGGAAGTTGATAATGACATAATAAATGTTGGATCCACATGTACGGCGCCACATTCACTGACACTAATATTCAATATTTCTCAACACTTCAGTACAGTCAGAGCAGCAAATGCAGTAAAGAGATGTACTAGGACTGATGAAAGCAAATACTTAAACTGGATATTTTGGATCCTGCTGCGATATAACCTGGTGCTCTCCGAAGATCTTAGGAAGAGCCTGTCACTTCATATTAGTGGGGTTGAAAGCCAAGCAGTTAGAATAAGATGCAGTCCTTCCCTCGGTGGAGATATTGCACTCTCCTATATATCAAAATATTTTAATTGTGTAATATAATTTAAAACATTTTGCATTATAAAGTCTGCCCAAAAAGACATTAGAAAATTACATCTGCGTGACAATTTGCATCAAAAAAGCACAATTTTCTTGTTGTAGACGAAAAAAATAAAAATTAATTTCTCTATTCCACGCTGACGTTCCATATCACACGTAATGACCTAGTTCATGAATGATGAAAAGAAACATTCATTTATCTCTGCAGCCATGACTCATGTGCTGAAGCATCATGGTCTTTGTCAGATGAAGAAAAAGCAAACAGAAAAAAAAAACATCATTTGCTTTGTCACTTAATGCTGCAAACCCATTCTGGAGTTTCCATTGTAACTTTCCATCTTTGAAGATAAGGACAGCATTTTTTTTTTTTTTTTTTTTTTCCGGTTTCGTGCTGCACTGTCTGAGAATACAAGGTGTCAGAATAGCAGTGATGGAGCCGCACAAAACAACTGATGTTTTTTTTGTGGTTCACCAAGTAAATAAATACCACTTTTGATGGAAAAAATGTAGTGTATGTTCTTGGAGGAAAAAAAAAAGTTTGGCTCACTAGTGCAAATTGAATCTGTGGGAGAGAGAGAAAGTTTGTTTGTGTGTCATTGATCTGTGTGAAATGAGCTGACAGACAATGAACAGATTGCGGAGTGAACACCCGGCTTCTCTTTGGCCCGCGCTGCACACTGCTTCTCCATGACAGTTTACATGTCCCGCTGACACAATGCGCTTTGTGAAGGCGGGACAGCTTCCTCTCTCTCGCTGTGCGCAGCCTCCACTCTGGAGGTGAGATATGCACAGCTGACTCTGATGAGTTTCAGAGAAGCTGTGTACTGTAAAGACTGTTAACGCGTTACGTCGGCCGTCTTTTGGCGAAATGTCACTAGATTTTAAATGTGATAGTTTGAGAAAATGTCTTGTGCTCGTTTTCCTTTTTAGAGTCACGTGCTGGTTCAAAGCTCTTGTGTTAAAGCTGATTTAAAGTAGATAAACACCACAGTCAAAATTTACATGGACTTTGGCTCCACATCATAATGACTTATACCTTTTTCATGTTTAAGGTGTATTTTTTTTTTTTCTTCATTAAGGAGGAAACATTTCCATCATTTTCTCACACGGTCACACAGCGTAGCAATACAGCAAAAACTGACCTATATGCAGTCATTGATGTTTATGTGGAGTTAGCTGCTTACAGTGGGCACCTGCCTGTACATATATGATTTTACCATTATCGTCACATAGCTTTGATTTCCCTGCACAATTCCTACATAACGATGATTTCCAAGAGCCTCAGTCACAATCTAAAAATGTGTCTCTTTACAATGTTTAATCAAACCAAATTGCTTTTTACATCGTGTCAGATCAAAAAGAGATGAGCACAGTTCTATAAGATGACTTTAAAAAAAAAAAAAAAAAAAAAAGCTAATCCTTCCTGCACTTAATATGCAGCAGTTTTATATAAGTATCAATCTCCTTCAGTTAAAGTTTCAGGTTCCTCAATTCAGTTAAATTTATTGCAAATTACTTCCATCTGTTGTCCTTTGGCGACAGCGCCGTGCACACTCACATGCATTCAACATTTATCATTGTGTCTCATCAAACGTTTGGTAAGCGACAGTCAGCAGCAAACACTGCCACAGTCCTGTGTAGGAATGGGAAATGGCCCTCCAGAAAATCTACTGAGGTAGACACTTTTTTTTCTCTCTCTCATATATTTGCTCTAAACCTGGTTTGTGAAGTTGTGCAAAGAGACTTGGCAGACTTTTAATGGCTGTGATCTAATTATACTCATCATTAAAGTTAAAATTCCCAGCACACACTATGCAGCCAAGTTATTATTTAGCCACACGACTGCCTGGGCAAATGTAATTTTTTTCCTTCAAAACTGTGCTTTTGAATATAAATTACTTATACATGCGCCATTGTTTCCCCTAAATTAATTTAGCAGCTGCAGGCAACCACAGTGACAAAACTGCTAACTCTGCTCGGGAACAAAAGACGATTCAGGAGTGTGACAGATGTGGGACAAAGAAAGCGAAAGACTGATTTACGGCATCATATTCTTGTCATGCGGTCCATCTGCTCTTTTTCCTCACAAACAATCTCAGAATTTTGATTTACCATTAGAGTTTGTGTCTCAGAATAAATAAAACATTTGGCAATCGTTACTTATATAGTCACTGAGTCTAAATCATTACTCTTGACAGGAGCACGTGTCCAAAATAGTCTTTTTAAAATCAGATATTCTGTTATGAGATTTATGCTGTCAAACTGTGTTCTCAAAGCTCAGACAACACATTTTCTCTATCAGGACAGATTTTACATGAAATGTTACTTATTACTAAAGTTGAGACATGAATGGTGTCTGTGCTTTTCTCACTGGTTAAAATGGATGAGACTGTGTTGGGAATAAAAGATGATGTTAAGTCTTTTCAGCAACAAAACTTCCCGCAATCAGAATCTGATTGAAGTTGGTTTGCTGTTAACTTAACATGTAACTTTATTGCAAAACTTGCAAAAGTAAAGATTTTGTTCTTTATCTTCTGTAAGTTGGTGTTTCTGAAACCAAATGCGTGGACGAGATATAATTTCTAGATCTGAGCCAGTCGTTCAGGGAATTGAGTGGAACGCTTGAACGTGGGCCTTGCTTAGTGGGCATGAGTCTCTTGACAATGTGAGGCGATACAGCACAATAGAGGACTGTCGACCTTTAGCCAGGCCGCCCTCGCCCATGTTGTTTAATCGGGAAGCAGACAAGGGAAATATTACACTTCAGCCTTGGTGTTGTTTGCCATTAACAATTAAACACACGTCAAACCCATGATTTAACAACCTACAAGCGAGATCAAGTGTGATTTTATATAACGGGAAAGTTTAGATAGCTGCCTGAATCACATTTGATAGATATATGTGTTGGCTGATTGCAGGATGTGCCATCAATAGTATTCTCATGTTTTACAGGAAGAGAATGAAGGATTTTGATATTAATACTATATATATATTTCTACTTGACTGAAAAACTTTTATTTTGTTCACTTAATTTTAACCTCACATATATTTTATGTAGATACTGCTCTTAATTTGTCAAATGCCTTGTAATATTTTCAAATAACTCAAAGTGGCTTCAATGCATCTACTGCATCATGAAAATCATTTTGTTAAATTATGTTTCTAGGAAAGATAGAAAGTTTGCTTTAAATAGTTTTTTATGTTAATATATAAATGTGTGTGTATGTACAGTAAATCTCACATGCTGCTCTGTCTCTGCTGCAGGCCCTTCAGCTACTGGCTGAACTATATCCTCTCCATCATATACTGCAGCGAGAACAACCACATCGGCTCCTACCTGGAGGAGACCAGGAGCTGCTCCTGCCCCTACGAGCACCCCCCCTGCCAGGGCGTGATCCCGTGCACGGTGGGCGAGGGCACCTCCTGCGCCTCCTGCTCCTACGAGAACCGCTCCCGCTGCGCCACCTGCAACCAGGGTTACATGCTGAGCCAGGGCGTGTGCCGCAACGAGGTGCCGGATTCCACCGACCACTACATCGGCTTCGAGACGGACCTGCAGGACCTGGAGCTACGATACCTGCTGCAGAAACGCGACAACCGCATCAGCATCCATGGGATCTTTGTCAGCAACGATGTCAGGCTGAATAACTGGTTCGACCCGTCGTGGAGGAAGAGGATGCTGCTGACGCTGAAGAGTAATAAATACAAGTCAAACCATGTCCACATGCTCCTGGGGATGTCTCTTCAGATCTGCCTTACCAAGAACAGCACCCTGGACCCCATGCTGTCTGTCTATATCAATCCATTTGGGGGGAGCCACTCGGAGAGTTGGATCATGCCCATAGACCAGAATAACTACCCAGACTGGGAGAGGACTAAATTAGACCTTCCCTATGACTGCTATAATTGGACTTTGACTTTGGGCAACAAGTGGAAAACTTTTTTTGAGACGGTCCACTTTTACCTACGGAGCCGAATCAGAGGACCTTCAAGTAACGGGAACGGAACTGTATATTACGAACCCTTGGAGTACCTGGAACCGGGACGAAATCTAGGCTACATGAAGATCAACAGCATCCAGGTGTACGGCTACAGTATGCACTTTGACCCGGAGGCGATCCAGGACTTGATTCTACAGCTAGACTACCCATACACTCAGGGATCGCAGGACTCGGCCCTGCTGCAGCTGCTGGAGATCCGGGATCGGGTCAACAGGCTCTCCCCGCCCGGAGCTCAGCCTCTGGACCTCTTCTCCTGTCTGCTGCGGCACCGGCTCAAACTGTCCACCACAGACGTTGCCAGGATCCAGGCAGCGCTGCAGACTTTCAGTGCCAAGCAGCCCAACTCGATGGAATACGAAACAACCAAATTATGTAGCTAATAAGTGGGCAGGAGGCCAGGTGCACAGATGGCGGAGCAGTTATCACACAGGCCTGATGATGGTTAAGAGCAATTCTGGAGCCGTGCGAGGGACATTTGGGGGACATTTTCATTGTCGTCATGGATCTCAAGAGTGCATTTAAGATTCTCATGTCAGCTTTTCATATAAATTTGTACAACATTGTAGAATTAAGGAGGATTTCACCAAACTTGCCTCATAGCCTTTTTTTTTCTCTCTCTCTCTCCAGATAAAAATAACAGTTATTAAGATACATTTAAAACTCTACCACCACTGATATGTTGCCAGTGTGCTGACGTTTGTAGGTTGCACAAATTTGAGTCACTCACGTACGTAAACAAAAGCTTTTTGCTGATGAAGTATTACCCGAGCAATGTAATCATCATCATCACAGATATGAACATTTCAACTCCAGCATGTGTTTTTCGTTGTACTTTTCTCATTTATTTCCTGGGTGCAAAAAATGTTTTACTATCATGTGCCCTCCCACCAAACTTTTAACCTGGGACGTACATGATGGGCATCATTGTTTTTAGCTTTCCATCCAACAATAAACTCACCACTGTTTTTAAACTCTACTATACATTTTTGTAAGAAAACAAGAAAAAAAAATGAACAAAAAAATAATAAATAGATGCTGTATTACTTCAGATTTGCTGAGAAAAAAATGACACCCGATCACAATATATGTTACATGTGCTTTTATTTTTATAATGCTGTTGTTTGTGAAGCAAGAGTTACAAAAACACTGTCTATAAAATGTATAATACAATTTGTTAATACACTAAATAAAATACATTTTTATGTGTGGTCTATAGATGGTGTACTCTTCATTCCTGTGATCCTAATGCAATGTCTAATGTGGCGTTTAGTGCTGAACAGATCTTTTAAACATAAAGATCAATTACATTTGGGTGAGTCAGCATCCAGAACACTGGATATAATATGTCTATATAACACCTGTGCTTTCCCTGCTCTGACATGCCAAGTGTCTGCCGTGAAAAAGCTCTAGGCCCTCTTATTTGTTTGTTGATAAGTGAGTTAGCTTGACTTGATTGTCGAGGATTTGACACAAGTCTGGGGTGTTGAGTGAATCAAAAAAAAAGTTATATGGAGCTGCTGTCACAACACGAACTCCTCAAAAGTACAGGCACGCTCGCTGTTAGCGGCATCATAACCAAGTTGTTTCAAGGCAAATCTCACAAAGTCATTTTCACATACAAATGACTGCTTTTCTTAGAGGTATTGAGAAATTGTTATTATGTTGTGTAATTATTTAAATCTGGTTTTACGAATTAAACACCTACATGTGATGAAATATGCAGCAACAGAAAGTAGGCACACTTAGCAACAAAAGCAGTCAAAACTGAGTGTGGGATGATGTGGAAAAAGACTCAAACACAAATACAAGTTTCTGACTGTTAAAACAATGAAACACATCATTCAACTGTTATATAATGATAAGAACAGGCCTTTTGACAAATCACAGCAGGAAAAGCACAGAGGTCAATGATGAAATTACTGATGACTTAATTCCATGTAGCTCCTCCTCTTTCAGGGTCACTCTTATTGCACCTGCAGGCTCATTGTTACTGCTGACTGACTGTGGGACACTTGAGCAGAACAGCACCATCATTATTTCTCATGACACACACTTGCATCATACACTGTAAGTGTATTACAGACTGTATATACATTAGTTAGATTTGAGTAATCTGTTAATTTGAAATTGATGATTTTAAGATCAACTGTCATTGACTGCTGAATTGAGCACATCTGCTTGGGAAAAAACCCTAAGCAAACTGCTTTTTTAGCAAGACTCAGGATGTGAACCCTGGTCTCCACCATCAAAGTCCTGGTCTTTGTCCACTCCCCATCCACCCTTTTATTACTTTTGTGTAGTACATCAATGCAGAACTACTATGACTGTAAAAACATGTACTTGGAAAAACAAATTAGTGGATGTTCTGATCCCTTAAAATTGTCCATTCCAGTATTTACCTGGATGTAACAGCTGTAACCAACTTAATTTGACACATTATTTACCTCACCAGTCCTGGTTCAAAAACATTAAGTTGAAATAAGCATAAATTATTGATATGATATAAATGAAAGTTTAACTGGGAAAATGTGGCTGCTGTCCTCCTCCTCCTCCTACGAGCATATGCTGTGAAATGCTCACAGCGTAGAGGCCAGCAGATCTGCAACGCTAGCAGACTGAAGTGGACAGAAAGTAGGATTAGTTTTTGATCAGCTTCATTTCAGCCAACACTCATAATTTGAAATACTGATACTGATCCTTGGAATCGGCTTTGGACATCTCTACAAACTCGTAGTGTATGAACATCATTTTTAGGAGACAGGGTTTGTGAATGTTTGACACATCAGATGGCTGTTTCATTAACACAGCAAATACATTTACAAGATTCAAGAGGTTTTATTAGTCACATATAAAAGCATGTATAGTGAAATGTTGTTGCATCAATCTCCCAGGCAATGTACAATGCAAGAATAAGAAATTATAAGAAACTAACTAATACCAGAAATATACCAAACAAGCAAAATATACAAAAAAAATATGTAAAATAGTAAATGTGGTTAAAGGTTTTGCATCTCCACGAGATGTTTATGCTGTTACATATTTCATATGTATCTAGTTATTCAAATACATAAACCAAGTCATCAAAACAATTCTAAGAAAAACTTAAAACTAGAGCAGAAAGAAAAGTGTGAAATCAGAGAGATCAAGTACAAATGCAACAATTTAGACAGCTGCATTCGAACCCATTTCATCCTTGAAAGAAAGCAAAATTCAGCGGTTGGTGAATCATTAGGAGCTATTGCACTCATTTTCAAAATTGCATCTCTGAATGATTTAACATACTTTTTTGAAAACACATTCCACGTGTGTGTGTGTGTGTGTGTGGGGGGGGGGGGTATCTTGAGTGAAATGTTGCAGTAAATTTCTTCAATAGCTTGGTAAGAGGTCAAGTTACCTAATCAAAAAATAAAAGAACTGGGAACTGGGAGTGTGTTACATATAGTATGAGCTTTGTCTGGGTCATCTCATTCATTCACTCATTCCTTTGGACATGAGTTCAAGATTTGAGGCCTCTAAATAACAAAAAAAAAAGTTGAGAATTGGACTTTCTGTAAGTCTGGTATTTTTGCGTTTGTGTGTCTGAAGCTACGACTGATCACCTTTGGTTATTTTTAAGATATGCAGCAATGCAGACATTGTTCTGCAGCAACAGGAACAGAATTTGTTGGCTTTAGATCTCTTTCGGGTTGTTGCTGATGGATGACTGTTGGAGGCAGTGGGGGAAGACACAGCATCAAAGCCCGTTATCTCAGGTGGTTCTTGCACTGGTTTGTAGTCTGTTGTAATTTGCGGGGGTTTATGTCTTACTCCAAGCTGTGAAATAAAAGCATCACACTCCAGGTCCCCCAAGTGCTTTGTGCTATGTTCGTATGGTATGCAGCCCCGACTGCTCCGCACGCAGCCATTCTCTCCATCCTCTCTGATGTTTAACCATTTCGTATGATGAAAGCAGTCAACGTGGAAATGCAGGTTCAGAGACTCAAATTGCCCAGAGTATTCCCCATCACACGTTTCGACAGCAATGACGCTTTCTGCCAGAAATGTCAGAAAAATGCAAATCGCTCCTTCCTGCGAGAAATGCGGAATGAAAAGACAGATCAGGTGGAAATTACAAGTAGGATTTGAAAGATTTCTCAACCACAAGTTTTTTTTCAAGATTGCGTAAAGTGACATTAAATCAGCAATAAAAAAAATAAAAACGCAAACTCTGCACAGAATTACTTTTAACGTTTTTTTTCATTCCAAAAATGCACTTTGATTTTTAGTATTGCATCAAACCAAACAAAATCAAGCTAAAAATGTCATGATAGATTAGGTGGATGGGTGAATGGAATTTTCATTTTGGAAAAACACTGCTATTTAGCTCACAATGGACTATTGCTAACATCAGAAAAATCAATGTTTCCTTCATTTTTTCCCCATATCTGAGCTGAACTACTGTGGCTGGAATGTTCTCACTTGCGTCAAATCTGGCAGCTTGATCATTGGCCCTACTCAGTATGATACTGTAGGTGCAACTCTTGGGTCATTTCTTGAGACGCCCTTCAAGGGTAATGTGAATGTGTTGTCAAAATCAGGTGATGTATTTTAAAAAGTCCTGTGATGACCTTGGCCATTTTGTGGTTGCCCTGGTGTTGTTTTCCTCCCTGTTGCCCAGGTTTGGCACCATCTGGTGACGGCCTGGCTGCTGGTGGCTGGGAGGCGGATGAGCTGATGGGCTACACCTGGGCGAAGGTCATAAAAGCAGGCTTCCTCAAACTGTTCTCTCTCTCTCCTCCTGGACTGCTGATCTTTCCACATCTGGTTGCTTTTGGCTTGATCATTTTGGCTTTGTTGAATAAAAAATATGATATTAAACTGCAAAGTTTCTGTGTGGACCTCCCTTACTGTTATGGCTCCAACAAGCTGGCCATAACAGTCCACATATAGAAGAGACTGATTGGTCAAACACAGGACTTTGACTCAGGAATCAAGGGTTTATGTCACATCGGGGCGGCTGTAGCTAGAGCAGTTGTCCTCCAATTGGAAGCTTGGCGGTTCCATCTCCATCCATCTTCATGTGAATGCACGCCACTTTGGGTCAAAGCCTCTGCTAAATGAAAGTGTAGAACTGAAGAATGTGAAACCAAAACTGATGACTTTTTAGCTTATGTATGTGAATGAAGTTGCATATCGTACATAACTGAAATTACATAATGTAATGTATGTAAGTAATGTACTGATTTTAGTCCACAATCTTTTCCCTAACCCAACCAAATAGTCTTGCTGCCTAAACCTAACCTAACTGCAACCATATCACAATGTTAACCACATTTATTATTGTTCTCAGCAAGCTTCATTACGAAAGACTAAGTGGACATCGCTGAGCAGATGTTGCATATTTATTGTTGCCTTGAGCCCTGCACGTGCAAAACAGATGCCAGAGAGGTACATAGAGCGTCACAGTTTATCATAGGACCACTGACTAAGCTGTCGTGTTTGACGAGCTGGGAGTGAAAACATGTTGCTTGTAGCATACATTACTGTAATTGCACCCTACCAGCAGGGAATTTCCCCCTTCCAACATTTAATGGAACAGAGCATCAGCCCCATCATGCACCAGAGTGCCTGGTGTTTTGCTTTTGTCATTATTTTTCCGCATAGTGATTTGGTTTGAAATTATCCATGCATTACAACAATCAAAAGTGACGTCTGTGCGGAACGCTTCGCTCTATGACTCCATGCAACTCAGAGCAGGCGAACACTTTTGTATGGATTCGCACCAAAAAATGTGATGTTTTCATTAAAAACACTAGTCCAAGTGGGAACAGGGAGGTAGGCTTGAATTGATTTTCTTCGTGATTAGGCAGCCATCATGATCCGTCCTTCAAAGCAGAGAAGAAAAATAAAGAAGTTGAGACGACAGATTTTAAAAATGGGACATATAGGGTGTTAATGGGGCATTAAGGTCAGCGCTGGTGGTGACTAAAGCAAAGGAACTCCCATCAGCTCCCGCAGAGCCGTTTATTATACAGGCAAATGTGTTTTATGCCACAAAGAATTTAAAAAGATAAGATTTTCTTTGATGCTTTTCTGCTTTGCTGATAAGGGCTGTCTCACAGATATTTTATTCAAAAAGAAAATGCTGATTAAGACAGCTCTAATATGTGAACAGATTTTTAATTAACTGACCGTTTGACAGGTTTTATTACTACCCCAATTTCAAAAAAAATTTGGAAAGCTGGATGTATAATACAGAATGTGATAATATGCTAATCATTTTTTGACATATACTCATTTGAAAACAGTACAAGGGCAATATATTGAATGTTTGACCTCATCAGCTTCATTGATTTTTATAAAAATTAGCTTATTCTGAATTTGATTCATTTCTAACAAGTTGGGACAGGAACAACAAAAGGCTGTGAAAGTTGTCCAGTGATCACCCATGAAAGCCTGTTTGGATCAGTCCACAGGCTGGTTCATTGGTAACAGGTGATAGTATCATGATTGGGTATGAAAGGTTCATCCTGGAAAGACTCAGTCATTCATAAGAGAGGATGGAAAGAGGGTCAACACATGACTTTATGAAGGAGATTACTACATGGGCTTGGGTACATTTTGTAAAACTGTTGTCTGTAAACACAGTTTGTTTGCAAATGGTTGCATTTGGCTTTTATTTCTATTTTACACAGCGTCCCAACTTTTTATGGAATCAGGATTGTATGTGTAGTAGTATCTATTAGTAGTATCCATTGCTTTGACAGTATTGCAGTGATCTACAGGGGGATGTCATGTATCAAGAAATGCAGCAATATGCCAGCAAGGCCACGGAAGAAGAAGCTAGTAAACATGGATACAATCAATGTTGGATTACTTATTTTTTATTCGCAATAAAACAGCACAAACCGTTTTTTGGCAACTTGGCAGCACATACAGAGCAACATTAGCATTTGTTTGGACCCCTGCGACCTGGCAAAATTAAGGGTCGATATTCATTCCTCTTTTAGCTCTGTTTTTGGTCTCCCTCGACTCTCACTATGTTCACCAGCTGGTGGCTAACTTTGCCTGTCTGCTATTTGGTGCCAAGCAGGTACTGTCTGCTGTGCCTGGAAACAATACTGATGAGAGCACTGAGAGTGCTTCTAGGAGCAACACATTTCTCATACACATCTCGTGAGCTACAAGTTAACATCAAAATATTGATTATAGCTGCTTTATTTCTCCATTCGAATGATAAATCAGGAAGGTGCACAGTATTTTACTGCACTGAAAGCAACAGTGCAAATAAACATACAGATGATTCAGACTATACCTCGCTGAAGATGATTTGAGACATAAACAGAAAAATCATAAGAAATACGACAACACATAATATTCGTTAAAACAAAACAGTGAAACAAAAAGTTCATGCTAATCCAAAACTGTATTGCATGAGCTGTCCACACACTGAACATTAAGTTTCTCATTCTAATGTAGCACCTTGCACAGTACATTTGATATCACATAGAAGAAAACATTAACCTCAGCACAGACTGACACTGAGAAACAGTTAAATATGCATATACAGCTTCATATAAAAGAAACAGAAATGTAATAATAATTCAGTTCAAATGTGAAAATGTAGCAAATTTAGTTTTGAAAGCTGCTGAGTTCACTCATCAAACTAAATCTCTTTTGGCCTCGAAGCAGAATTTACTTACTGACTATAACTGGCAAAGCTATTCATTCCAACAATTGCGAGAATCTAACCATCTTTTGTTATGTTTTATTTATTTTGTCTTGTTTTATTATTTATAGCTACTTTGTCTGTAAGAAAATATCTATTTCGACATCTTTGCACAACTCAAACAGTGGGTCATCTTTTTCTTTCAACGATGGGCTTGTAACTCTCAAGTAGCAGCATTTCCCTCCTCAAGAGACAGATGTTCTGTGATTTGAGAGTCAAAATATTTCCGCAATCAGTGTGTGCTGCTTTGCTTTTATTGTTCAGCATTGTGTTGTTTCTCTTCAGCTTACTCCTATCTGCAGTTCCCCACAGAGCAATCTGCACGGCTCTTTGAAAATGTACTTCATAGTTCACCACACAAGCCGCAATCAGACACAATTCCCAAAGTGACCCCGGGAGTCACAGCCCTTTCTCCCGCAAAAAGAAAACTCATGCAAACTCATAATGCCTTAATGGTGGCACTAAAACATAATGTTAAAGGATGAAAGTGAGAGAGGGCTGTCTGCACAGAATGTGGTGGGTGAAGGTGACAATATTATCATCATCTCAATGCCAGCTCCTCAGAGAAAAGAAGAAACTTCCTCAGAAACTCAAAGTAGGCGGTGAGACATGTCCTAGCCTGGCGGAGGAGGCAGCGTGTGACTGTGAACTGGAATGAAACGACGAGAGCAATTCAGATCATATCGCAATAAACGTCTGATACATGAAGGAGTTTTGAAGGTTATTGACATTCATGTGGCCTACCTACCGCGTACTTGAGCGGAATATTTTCAGAACAAATGTTTAGGGGTATAAGTTATTTTTATGCACATTATGCTTCCTTGCCAGAGGGGGTAAGTGAATCTAATTTAGCGGCAATAAAACTAAATTAATGGACTACAAGCATCGGAGCACATAAAGAACTAATTCCATCTGAAAGTAACATTAACACAGAGAATATGTAATTGCGAGAGGGGTCTATAAAAATAGTGATTTGGTCGGCCAAATGCAAATGTGTCCCTCAATCAACTCTGCCAAGTTCTGCTCAGGCATGACGTGCAGAGCTGGATATGAGGCGAGCTTATTTTCCTCAAATCATCAGATTTCAGGATAGCCTTGAGTGAATAAAATATTTGGGATAATGGAGTTGAAAAATGACAACCCCTCAATCTAACTGTGGACTTTGGCAACAGCTTAGAGAATTACCTACTGCGACCGTCCTTGTAGTTAAAGGTATGCTGTGTTTATCCTGCAGGCTGCCTTTAAAGCTGCAGTGAGGTGAATGGACTAAAAGAGACTTGGAAGCTCTATGGAGCTTTTAAGCCTCCTTTAGCTCATAGTTTTGTTTTTGCGCCTCTCAGCAACCTCATTTCCAGTTAAAACCACCAGTGCTAAAAACAGACACAAAGTTTGCAACTCGCCATTGAAGAAAGTCATGTAGCAAAAGAGTCAGAGAGTTTCCTATATGTTGGACTTCAATCCGCCATAGCTTTATAATGTCTTTGAGCTAATTGTTTTGGTTCCACGATCCACAGCTCTTTGCTCCATGCTCAGCACTCTCATTCGCAAAAGCCTTGTGACTTTTGTGTTATTATAGCTACTTTGGATTAAAGAAAGCCAATGACACACTTGTCTGGAGTAACATTTATCAAACTTTTTTAAAGAGGTTTAGAACCTCTGATGTGAAAATTGAGCTATTTCTGCTGTGGGCTTTCAAAGTGGCAGCAGGATGTACCACACAGTCCTTATAGTTCTTATTAGGACCCAGAGCCCGTTTCTCTGATCTCGTTTCATTCTTTAAAGAACAGGAAGTGGAAACATGACGCTTAAAAGAAAAAAACTACAGCAACAAAAATATGCTAACCTCATTTCTTTAGAAAATAAAACACATGTCTCTTTTTGTTCCCGCTCTCTCATCCACCACTCTTTGAACATCACAGCTTGCCCTCTTGCCCAACCTACTTATGCATGCCAGCAAAAAAAAAAGTATTCTGTGTCCATTTCTATTCCAATTGCTTATGATAGCAGGAGTGCCGTGGTTTCCTCTGGGGCCGAGAAATGCTCATTTGAAAAATCGCCCAGACGTGCATGGAGGTTGCCAACCTCAATTTTTGATGCAGTAGCTCATTTTGAGTGTCTTCCTCAGGAGTCACAGCCCAGCCCCACCGGAGGCCTGGACACACTAGCCAGCCAATTATCAGGGCCTTTTCCTGCACCTGCCCACTGCCGCCCTGTGTGTGGGTCTGCAGCCCGACTCCAGGCCAGGGAGCAATCAAAGCCGATGCCCCACTACAGCTCATCTCTAAGAGGCTAACAGAACCGTGGCATTTAATGAGAAAAGTTCAAGTGTTTTAAGATGCGGTGAAAGCATGCGTCAAGTTCTAAGGTCTTTAGAAATGGTCTGTTTTTTATCAAATTACCATTTTAAGAGTAATGAATGCAACTTTTTTAACACACTCAAAGAAAAAAAAATCAATTCATCCTCTCTCGGATGGAAGATTAGAAGATGAAAAGGAGAATTATTGCAATGCAAGATTCTTTTGATGAAAAACTTGAAGCTCTATACACATTCAAAACTCTTTGTGCATGTCTGGAGTCCTTGACCTCTTCTATAATTTGGCTGTGTTTACATGTAGAAAAGAATCTCTTCCTCAAGAAAAAACAAGACATTAACAAACCGTAACAAAGTGTTAACTTTATATTAAATCTCGTTTGAAATAATGAATCAGTACTGTGAACCCATTTTCTTTATGTGATTATTTTATTATTAATAGCAGTCCACTTAAACACACAGGTGTTTTAGGCTCTACCTTCCTCATGTAAACATGTTTAGGTTAACATAGAAAAATCGTTGGGACTATGGGAAATCAGGTTTTGACATTTTATGAAAATATCAAAGTCTTTCATTTTTTTTGATTTTACCATTTGCACAAACCAAAACATGGAAATGTTGTGGAAGCAATCTCTGCTCCCAGCAAGCTCTAATCAGTAATTACACCTCACCCAAAAAACCCTTACTTCCTGCTTCCTCTCCGCCTCCACACTCTCGCCTTCACTATCTCCGTCATTTATTGTTACTAAGAACTAAACACACTATTTTTGTCTATAACATTTGGAAAAGTTTCTTTCAGTCTGACTGCAGCTAATGGAGTGAGTAATGTTGCGGATGCTGCCTGACTTGCAATTGCATTATGGGGCATCTGCTCGTAAGATGGAGCAATCTTGGAGCAACAGAGAGCACAGACACTGCTTTTCCAAAAAGCTGTTCATTGCTCCAGGTGAAAATCACACAACAAGTTCACTCCGCTCGTGTACACAGACTCACACAGTGTCGGGCCAACAAATGAGGGCTTCAGTTAATATTAGTGTATACCAGCAGTTTGAAAATGTTTCTGAAGCTGAAGAAAAGACATTTCGTTTTTACTGAAAGACATATTCGGGAATGTAGTTTCTTGTGCAAATGACAATAATCCTGCACAGAGATCAAAACAAGCTAACTGATGAGTGCTGTCCTGGAGCTCCGGCCGCATGAGACGCAGGAGATTGAGTGTCGAGGAGATAAGAGAAAATAGTTGTCAGTGTGAGGAGCGGCTGGGAGATAAACTGATTGGAGTCTAGATTGGATGTAAAAGTGGTCCGCATAAGTAGTTCCCGTCGTTCACAATCAGCTCGTCATGACCAGAAACCTAAACATGCTTGTGCATACAGACTCTAGTCTTCCACTAGACAGAAGGCCTGTCAGGTGGTATCCACCTATACCAGCCATACTAGAGGACCATGAGTCTCGGTAAGTAAAACATATATGATAAAATCAACATTTTTTGTCATTAAGATTTTATTCTCATAAGTACTTTCGACATTCTACATCTCAAAATGTCCAATAATAATTCCAATGGAGTGCAATCTAGGTTTAAAGGAATCTAGTCATCCTTTAAAAGCGTACATGGTCACCAAACGACTGGCAAATAAATCACCTTTGGAAAGTGCTCTCATGCAAAAGCAGGCAGCACACCTGAGCCCACTCATGCACTGAATTAAAGATCTGACTGGGGCTCATTCATTTGTCAGAAGTCCTGCTGAGTCATAGCTAACTGGGACTTCCTGAAAACAATGTAGAGCAGCATGGCATCGGCACGAAAGTTCGACACAAATTTTCCACCCATGTTGAGAATTATAGAAAAGGCAGAGCAATATTGTAATCTCAATTATTCCTGAAGGCATGCAAGTAATAACCTCCAAAGCTGGGCTGGCAGTTTTTCTATTTATTTGATTTTCTAAACTTAAAAGTGAAAAAAGAAAGCCTATAGCTCAGCTGAGTCTCGCTCTTTAGCCAGAAGGAAGGCGAACATCAAACTCTGCTATATTGATGGGGTGAACTTTAATTCATATACAATTCTGCTTGGTCAAACTAGGATTTGATAGTTCTCTAAAATGTGACATAGTCTGTTTAAATCGTGATAAATCTTCCAGTCACAGATGGACGCTGGCCGTTTGGCCCCCGTATTTGTCAAAAGATGAGCAGCATGACATATCATCTTGACGGCGGAGAAGCGTAATGAGTTGCAATATAGTGTGATGCTCTGAAATGGAGAACAATATTCAGTCAATACCTGCACAGTAATGCTTTGGCAAGATTTCATATTGATATAGACTCATCCGTTGATGGATGGATTTGTGATAGGAATTGGTCTGTGCAGCCAAAGAAAGCTAGAAATTCTGAGCTAATTATTCATGATGTGAAGTTGTTGAATGCCTTCATATAGATTTTAGATGGAGTGGCTGGCCAGTGATTCTGTGCTATTTTCTTTAATAAAGCAGACGTA
Source organism: Centropyge bicolor (assembly GCA_037975185.1). Taxonomy (NCBI): domain Eukaryota; kingdom Metazoa; phylum Chordata; class Actinopteri; family Pomacanthidae; genus Centropyge; species Centropyge bicolor. The sequence goes on from JBBMOC010000054.1 coordinate 1,722,535, forward strand.
CGTCCAGGAAAGAGACAAATTGCAAAAACATTATAAAACGCATGTTCACATGTGATTCTTTTCTCTGAAAATAGCACGTTTCTTCAGTCTTATAGCAGAGTTGTATTATAAGTGAAAGATTTTATTAAGTACATGGAAATGCTAATGAAGATGAATATAGCATCTGAGTGAAAAGGAATATCTAATCAAGGCCTCTCATAATGCAAATGTTCAGTAAATTACTTTAATAGTCACAGGATCTTCTAGGCAAAGGCATGCCATGCTACAGACAGGTAGAAGATTGACTGTCTGCTGGTTTTAATTCAACTCAAACCAATGCACGCCAGACTAGGCCCAACGTTGCCAGGAAGTGATTTACAGTATTGTAATATCAGTTTTTCCACCAGAAAAAAAAAAAAAACACAAAACATATAATGTGGACAATAGTAAGTTGTATATAATAGTGCAGGTATATACAGAAAATAAGGTCAATTGGCTTGAAGGAATAACAGGTTTCCCTAATTATTTGTCATTATTTGATATGAGCCAAATGATAATTCCATTTCACCTATACTATGTTAACATCAGTATTCCTCTTCTGCTTTGGGGTCATACATTTGCCAATTTCCCGGAGGGAACCTCCCAAAGGGATTAATAAAGTACTCTGTCTGTCTGTCTGTCTGTCTGTCTGATACTATATACACACTTCTGTAGTATATCTGCATCCTGGTTGTGGCTAGAATGTACTCAGAAGCTATGCACATATAAATAAATATGTGCTCAAATAAAAAATACCTTTACAACCAGAACTAGTGCTGGAACAACTCTAACTACTGTGATTCAGCACGATCTATTTCTGATATACACCACTAACCTTAATATTAAAGGACATGCTCAAAAATGCTGTAAGTTTTCTGTCTTTTTTTCCCCCCTGTAAAACAACCAGAGGTGCGAGAAGTCAGATCTTTTTACTGAAGCAAAAGTAGCAACATGACAGTACTACCAAGTACTTTGCTGCAAGTAAAAGACAGGTATTTGGAATTTCACTTAAATACAAGTACACATGTATTAGCATCATGCAGAATGACTCATCTTAGAAAAAAAATGTTCATAATTATTGGTGCACAATGTGTTCAGCACTTTAATGTTGCAGCTGGTAAAGGTGAAGCTCATTTTAATAATTTTATGCTGCTTGTGATTTTCTCCCTTGGGCTCAATAAAATCTTATCTTATCCTATAATTATACATGATCATTTATTTGGTGATTATATTTTGTTACTATTCATTTGAACCTGCAAAAGGAACTGTTCACTTAAGTTATCCAATAAATGTAGTGGCGCAAAAAGCAGTCTTTGTTATACGTTTGGTTGAGACTTTACATGACTTCTTGTGATTATGTTTCTGGCTGTGGAAGAAGAGGCTGTCACAGTCTCCAAACAATATGAATGCATGCTGTTTGTCATCCGAGCCCGGGCCATTTCTCAGGGGTATTTTCCCATTTATGACAGGATTTATTCTCCCTCTCTCTTTCGCTCCTCTCTCTCTCTCTCTCTCTCTCTCCAGCTCTTTCTGTTTCTTTAATATATGTCCTGACTTGCGGGCACTTCCTCATTATTCCTATCTTGATATCTGCCACTGTTAATGAGTGGAGGGACTCGAGTTGCAGAGTTTGAGCATTTGGATTAATGTGGGCGCTGCAGCGGGGAAGTTTGGGAATAGTGCGTGCTCTCTCAGTTCATTACTGTGGATATATGACATTTTAAGGCTGTGAGACGCCAGGCTAATGATGCTCCCCGGTAAACACTGGAGACTGCCAGCCACTGCACCTGAGAATGTTACTCTAATAGCAGGGATGTCAACACGGTGACAGGTCCACTTCCCCTGCACCCACTGTACTGCAGCATTCTCCCTTCTCTCTCTTCTTTTTTTGTACTGCACGTGTTCTTCGTTCTGCTAATTGATATTGGACATTTTTTAGAGTGCACGGGGTGAACAGAGTGACAGAAACACCTGTGCTGCATAAAACCATAACACAAAAAAGAAGCTCTCATCGGAGGCAATATTGAGACGTTTTTGGTTTTAGTCGGTATGTCAACACCATTACGAACCCCTCAAACTAGAGTAACTTTTGCTGAACACCGCCCACTATGGCCACAAGGGGCAATGGCAGAATAATGCCACGTTGACGTTCTCTTTGTTTCCCCAAGATTCTCTCGAGTCAGCTGCTTTTAAGATGTCAGCATTAGGTCACCCGACTGACAGTACGTGGAAGGGGACCACAACATGAATGTACAAAGACATTATGTTCCAGGATGACACCACATTCATTCCAATGACAGTTGCCCACTGGGCCCGGTGGCTAAAAAAGTTCTTCAGGCTTCAGTGCTTTTGGGCCCGTAGAGCATGGAAATAAGAATCCTTCTCTGGCTGACTCTCCACATATATAAACTGTGCAAAAATAACATACTCACATGGCTCTTGATTATTCTCATTATATATTTCCTTTGGTGTGGACCCAGCTGGCTCTATGAAATGTGCTTTACAGTATAAACACTTTATAACTGACTAATGATAATTACTATAACACAAATACAACATTTCAGTGTGTTTCTGATTTTCTGAAAATCTATTCATTTTTAATGACTCATTTTTGTACCGGTTATGAATTGGAAAAGGCATTGTTGTGGCCGGTTCTGATTTTGGCAAATGCACCAAAATTACTTCATAGCATGTATATCCCACTGAGGTAGATGTGTTGTGTTAACTTTATGTTACACACATTTGTTAGAAAATCTTTGAAATCTTTATCTCTGATGTGGTAAAATGTAATATAACAGAGCCTTATTAGGGCAAGTCAATAAGACAAAGTCATCAAATTTGACGCAGTAGTGTCAGTTACACAACAGTATTTAAAGGTTGCTTACGTTACCCACCATAACCCACTTGTTATACCTGACAAAGTGTTTTTTGCCTCAGTCATGAAGAGACATGAAATGTGATCCTGGAAATCCTGTTTGAAGGACAGATCCATTTAGAAGGCTGATCAGACACACAGTGGTTTATTATACTATGGCACAACAGAGTTATCATGGCAGCGGTCATTTTATCTTTTCATCCTTCATCTGCACAGATCCGACCGATCAACACAGCGCCTTGGCTCGGTTAATGCCACGTTGCATTCTGACTAAAGCAGAGCCAGGATCAACCTTTTCGCCGGTGGCCTCTGTGTTGGCATCCCGACTGGGTTGAAGGCTTGGCCTCATTCAATTTCTGTAAATGAGGGGGCTGTTTTTTTTTTTTTTTTTCCCCACACAGGGCTACTGTCAGTCTGAGCACAGCCAAAATAACACTGTAGTGGCAAAAACCTTGTAAGTGTATTAACAAGCCAAGGCTGTATCTGATCGCCTGTGCATTCAGCTTTTCATTCGCAAGAGGAAATTGTGTTATTTCTTCTTTCAAAAGATACCTAGTCTCATACTTAGCAGCTTTCATTACAACTTTGTTCAGATATTACTGTGTTCCCCTCTTGAACATAAAGAAAGGATCCATAAAAAGTACTACTAGAAGTTGTTGTGGAGCACGTCTTATCGGATAAAAAGTATTGTCATTCACCTCTTAGTTTCATTTGCCTGTTAGGTATGAATTTTTTATTCGTGCGCGTATCGATTTGGCCATGCAAAGGCAAAATGGGCAATGAGGGATTTGTTGAAAAGCATTGATCACCTCAGAGGCCTGACAGCAACCTTTTTTTTTTTTTGAAGTAATGTCATTGTGCAAATGGAGGTCATATTTCAACTTTATCGAGTCCTGCCCCATCGGCGAGGCAGCAACATGGAGTCAGCATAAAAAAACGCCTTCGGGTAGCAAAGCCAAACTCTCTTTTGGGAATAAAATATGCCATCTGAACACAAGAAGTATTTATCAAGCCTCGAATTGATAATGTCAACAGCCCGGCCCCGACATAGCCGGCAGCACAACCCAACTACTTCATATTTGTAGCTGACCTAATATAACTCCAGCCCGTCTCGCGAAAAAGCCTTTGCTTGAGCAGGAGACAAATTATCTTTTGATTTGAAATGGACCATTTCCTTAAATACCTGTATTCCTAATGAGTCCACCCCGCCCCCTCCTCCCGGCTCTCGCTCTCTGCTTGTCTTGCTATTAGTGTCCAGGGAGCCAGCGGTGAGCTGCCCGACTGCCTGGCTGCCTGAGTGATTAACTAAGGCTCGAGGCTGACAGGCTAGCTACCCCTGATAGAAGCAGGAGGGGGATAATGTGGGGCTCTGTTTAGCAAGGCGGAGAGGACAGGAGAAAATAGTGGATGAGTTAGAGAAGGAGCAGAAAGGAGGGGATGAGGGGAGGATGATAGAGAGGAGAACAAATGGACAGAGTGAATGCGGGGTGAGAGGAGGAGTTGAGGAGGGGAGAGTTGGTGGAGAAATGAGGATAAAAATATAGAAAGCGTAGCTGAGGATGAAACTAAAAAGAGTTTCTAAAGAGAAGACAGGATGCAGGATGGAGATGAAGAGAGAGAGTACAGCTGCGGAGTAAAGGATGATGGGGCATCACAGGGAGGAGAAATGTGAAAAGCGGAGGAGGCGCAGGGGGGGAGAAGCGACGCACTGCAGGTGGAAGTCCCTTGTGAGAGAACAGTTAAGTCTATGTGGTGATAGGGGCTCAAGCAAAACTAATGATCTCGTCCAATTGAGAATAGGCCATCTGAGACCAGCTTATATCTAATGGATGGCGCAGTAGGCTGTGCAGGTGTTTCAGATAGCCTTTAGAGAAGTTCTCCCTGAAGCCTTCCTATGTATAGCACGTCTGTTGGTACCGGGTTCCTCTGAATCATACATTTATGCACAGCGATTTTGTTTTCCATGCCAGGCCGGCGACTGTTGTGAATCAAACTGACAGCTGCGGGTTGAAGTCCATGAAGCGCTGATGAGAGGGTGCAGTTCTAGAAATGATTCTCCTGTGGATGTGGAGCTGTGAAAACAGGTTCATTAGCACAATGGAGTGACTCGTGACAAGAGACAAAAAAAAAAAGATCCACAACTTCTATCTGTTGGCCCGCACGCGTCAGTTTTGTTCCGATGAGCACTTTTCAAAACAGCCGAGTCCCTCAGGGTGTCTTAATTGACATCAGCTATCAAGATGCAGCAATTAAAAATTTCCATTTATAACTTTGGCTTTAACGTTGGCAGGGAGAATTTGGACTTTGAAGCTGCTTTTACCCATTTGTTATCATATGTGTGTACGTTTAAGTCAATCATGTGAATTTCATTTTCATTCACAATGAAGAAGGATCTGGAATATTTGTTTACGCATATGATTTATCAGCAGCCGCCATTTATTTTTCTGTATAGCTGAGCATCCCGATTCTGCACCATTTCCCTGAAATAAATTAATGGAAAAAGCTATTGGTCAAAAAAAGATGAATGTTACTGTGCCAGCATTTTTCTAAATCATTATGCATTAGCTGCAAATAGAGCGTATATCACACCGACTTTTTTTTTTCCTTCTAAAAAGCCCAGAGAAATCCAACAATTTTGGTGGCAATAGCTATTGAAAAATTCTGAGGGGACAGATAAGATTCAGGATTGGAGTAGCACGGCACATTAATTTTCTTTTCTATATGAAATCATGGTGGCAGCATTTTCCCCCTAGAAAATGCTTGGCTCTGTATTTTGTCACCTTATTAGTGTCTTCCTGTCCTGGCGCTGCTGTGGGTACTTTCCATATATGACAATCTGACAAGCTGTGGAAAGCCACTGGGCACTTTTAGTTGAGAAAGTGTCACTGAGAAGTGATGGGAACTATGTTGAAAAATAATAAATTCTGCACCCAGCGAAACTTATGGGGCCATATCTTCATTTAGGCTCCAATACCCCTGGTTGTTGTAATTTGAGTTATTAATGTGTAGGTAGATATTAAAGACTCACTGACGATTTGCCAGGAAGAAGAAAGCAGCTTAAATTCACATTTCTGGTTGCTGTAATAAGAGAAAAAGTCACATTTTAAAAAAAACTAATGTGTGCTCTACAGTGCATTTGTCTTCTGTCACTATTAAAGCGAAAAGAGAGCCAGAAGCTTTTACAGTACGTACATATTCACTCTCACACACACGCGCACGTCCTGTTCTGCTTTTATTAAAAATGTTATCAGCCATTCTCCCTCTTTTTTCCCCTAAAGTGAGAAGCAGCATGGAGCCGTGAAACAACTTCAGAGGAAGCGAGTTAGGAAAACTCTGCAAAGGGTGATTCACCAGCTGGGATCAAAATACTGCAACCTGTCATTTTCCATCTCAGCTACTCTTCTGGCATTGTGCTTTGAAGTCCTCTCAGAGGCATTAAATCACGGTTAATTAACATAATAGAAATGTTAATGGCACCAGTGCAAATCACAACATTGAGCAACCATTAGGAGGCACACACACACAAACAAGGACACGCATTGATTAAAAGGAAAAGTTGTTGAGTTGCAGCGTGAAAAAGTAGAAAAGCAGCTCTTTGATTGTGGACTTTCATTAAGGGACATTTATTGCATACACACCAGCATCTAAACAGAGCCAGCGTTGAAAGATGCACAATTCATAGGCGTTATCACATCCATGGCTTCACTGAGGAAGACTGACGTGTATGCCTTTGCACAGTGCAGCCAATTATTTCCTTCTCCGAGCGAGTGCTGCTGTGCTGACTCTCAAATACTGACACATTCAGCAACAGCGTTTGAAGAATATTTTTCCCCTTCACCTTCATACTCTCTAAGAAAAAAAAAAAGAAGCTACTTCAAGTGTGTGCCTTTTGGAAGCAACTTCTTTCAATCAGATTGCATCGAGTTCTCTACAGGGTTTATTACAAATACGTTAAAAGCCACAATTATTAAATTTATCCATTCACCCGTGTTGTTACTGAGGCCCCGAGGAGAAGCGCAAGGTGGAGGCTGCACAGATGCAGAGTTCAGACATCAGAGATGATGACAAAAGGAAAATCAAGCCCAGGGCCAAATCCTGCTTTCTCCTCTCTTCCTGCATCACACACAAAAATAGGGTTCATATAAACCTCATTGAAGCATGAATTCATACCCACATCAAATCAACCTTTTGCACTTTTCATGGTAAACAATTTAAAACGCTGCCTGATGGGAAAAAGGCAGGCAGGCATCTGTCACTGCAGCGCTTTGCTCCCTCTCAAGCATATTCAAAGAGCCTCTAAATCTGCTTGACTAATCATCACAATGATAACAGTTTCTTTAAAAAAAAAACAAGGATCATACACTGTATTTGACGGTGTAGACTGTTTTTTTTTTTTTTTTCCTGTTTTGCCTGAGGGGGACCCAGGAAGATCTGAGAACTAATATCTCTATACCCCATCCACCTTTTGAAACCTTTTAGTTCCTTGTTAATAATAATAATAACTGCTCACATTACCACACTGACAGTAAGTAAACAACATGTGCATCATGTCCTGAGAAAACACATCATGCATACGTACCTTTAATGTTTGATTGCTAAGTTGAGAACAGAGCTGTTGCTTTAAGTGAAAGCATTTTTTCTTAACGTTAGCTTACCTCCAAATTGCTTCTCTCTTTTTTCCCCATTAAGAGACTTTCAACAGCTTTTCACTGACATCAATTGATTTATTGAGCTCCATCCATGGCATTGCTTCACCTCCTCGAAAAACAAAAGCAAGACCGAACGAGAGATGTCTATTCTACATATTCAGTAAACCACAATTAGGAAGGGGAAAAAAAACAAAACAATGACAAGCTGTCACCCTGCCGCCTCCCTCCACCACCACCACAACGCACAGCGTGAGCCGCTGGCTGGCTGCTCTCGTCTGACTAAAGGCTGAATTTATGAGTCTTTAAATGAATACTTTAAGGAGGGAGGATTTACATCCTGCTGTGGTGACTTAAAGTGTTTTTGTTTAGCATTTGTTCAGACAAGATGACACTGAATATTTATGATTTGTCTTAATTTGCAGAGAGCTGGGAAAACTTTGCAAGTGACAACAACATAAGTGTGTAAGAGTGTCAAAAAAAAAATGTTCGTCCTTGACAATTGCGGTAAACAGCTTGTCCATAGACTTACTGCCTTTTCACACGTTCAAACGTTCACACAAGTTCAAACCAAGGTCCACGGGCAGTGATGGTCCGAGCCACACAAGATCGTCTTTGCCTTCTGGAGTGCGTTACCTGGAAATTCTGAAAACAGCTCGAGGCACTATAGCAAGAAACAAAAAAAAGAAAAAAAGAAAGCTGACCCCTTTTGTTTGGGTTCACTTTTGCTCAGAACAGTCATGGTTCACTGGTTTGACAAAGGTCTAGCTGAACATGTCTGTGTTATTTGTGTATTAAGGAAAACCAGATGCATAAGCAATTGAAAGTACCAGAAATGAAATGTGCCAGGGCTTCTCCAATTTTATTAACTTCCTACCATATTATTCACCTCAGTTGTCTGCAATCAGGTCCAATCCCTTGTGTTCCTGCTGCCTTGCTTGCACAACTACAACACTAAATCACAGATACAGATTCTTTCTCATTTTCTCTAGTAGAGAACTTATACAACCAGTGTCAATGTGGTTGTATGAATATGCTTGAGTCAGAAATAACATGGACCAACTGTGTGAGCCGTGTCTACCTCAGTTTGGTGCTGGCCTGATCACAAAGTTGTGGTGTAATCTAAGTTACACATGCCGTCCCATGTGAACATGCATCAGTGTTAAGGGGTCAAATGAGGCCTGTGCACAGAAAGAACTTAAAGAAATTGATTGCAACCTTCTATGTCTAGGTTCATGCAACTGAATGCTGGGAAACATTCCCATGTCTCACACTAGGCTGGACAGTGTTTTGACTATCTTGGTGTCTTGAACTTGTTGACTCAAGGTTACAAGTGACCTATTCGCTTTTGTATTACCTCCATGGGGAATAAGTTTTGTAACCTGTACTGGTGCGTAAGAGCAAACATTGAGTGTGTTCACAGGGATTGTGAATTTGTGCCTGCTTAGCCTGGCTTTGTCATTTGTATATCATTTGCATATCCTTACCATCAGATTTAGCAAAGGAGATTAGGCAAGAGAGACCAAGACTTCCTGGATGAGTAATCTCAGCAACCATAACATCGAAACCATCATGGAGCATGTCATAATTGTTGCGAAAACTGGTTGTCTTTCAAAATGTCATATGTCAAGATAACACAACAAATTGTTGTCTCTGAACATCCCGCAGCTCCCCCCTGAGAAGGTTGAGCACATCGAACAACAAGTTCTAACAAGTTCTCTGCACTGCCAGTCTGTCAGAAAATAGAATACAGCTACTTAATTATTAATGACAAAAGGACAAAAAAAAAATGGAACATGGGGTTAGGATCAGCTATCCAGACTTCCTGGTTGTTCCAAACATTAAATCTAAATATGGTGAAGTTGCTACAATGCTGCACAGATTTGTACCAAATGCACAAAAGAAAAGAACAAATCATTTTTAAATCAAAGCTAAAAACATATGGCTCTGGTTGTCATTGTGCCCATTTCATTTTCTTCTCATTTTCTTTTCATTTTCTTCTCTTGGTCTTTTCTGTTCCTCTGCCATTTATTGTGTTGTTTCTGTGTTAATGTCTCATCTGTGTTTTATCACCCTGTGTATAAAATGTGCTGAAGCTGCCTTGCCTCTCCTGGTGCATTGCAGAGTCAACAAAGTTTAATTGACCCTCAGGACTCGTGATTTCATATCATCTACCATCATGTGACCTCAACATCCTTCAGCATGAGTGAATGCAACGGACAAGGACCATACAATCAAGAGGTACGCTTCCATTTTATACCCCTTCATCACCATCCGCTTACATTAAGCTCTCAAGATCTCAAGTGTTCTGTGATTCATCAGCAGCGTATCTCTAACTGCTGACACACACAGAGGACAACATACAGAACAGAGTTAATAGGGTTCAGGTGCCACTCATTAGGTGCTTGTCAGTCCTGTGATCTGATTGCCTAGTGGAAAACAAACCTCTTAATTTGCTTTAAGAATAAACATCTCAAGAACATGACGAAAGAACATTTTTTATGGTATATGATTTACCAGAAAACCAAATCAATTTATCATCATCATCACTCCTCAACCCCCTGGAAAAAAGTTCAGCAGTCAAATTTACAATATTAAAGCATCTGTAGATAAAAAGCCAAGTCAATATTTACAGTCAATGATGAAATAAGTATCGCTTATCAACATGCTTGCAAGCCTCCAGACACATGATAGCCTAAATTGGGAAACCAAACATAATCAGGGTATCTGAGAATCATCCCTCAGGAAATTATTAATATCTATCAGAGACTATTTTCCTGCATTCTAGTGAATTTATGGAGTCATGTTATTGCTGAAAATGTGCATCACACGGTTGGCAGGCTTCAACCTGCAGCTCTGGATTCATTAAGGCATGTTTTGCTTTTTTTGTCAATAGTATCCAGTTTAAAGAGTTTTCATATTTGCAGCTTCTTATTTATTGCAATGAACTCATTACATATATCTCTAATGAACTCAGTGACATGAATGAGTAACACTTACTCATGTCAAACTGTCTGTATAGATAGACTTTATTCATCCCATGCAGTGAAACAGAGCCAACTGTGCCTGTGGACAAAGCAGTACCAATGTACTTTTTCCACACTGACATGGAGAACAGAAAAATATTAGTTGGCTCATGTTTGCAGGAGCAGTCTTACTATCAGTCAAGACTCAACAATCAGAAAATGTGAGGTAGTCATATTCACTTTTTTCACAAACAAAGACCACACCATTCTGAGGCTTAATGATTGGTTTATGAAAGGAGCCAGGAAAAGCTTGTGGAACCCAGGGAGCTGAGACACTGAGGCTGCAGGGTGAGGGTGCTGTCTCATTGCAGGGAGTCCTCAGGCTCCATTGAATCCCCCTGTGGTTCTTGTGATGAAAGTGAGAGAGGGAGGAAAAGACAGAGGAGAAAGGGTTAGACATATAAGCTTGGACAGGAAATTGCCTTGGGAGATGAGGTGTGATCTACCCAACCTAAGTTATGGAACTTCATTCCTTGTGATCATCAAAAGCTTTTGCTGCAGATGCTTAACCATGTATGACAAGTGGCATCAGTTACTGTTGTGATATGAATACATATAAAGTTGTCTCATGTTCTTGGTTTGTGTTTTAGATATGAAACAAATGTATGCACGTCCACTAAGTGCAAAAATAAAAGTTGCCAAATATTGTGCATGCAACCACTATGGGATATGTATGTGGGTTGACAAAACTGTTTGTCTGTGGGTTGTTGTGTGTGGGAAGCAAACTCAGGCCACTCTGCAGGCACATTCTGAGACCAACTAGTTCGTCAAGACCAAAAAGGGCAAGACTAGGCTGAGAGCAGATGCTGTTCCCGCCATCTTTTTGGCATCGCCCTGTGGTCAAAAAGAGGAGGGCCCCTGCAGCATGATGCACCCCTGGACCAGAAAGTATAGAGTGCAGAACTGGTGATCACAGCTATAGAGTTAAAGGTGAGACAAGTATGGCCTCTGATTATAGGAATATTTCTTTTCTTGAACTGATGTGATATTTTGAATATAAACAAAACTGACAGTGCCATATTCCACTCACACCAGTTTTAAATTGAAGAAAGAATTGGGATAAGGAGCAGGGAAAGTGAGAGACACCAGCCAGTCACCCAGCAGCCAGTCAATCAAATCTTTTGGGGAAAAAAATTAACAGGACAAGATTGAATAAAGTAGAAAGGAAAATGCAGCTCTCAAGAATACAATGAAAATTAAGGACAAAAAAATTAAAAGAAACTCTTTTCCAAAGGCCGACTGCAAACTGATGGCAGACCACAAAAGGAATGAAATTAAGCAATGACATGATTAATTTTTTTGCCACTCCAACAGGTTACACGACCCTGCAGGAATTACATATTTCCCTGGCAGGGAGAAGAACCCAGCAAAAAGGGATGGACTGTGTTAAATTTTAAACCTTGACAGAGGCCTTTGATTTCATAAAACTGACAGTAGGTAGACTGGCAGAATTTGAATGGAAGTGTGCCTTGGATGACCTTGGTTGACATGGCAATTACACCCAAGTATGGAGTTGCACATCCCTACAAGCTTACTGTATTGTAATGGGACTTTGCTATGCTATGCTACACATGCTTTTGTGTTTGTGTTGACTGGAAAAACAAAAAAGTGGAAAAAATAAGCAAGTCGCATATCATTACAGTGGGCAGCATCCATGGGGTGGGGTGATGTCACCACCAACATGGGTACCCCTAACCAGGCCATGTGGAAATCCTTTGTGGACCAAACAGGCAGCTCTAATTTCATGCCTGATGTAACACATCTGGTGAAAAAATTCTAAAAAGTGCCCTTGTCCGTGGACAGGTGTTTATATTTCCTGAGGATATTGTAAACAAAAGAACCTCCTCTCTAATGAGGTTTCACTGGTCCCTATTAAGGACTTGTTGACCTTTCAGAAAGGGATGGCATTAAAAATAGCTCCTCATCTATCAGCCGCAGAGCCAAGATGAAGGCCAGTCCTGCTCTAAATGTATTCAGTAGAGCAACAAGTGCTGGGCTGAAAAACATGGTGCTGCAGGAATCCTACAAAGATACAGCATGGTTCCTGGAACAGGTTGATCACTGGTTTGATCTCAGGGCATCACGGCCATCCAATTACAGCCCTGAGCAGGCTCAAGATGGAAGAGTACCACAAGGCCATAACCATCCTCTAGGATATTGTCCATCTGTTCCGTGGGGTGAAGATTGGTCAAACAGGGGTGACAAAGGCATATTAGTTTCTTACCGTTCAGGATGGGATGCTGACACAAGGACATAGGTTTGTGTTAATGGCAAGGGTCACACAAAAATACATTCAGCTACGTGAGGTCTAGAAATCCTGTCCAAGCTCCACTGGAATCCCATCATGCACTAAGAATTATATCTGTGGGGCAGTTTCTTCCATAATCAGGTTTGGGAGCTACCAGGAAGACAACAATAGCTTTTTGGCAGACTTCCTGGACTGAGTGCAGTAAAATATCGCTCCATCAGACAGAGTGGAAAAGCTGATGACAGTGAATAGAGCAGCACCTGACCTCACAAAAACTCAGAAATTAACTGTCTTCAATCTTGCACACGACATCGTCCACAAAGTCGCCAGGTTCACCAGCATCCGTGAAAATGCAAAATTGCACAATGACAGTCCTGCTGGAGAAAACAGCATTTTGGAGAATATAAAGGAGTTCAAGGCAGCCGCTCTTCGTCATCCTTCCCAGAGTGTCTGTGATTTCATTCACCAAACTGAGGAACTATTTAAGACCATGGAGGATCCTCCTGCATGGTTCTCCACAGCGCCGCAGGTGTCGTGGAGAAAGAAGCTCAGACACTCTCCAGCTGGCTTCCATCATACTGTGAGGTACATGAGAAAAAATCTTAAAGCAATTCATATGGCTGAGGTTGAGAATTGAAAAAAAAATTAAATGACAGACAAACACCATGGAAGGAATAACATGTAGACGGATGTTTTACAAACTATTATCATCCAGTCCAATCCAATCGTCCATTGCCATCCAAACTCAACCCCACACATGCTGCACATGCACGAGCAGCGGCATACAATGAATGTATACACCAGTGAGTGTGGCCATATCAGCTGTCAGTCTGCCACACAGTGTCACAGGAAGTGACACAAAAATGGGCCGCTCAGAGTCTCCCACCTCATGTGTCATCCCTAGTGTATCTATTATGAAACTGATGCTGCAACTGGTATCAAAACCTCACTCCTCACAGTGAGGTTCTGTGCTTCACAGCCTGACAAGGTGATTCTCTGAGGCAGAAGGACGCAAGGTGTCTGGGATTGGCGTCTGTCCTTGACTTCAACAAAGACGCTGGGGAAAGCAAAAGAATGACTAAAAGAAGAGGCTGTGCATGATATGGCAACAGTGGAAGAGACTGGTGAAATGGAGGATTCAGCAAAAAGACACAGTGAAGACTGATCCCACTCCAACTCTTGTGGGCAGTCTGAATGTAGAACTTCTTGGAGCAGCCCACCGCACAGTCCATGCCCAGTCCAGATTCAAAAACGAGCTGGAGTGTTAACTGAAAGAGCCAGTGGTTGAGAGGAGTACCCAGCCTTTAGAGTGGCGGAAGAGAGATGAGGGGAGACTTCAAAGACATGCACCGGCCAGAAAATATCTCTGTTCACCACCCTCCACCGTCCCAAGTGAGCCAGTGTTTGGGTCCGGATCCTTTACATCAAGTGTAGAAGCCACCTTTCTGGGGAGAACGCAGACAAGCTCTGTTTCTTCCATTATGATATCAGGCTTCACTCCCTTTGAAGGAAAATGATATCTCAAAAATAAAAATCGCTCTTACCTAGATTTTTTTTTTTTACAATTAGTTTCATATTCATAATACGTCATTATTTTTGATTTACATATTTATTACTTTGAGTTTGATGTTCAGCTCCAGGTTGATTTGTTTACTTTGGCTTTTATTAATTTAGCACAGTATTAGTCAAGTCAAAGATTGTTTATATCCAACATTGTCATTTTTTTTTTATTTTTTTTTTACCATATCAAAAACCCCCACTGTTGGTCTACTGCTAAACAGTAGCCAAGCTTTCACATCTGTCAACCCCCAAAACAGCTGCAAAGGTGCTATCAAACCCATTAGTTATTGTAGTGGAAACATTTAGACCAACCATTACTCCTGGATGTGTTCCAACATGATTGCATCTCCACCTACCAGTGCAGAGCAAACACCACTGCTCTCATCATCATCATTGGTCATCACCACTTCTGACATATAACATAATGACTAACTGTGTTTTCAATTCTATTTTAAACTTACCTTGTGTTTTCAATCTCACTGAGGTCCCCCAGCTTCCCTCTCTATTTGCCATGCTACATGCAACAAAATGTAGACAGGTGTGTTGTAGTTTTGTGTCCCATGAATTTACTGTTAACTTGTGGATTGCTGCATTAAAAAAAAGAGATTAAAGGGAACGGCTGCGATTTGATTTTAATGCAGCGTAGAAAATTATTTAAATATACAGTGTGTGATTTCTGCCGCAAGGGGTTCTCTCAATCAAAAAGACAAGAAATGGAGTTGTTATTGAATTTTATGGAATTGTTAAACAACCGTCACTGCAGATGAAAATTAATATTCATTTCATCACAAGTGAGCTGTACAAACAACAGTACACAACAGAGAGGCTAGTTTGCTGACTTCCTCACTCTCTAATGTCATCATCTGGTGTTTGCGTGGACGTTAAAATTACGCCATGGAACTAACGTAGCATCACTCTGGGTTTGAACATAGTTGGAAACATTTGGTATAAGTACATAACTCAATAAAATAAATAATATAGGTCAAGGCATTTTAATTTGGAAATGTTATGTATTATGCTTTTAACATACGGTTTTCATCATTCAACAACAGCAAAGGCATACATATAAAGCAAATACAAATAATAATTTGTGATGTATTTCACTTTTTGTCTTTTTGATTTGTTCCTATGTAGGTGTGACCAGTGGTAATTGTCCCTTCTGGGTCACCATGGGGTGACAGCAGGCAGCTCCGCCCACTAATCAAGCCACAATACATATAAGCTGACAGACAAGGTGTTGCTCCTTCTTTGCTGCTGCTATTCTACCTGGTCTGCAGGTGACAGATAGCCACGTGTATTGTGGTCCTGGTCCTGGTCACTGGTTACTCCCCCTGTGTCCAGAGGCACTACTGCTGTTTTGTTTGCATTGGTTTTGTTTAATTTGTTTCAATTGTTTACTTCTCTCAAGAGTTTTTAGTGATTCTTGTAGCAGCCTTGTGTGTTTTTAACTGATTTTTGTCTGTCTGTTTCTTTGGCATGAGTGCTGCAGACTGGTGATCTCGTAGCTGCCCGGATGGAGGAGGAATTGGTGGTCAGGGTTCCTCACCTCAGCTTCACACTCCCTTAAGTTGTATGTGTAGTGGTTAATTTGCATGTCCTTCATGCTATAGTTTTCCCTTAAAGATTTGCTATTTTGCTGTGTGTGTGCGTATGTGTTGGGCACGGAGTGTGGTGAGTACTCTGTCCCCATTCAGCTTTCCCCTCCCCAATCGTGCTGCACCTTATAATAAAACGTGTGATCTTGAGTGAAGCCCCCTTTTGTCTCTGACCCTTATTGGACCATTCCACTGCATAATTTTTTGGGATCTGTGGCCTTAAGATGGTTTTAAGCGAGCCTTGATACAGCTCTGGTCACATTCGCATGTAAAATTTTCCATGTCACGTTTCAAGCATCAGAAAATGAGTGCATCACATAGCCGCAAAGGCTTTTCAAATGAAATGTAATAAAAAAATGGCTTCAGGATGGAAAAGCGCTTGTTTGGACCTTGAACATCATCGTCAGTGTTGCCAGAGTAAAAAGACAGGAAACACTTAACAAACAGATGTGCTTCACATCACTGGAGGGAGGAGGTTAAACACAAAATGGAGGCTCTCTCACATCAATAACCACTTCTGCTCAAGCAGTGTCCTTCTGGACATGGATACCAGTTTGAGAATATCCGTTTTTCTACTTTTGCACATTGACCATTTCTGAAAAATTGAGCACCAGCAAAGTTATGATCTCTCACAATATACCGGTTATAAATCAGTTCTCACGAGCTGGAGACATTGAAATATTAAATATACTTTTAAATGAATCAGCCCTGAAATCAGTACCAGTCCTGATGAATGCATATTTTTAGGATGAGAGCAGCACAGGTGATCATTTTTTATGAATGCTTTCTTCTACGGAACAGGTTAAAGATCACCTTTATCTCAACTCAAGACTAATCGGCACTCAAATGCATTTTTTTTTAACTTGCACTGGGTTAAAATTTAGTATAATATTGTTCCCTCTAAGTGACTTATTTTGCAGCTTTTCCCACTTCTTTCCACTGCTACAGTACAAGCAGTGCTTCTCTTGCCTATTCATACTGATTCATATTAGAGCGCAGTTGTCTTCTGAGGCAATCATTCACAGCTGTGCTGCAGTGACCCATTCTCCGGCAAGGAGAATGACTTGAAGAGCAGCACAGATGATTTCATGAGACTGCACAGTCCACCCACCTTTAACTAATGACTTGGAAGTAATGGCCTCCAACAATTTTATATTTTTCATTGACAGTCTACATTACGGCCAGCAGCATTATAGAGAAACTAGAGTGTGATAAAGAAAGAGACAGATAGAGAGAGAGAGAGAGAGAGAGAGAAGGAGAGAGAGGAGTTCAAGTATAAAATAAGTTCTTGACATTGTGTGCTCTTGTCTTAGAATAATTATCATTCATTAAATGAGCGATTTCCGTTCTGTCTACTAAAAGTTACATTCATTTACAACTAATTAGCAAAATTAATTTGTTTCAGAGGAAACAAAATACTGCCCAGATTACAGGTTTTTTATCTTCATAATGAGGGAGCATTCATATTGAACATATCTGTCATTTGCTATTAACATAAAAATGTTTTCTTTATAATGTCTAATACTGGCAACTCAAGCTTGGATAAGATTTTCATGATGTTTAAACAACACACAGCACTTGGTTAGCATTAGGGAAAGACAGTCTTGGTTAAGTCTGGACACAAGACTGGTCACGCTGACTCTCTTCAATATTTAATCATAGGATACTGTCTTCAATAGGCGTTTTTCTTAAGACTGAAAAGGACTTGAAAATGTGTATTCAGACTGTTTGTGCAGTCAGTATTTACACCAACAGCTAAATGTAGATAGATGTTAGCGAGCTGCAAATGCACAGGCTTTGTGTGTGTATGTGTGTGTGCGTGTGCGTGTGCACTCTGATCTCAGATATTACCAACAATTGTACTTTTGTACTTTCTTGTTATTTTCCAGTCTCCCTCATTATTTCTCTTGTATGTGTACTATAAAGTGAATTCATACAGCTGTGGAATCAGTGCAAATGTTTGACATTTTCAAATTGCGCAGACACACATCATCACTTCGCATCACCTCGAGCTGATTTACATTAGTTTGCATTGACTTTGTATGCCATTGCACATGTCTAAAATATGCCTTGTATTTTTTTGTGAACACACCTTCAGGGAGGGGGGTGGGGTGAAGAACAAAGCATCGCAATTTGACCCCAGAGGCCACTGATTGATTTACAGTGCATCCTACCGACAGTCAACATTATTTATTTAGATATTCATTTTCTTTTCTTTAACTTAGCCTGAAAAAAGAATCCTCATTACAATGATGACTTCTACTTTGAGTTGTAGGGCCTTAACAAAACTTTCTTTGCTGGTAGGGGCATCAGATGAGGTTTATTTGGATCGGTTTAGTTGCTATTAGAATGAAAATGTCTAGAGCTAAAATAATAATCCTCACCTAACCTTAATTGTGTGTTTTAGTAGTCTACACTCTACACAGTCTAACAACACGTTAAATGTGTGAGACAAACCACTTTATACGCCGCACCACTCACCCTGACCTCGGCCTACAGCTTCTCTGCTGCAAAGGAACTTTCAGGATTGGAAAAAAAAAAACCCAAAAAACAACAAAAAACATTGAACTTAATGAAAGAAGAAATTAGGTTTCTTGTAAAACATTTGGCCAAAAAAAAAGAAGACAGGGTTGGTAATTTGGTTGGTAATTTGGTGTCCATCTCCAGAGTGATGCTTTTGGTTTAAAGCCAGCCTCTGAGGTAAACATCAATTTGGCTTGATTTTAAAAATTCAACATCTTGCCTCTGTGAAGATCTTATGCCAGTAAATTAACATTACTGGCATCATCATCAGGCTTGAGGGTATGAACTTATTTTGTCTACAGTATGTACTTTCTCTCCAGCATCACACTGAGGATATGTGGTATACTGCATGAATAAAACATGCTCACTATTTCTTAACACATTCATGCAGAGCCACAGTTCAGTACAGTGCTCTGGTACCTCCGCCTCAGGAATATAAACATACTATTTGAGCGTGTTTCCCCCTTAAATTTATTTCACAGATATTCAGCTCTGATCCTCGCTCTCATTTGGTCTTGCTACGTTCCAGTTTGTTTTTTCGTCACTCTGTGCAAAGAATGTAAGTTCCATTTTTCATGAGGTTAATTTTGTTCACAGAATGTGCAGGAACAACTACTATTGAGGTTTTATACATTATATTTACATGAACATTATACTTAAAGCTGCACTAAGTGATATTTTTATATGACCAATGGATTCATGACTATTTGTAGTTTGAAAAGGTGATAAAACCAAAGAGAAATATTATTAATGACTCAGCAGTTCTCCTCAGTTCTACACAGTTTTAGTGTCTTTCAGCGCATTATTGAGGTTTTAAGGTCTGCAGTTTTACTATTGTGCTTCACTTTCACCACTTGCATGCTGTCATTTTCAGCCACAGATAAAAAACTCTAAAAACCCACAGTAAACTACACTACTAAACAGCAGCTTGACCAAGTTAGCGACTCACATAGTGAAGCATTTAACTACTAAAGAGCCAGATATTTCCATGGATGTACTAAGACACAAGGCCACACTATGCAGAGGCAAATCAAGCATTAGGCGAGTGATTTTCGATCAAATAAATGGGCACCATCTCCTTGTTTCTAGTTTTTCTTATACATCCATGGTTATTGCCCTCAGATATAAGAACAGTGACTATACTTTAATGGCCAGAAACACCACTTCAAATCACTGCTAATGTTGCAGTTTGCAGGCACATTCAGAAAATATCCTTAAATGTAATTTTGCAGAATGGAAAACCCTAACCCCAACTTTACAGTATTACATATCCCATTGCTGTTAACTGGAGGTAATTTTAAGTTCTCAATGTACTGTTGGGTAGCTGAAACAATTTATCACACTTTATCAAATGAACATGTTTTGTATGCAGCATTTTAATCTTGAAATAGTTGCACAGCCAACTATGTGACTTTAGCTTCCGAAGATATGTAGATTAAATAACTGTACTTTGTTGCTTTCCAGCATTGCTTTTCAACCACACTGTTCCCTTCTGCGAATACAGCAGGCTATGTAAAGAAACAGAAGACACAGGCAAAGTACAATGCATATTTAATCACTGTTAAAGGCAGGCTCTGAACACTGTTTACCATTTTCATTATGATTTACCTTACATGAGAAGATGAAGAGGCCCTCTCCGTAACCTCAGAATCAGTCCTGAGGGGTCTAATTATACAGAATGTACTGTTCTGAAATATGCCATTTTACTTTCCTTTGTGAACATCTGTTTGTGGAATGTTAAGCGAACGGCTAACATTTCTTTTCATTTCCTAATTTGCAGTTCTCGTGCATGCATTATTTAAAGAATCTATATGAATCCCCATCTGATTATTTCTTTTATATGTAAGCGGGAGTAATAGATTTATGTTTAACTGGTGCAGAGGAAACCACTCCTAACAACAGTGTGTTTAAGCTGAGGTGAATAATAAGAAAAAAATCTTAATTGCTTTTGAGAAAGCATTTGCCAACAATCAGTCAATTTCTTATTTCAGTGAGACAATACACTGAGAGGATCATTATTTGGGAAGAAAAAAAGATGAGGATGTGTCTTGATAAATGAAAGCAAAAAAATTCATTCAAACCAATGAGGCTATTTTGTCTGTCTTGTGTGTGACAGCTACAAAAAGGGTAGAGTGCTGTTACCAATTTTTGAAGCTAAAACATTCTCCTAAATTACATTCGGTTGTTATCACTGGAAACATTAATGGAGCTTTCTGCTGTTCATCTGAAGCAGCTTTGCTCAATGAATGAGCAAAGTGTTATAGCTGCCATATATCTAGCTGCCAGATAAGACATTAGTCTGAGTCAGGTTTAACAGTAATCTTTCACAGATATATATTTCAGATTTTCAGTTTATAAAAGTAGCATTACCACAATGTTACAATACTTCATTGCATGTTAAAGCACTGCATTTAAGATTGGACTTAAAGCCAGTCTAATGTCTAGACAAAAAGTCTAATGGATCAAATGACTTCATCTAATGTATAAGGGGCTGCTTGCAGAGAATTCAGTCTCTGTTTCCTTCAGTTTATGGAGCATTTTCTTCCCTTTTCAACTAATTGTTTTGGTGCTATGGCACACAGCTTTCCTGTTGTTCATTCACTCTCATCAAGCCTGTTTCCAGCTGCAGCAGACAGCTGTTTTCTCCGACAAACCCACGTACTCCACCTGCCCAGCTTCAAATGGCAGGTGAACAAAGTTAGTGATGATTTGGTGAACAAAGTGAAGCACTGAGCTACTAAGGAGCCAGATTTTTCTCTCTGGAGTTCATGAAGAGAGATTAGCCAAAGAGTGGATATTGGACTTACAGGTAACCAGAAACACAACTCCAAAGGAATGTTCATGTTGCTCTTTCATGCTCTTTTTATGTTCCAATTTTTTTTTTTAAAATTAATTCCAGTTATTCTCAAATTAAGTAAGTTAAAAAAAATTCCCAGATGTTCTCTCATCCAGGTACTAACCATGCAGGCCCCACCCTGCTTAGCTCCTGAGATCTGGCACACCTCATTTTTCGTCTTTCCAATAACCCGCAGACATTCAGACAGACTCAGTCCCAATCATATCTGCTGCTGAGAACTCAGAGTAAATGTTAATCAGTAAACAACACACAAAAGAAATAACAGAATCAAAATAAAGCAAATGAAAATAAATGATTCTTGGTCACGAATGAGACTGAAGACGAAGGAGAGGAAAAGTGAATCAAAAAACAAAACACATTCATGTTGTTCTCAGGTCAGATGGTTTCACATGTTCGTCCACATGTCAAAGTGTTTCCAGTGGAAGTGCAGTGCTTTGAATCCTTCCTGTGTTGCTGTGGCAGGAATCTGTCACAGGTCACAATTAAACACACAAACCTGAAAATGCTCTATTAGGCTAAAATGTTAGTTGTGTGTTTACACAGTCTGATGGTTAGAACTCATCTGACAGTTCCAAATTGACTGTGTTTTTACTAGTTGCTATATTGTATAATTAGTTCAGATGTAATGCAGTTTGAATCTTTCCTACCCTCCATCTTCTAGACGTATCCAGATGTGAGGTGCCAGCACAGCCAAAACGAGAGAGTTTCCCCAAGACCCTCCAGGGAGGAGCCAGAGGATGCTTCCGCAGCGATTGGTACAAATGTCATCCCTGGTTAGAATATTCATAATATGTATTTTTATGTGACTCCTTTTCAGGTTTGTGGTGATTTTAATGCAACAACTCACTCCATAGATCTTCATGGGTAAGTTGTTCTTTGGATACTTTCTGCTCCCTGCAACGCTGCCACTATGACACAGTTTGATTCCCCTCTCACATCTGCCACTCATCACCAGTGTCTTACCTTAATGCCTTTCCTGTGATAATGTCCTATTTACAGCAGTGTTAACAAAGTTCTATCTCTACTATTCTACTACTATATCTACTATTAAGTGAGATCATATTGTATGGTCACTTATTCCTAATATGAAATGTTTCACATGAAACCTCAAATGCAGGACACTGACTGCATAAGATTAATTTTGTATGAGTAAATGATAGCCCATACCCTTATGTAGTGTGTACATATATCCACACATGAGATACATGTTCTAAGTTACAGTATGTATAAAGTCCTGCAAGCAGAAATACTTAAGTGTAAATTATAGTATCTACTATTTTTAATCAAACTGTGATAACTGTAATTAAATTCCTTATGTATGCATCTGCCATATGTTGCCACCCCTCAAAAATCCCTGCCACCCCATAAATTTTTTTTTCTAGATCCGCCCCTGTGTGTGTGTAACAAAGGTAAATGTAAGCTGTGTACTTGTATTTGGGCAGAACATACTGAGTCTCAGCTGAGAAGAACTTGAAAAAGTGTATATGGACATTTTCATACTCTTTTCATTGTGAAGCTTGGTTGCAATCTATTGCAACTACAGTGAATCCTGACTATAAAGCTATAAACTTTTCAGAAATAGTAAAAGATAACACATTTCCCGCTCACATTTTTAAGTACAATGTGGAAGAAAATGGAGATACTCGAGTAAAGTTCAAGTACCTCATAATTGCGTGTGTACCTTCCACCACTGCAACCACCACCTGTATCAAAACTGACAATCCGGTACATGACTCTCTCTAAACAGCTTCCCTCCCCCCAGCCAAATTTAAACTGACTGTGACATACAATGCTGGGCTTTGCCGTCACTGTGGTATTACACTTTATTTTCTCATATCACAACTAATAGGCTAAAGCAACTAAGGCACGTGGAAACACATTTGTCAACTCACTGAGCAACATAAATTTATCGACGCCCTCATCTAAATGACCAAAAAAGTCATTTATTGCCGTGGATCCTCCTGAGCTCCCTGCAGGGGATCGGAGATGACAAGAAAATGAAAGCTCCGACAGCACGTCTGCGCTTATTTGCTGTGTTGTTGTGTATTTTATGATGAAAAAAAAAAACCCGGAAAGGTCCTAAATTGAGGAAAAGTAATTCATTTTGCTTTTCTAGTTGATGAAGCATCATACTTCATCAGGGTCATCCACTTCACGGCTGATGAAATTGATCTGAAGGCAATAACATTTTAGCTTCTGACAAGGAACAAGTCACTCAAAATCAAGGTCATTCAGTATGCAAATGGTAGACAGTAGTTAGATGGTAATACAAGTCTATCAGGGAGCAGAGGCAGAGAGTGTCAACAGCTGCATTAAAGTAGAAATGATATCTTCATCGTTCAAACGAATTAGTTAGTGATGCTTTTATATGTTTTCCATTCAGGATTTCTCCCTTTAACACAACTGAACTCACATCAGCTATGCTCCGCAGACATCCTCACAGAACGGGTCAACTTTGCATAATTATTAACCAGGGATGAAGGTGTGAAAGATCAAGCAGAATGAAAGAGCAGTGGTGCGTGTGTCTGTGTAATGTTCACCTCTGACCACAAGCTCCACTCACAGTAAATTAGTCAAAATGCTTTCACAGATGACTTATCTAGTGCATTCAAGGGGAATTAAGGAGAAGAAAAACAATAAGCCTTCTTGTATCAGCCTGTAAAACATTTCCTCAAGGTCCAAACCTTATGGCCATTTGAACCTTAGAAGCAAAAAATAGTTTGTTTTCCTTTATAATTTGTAAAAGGAGAATACTAATTAAGGATTGTTATATAAATCCTGTAAGGTAGTTTATTGAGCATAGCTGACCTCAGCTCAAAGTGGCCACACATGCCAAATGTAGCTACTGCATCTATTTAAGATAGTTGACTCTCATTCATCAGTCACATCAGGATTCAGGAAGCTGTTAGATGCTCTCAATGAATTTGTTGATATGATGTGTTTGTGTCTCATAATATTTACCGGGCAAACTAAAGCAAATTAAAAGATAGGCGATGGTGGCGATTTTTGTTGTGGCTCAAATCGCATGAAAGGAATCAAAACATGCTCAATACTCAGTCAAATGGCCATTTCTACTGAAAAGACAAATCTTTTTTTAAAAAATGGGGAAAAAAAGAGAGGTCACAAATCGAAACATTCACTTTTAAAAAAGGGCCAGTAGCATCACAAACCCAGTGGGCACTGGAGTTTTCAACAATGGAGTCTTTGCTGGGGACTGTTTCCAGCAGTGGATTAATTCACACTTGATGCTCTAGTGACTGATTTCGACAAAAGGACGGTGTATGGGGGATTGACTTGAAATAAACTAGAGCGGCTGTGCTCCTGGTCATTGAGGAACATGTCACCCAGTGCAACAGCCTGGCTGAATCATGTGTTTGTTAGCAGGGTCGAGTCATTGTTGTTGGTTTTCATCTTCTAATGGACTTGTGTCCTAATGGGACAATAAGAAATATATCGTAGCCAATATCATCAGGCATATTCTTTTAATCTTTGTGACATCAGTAAGCCAGGATTTATTGTCAATCCTTTGATTTACTGAAGCACTTATATCTGATTTCTTTAAGCAGATAGCTAGCATTATTTTAAAAAAGGCTTACAGCAAAATGGCTTTAGATCGGTCACCTAAGATTCAAAGTTCATGTACATTTACACAAGCAGATGGAGGTAAAAATATAAGAGCGAGCATATCTGTACATCCACATGGATCAACCTGGCCAAAAGATCCATGTAGATGTACAGATATGGTCACTCTTATATTTCTGCCTCCATCTGCTTGTGTAAATGTGTTTTGGGTTTAGTGAATTGGGTGATATTAAAACTACGGAGGTAGCTTAACACCACAAGCTAACAAATCATGTAAGCTTTTGGGGAACACAGGCCAATATGAACCATGTAAACAGCACAGTATTAGCTTAAAAGGTTTTTTCACACTAATCCGGTTATAGAGTGCAATGCAACCTTACTTACTAGGAGGAAACCTTTGCCATTTATGATGTTCAATGATTTCTGAAGCATCCCAGATGTGTTACAGATCACAGGCCTGGTTTGTACTGCTGCAGCCAAACAGCAGGCTAAAACAACAGATGGAGACAGGACGAGATAAAGAGATTGACAGAAAACACGAGAGAGAGTGGTTCTCTGCCTCCAAGTGGGCCTGAATTATTGCAAATGTAATATTTTCTGAAAGGTTGTTTCGACAGTCCAGTAGCGCTTTAAGTTAAAACTCAGTCAGGAAGAGAGCAGTAACATAAAAACACCATTGGCCTAAGCAAGCCTTTAGCACATAAAGAGCACTCAGCTGTGCATCTGGCCCCGCTCACAGCTTGGTTTCTTTCCATTAATCTCTCTCTTGTTGGTTCAAACCATGGAGAGGATTTCCATATTACTGCTCTGCCTGCACTGATATGATCAAGAAGTATTTTGCGCTGGATTTGCTGTGTCGGAATTGGAAGTCTCTGTGTGACAAAAAGTGAAGTAATGTGCACCAAAGGAAAGCAAAAGTGTAAAAACGCAGCATTTCATGTTCAGACAACGTCTAATTTGTGTAATTGAAACTCAACAAGAATTCTCCGCTACAGTGAAATCTGCATATGAAATCCGACTTTGACTGACAGCATAATGTTTACATGTGGCAATTTATTCTCAAAGTCATCACTTGTTATTGCAATCCAGGATGTTAGGTGAAGCACTGGCCGTTTCTCTAAATGTCTATATCCAGTATAAAAAAAGGGAAGAAGAAAGACATGTCAAAGTGATTTGTGTCTGTTTGAGAGTCCCAGGAGGGCAGAGCTGTTCTCTTGTAAAGCCTGTAAAACACCTCCCAGCTAGAGAGATCTGTCTCCAGAGGATACACATGCAAAAACCCTGTCAGCATGTGAGCCAGAAGAAAGCAAAAGCCAACCTTACTTTAAAACTTTTTTTTTTTAAGAGAATGGCTGAACGTGTGTTAAGAACAAAAGAAAGTGCTGACAAAGGTGAAGCGCCGAAAATGTGTTTGCTCCCGTCTTGTGCTGTGTATTAAAAAAGCATGGGAATTTATGAGTGAGTGCAGACATTCATTCTGTGTTCTTTCCTCCACTCGAGTGTCTGAGCGGGCTCATCTTCGAGCCCACTGGATGTATTCATAATGAGAACTGAAGCATGAAACTAATATGCAGTATGTTTCCTCTTGTGTTTGAGCACTCTTGATGCAAATCAGCACTAATGATAGCTACACAGTGGGCTTTCTCAAGACCATTATGGGGGCTGAGTGTTTTTCTAGAGCATCGCTCATGAGCATTTCAAATAAACGCAGAGCTGAGAGTGTATGCTTGAATTTGCTAATTGCAATCTTAAAGTCTGTTGTCAGTATACATTTTTTTGAAGAACTTTTTTTTTTCAACTTTTTGAGCTGTAAACTGTCTAAGCAGAAACAGAATAGGTTTATTGCCAAGTAGGTTTTCAACTACGAGGAATTAGCCTTGGCATTGTGGTGCATAACAATGATAATAATAAACACAGTAGAAAGTAAGTAAGTAGAAAATCATAAAGAAAGATAACAAGCAAGTACTTGAAGTCAAGCAGAATAAAAAAGAAAATGGAAGATTGACCATTAAAGACAATAGACGTGGCAGACATTTTGACATTTCATGACCAGAATAAAATATGTATAACTATTTACAGTCGGGTGGTCCAGCTTCAGAGTAATGAGTGCTTGTTTACTGGCAGGGATTACTGGAACATCATTACTGTTGCACAAGTGCATTTCTTTCTATAACATGTCAAAATGTCTGCTATGAAAAAGTTTTACCGTGTAGAATAAAGAGCAAGTCCACCTCTTCCACAAGGATCTTAAGATGTACTTTACCCTTTGTCAAAGCCTTTACTTTTATTTCCGTCGATTTCTAAACACTTTGCAGAGAAGCTATGATAAATAAAGCTTCCAGGTGCTTTTACGCCACGCTCATGTTATATGGTAGAAATGGGAACAATAAACAGACAGCTCAAGACAGTTAATTGCAGGGTTTGACATGCATGTTAAAAACAATCAGCATCACTCCAAAGTACCATACACTTCACATTTAAGTTTAATTACCATGAGAGACAGACTTTGGTTGATTCTCATTCAAGCTTTCAGAAAAATCTGAATTGTCCACTAATTACAACAGATGTGACTTAAATGCTGTTTACAAGTATAAAACTAGCACTGCTCAAGAATAGTCACATGATGACTTTGTTTTAAATTGAGAACAAAGGAAAGCGCAGGTAAGACAAATGGAGAGCTTATCTATGTTCCAAGGGTCCTATGTTCCGCATTCGCTATTGTGTTAACATGCATTACCCCTCCTACTGTGTTCAGGTCAAAAATCCCTACCTGAAAACTGGAAAGCAAGGACCTTGGGAACATAGAACCCTGGGAAAGCACATATGTAGAACTGGGGAATATGAAACCTGTTGCCATGCTCCCATTATGCACCATATAAATCTGGGGAACGTAAGATGAGAGGATGCCAAGAAAGAGCTTGAAAATTCAAAGACCACAATCCATTGTGAATGTGAATTTCCCCACTGAGGGATGAATAAAGGAATATCTTATCTTATTGGAGCAAACCATAAAACATTTAGGTGGTTGCTATGCCCTGGATATGGTTTTGGGGCCATGATTGCCATTGATTCACAAAGCATCTTATGCAATGTATAATAGAAATTCCATTGAGGAACACAATTCAATCCAAGTCTGCAAGTTCACATCTCAGGTCACGGTTCATTAACAGCTTGTAATGGAAATCTGCCTAAGGATGACGTATACAAACATCAGGAACGAGGATACCTTGACTTAAGGTCTTTAACTAAGGCAAATTACCCAACATCAGAATTCACAATAGCCCTTAGTATGTAATAGGTTTTTCAGCCTGCGACCTTTTCAAGCGCTATAAATGAGCCTCTGCTTTTACACATATGGTCACAGAGATGTCAGTCGCATGTCACAAGCCCATGCCAGATCATCTCAACATGATGGATTGGACACTTCAGGGGATGAGGTGACGGCACTACGAATAGAATGATGGAATTGTATATATTTTATTCACAGTGTCAGTCATGGTAATTACATACTATTTCGGAGTTGTTAAGGAAAAGGTCAGAGCCGGAAATGGTCACAGTTGCACCCTGTAATTTAAATTTGATTAGAAAGGAATAGCTATTTTTTTCATAAAATTATTGCATTTTCAAAATAAAGCAAAGAGAATTTAAAAAATATGTTTTGTGGGTTGTCCATGTGGTAAAGTAACTGGATTTTGTTAGTGGACAATGACTAATAAACAAGGCTAACACAGATTTTGTTGATCATGTAGAGATTTTCTAAATATTGGGCGCCCACCCTCTGCATTTAAATCAATCCTGAGTGCATAACAGTGTACACATTACTAAGAGGCATTTTGCAGATAGAACGCATTGATGTACACATTGAACAAACTAAAAAATACATATTTTATACAGATGAAAATGGTTATTTGATTCTAATACATTACGTGTTGACATTTAAAGATTCTTGTGATCATTGATCTGTTGAGAGACCACACAGTTCTAACATGCAAGGATAATGAAGGAAGTCATCAGTCATTCTTGCCTGAGGTGCTGATGCTTGCTTCGGACTATTGACATGATGAAGAGGGACTGCAGACAACGCTGCTTCCTTCAAACATTTAGCACCCTATATGTATGTTTTGTGATGGAAATTAATATGTTTTATAATAAAAGAAATGACAAAATCAATAGTGCTGTATCCTGTATCCTACCTTTGCATTATTTTGACAGCACCACACTCAACAGATTAGCATAATTTTCACATCAGAAGACTGACATCCACATTTTTTATTTTTTGGGCTTTTTTTTTTTCTTCAGGCAAATGCAAGTGAGCCCACAAGAATGAACACCGAACATCAAAACATCGCTGCATCCATGCTGGCTGTGAAGCTGCGTCAGCTCATAATTAGAGCTGTTCCACTCACTCTCAAAATGGCTTACATCAAGTGAAACGAAGTCAGATGCAGGTGAGTATCAAAACAGCTATCTGTTCTGCAGACTTTAACATAATTAATGACGACAGAAATGAAAAAAAAAAATCATTTAACGTAGATTAAAAACATCTTTATAATATCACTATAAAGCCGGAAGATGTACCCGTGTGAAAAATAATGATAAGACTCAAATTCTTCAGCAATCACTAAAAGACAAATTTATAATTTTTAATGCTGGCAACAGCAGAAAGGCATTACTTGACAGAGTGATTAATAATTTTACAAGTATGGAAAGCGAGCACAAGGTTCCTGTGCCAAAGATATCTCAGCAGCAACTGACGTTCTTTAAGTGGCTGTTCATCAAATTATGTCAACACATTATTTTTTTTTTCTTTTGCAAATATAAACAAGGCAGAAGTAAACACATTGTCCCCTACAAATCATGCACTCCATTAGTGACAATATGTCTTGCTGTATTGACCTGTAATTTAAGCATCCCCTGAGAACCAGTTATGAAACGCTATTACGCAGTGGCCAAAAGCACCATTTCACATACTAGCAGTACTCAGTATTTATGTGCATATAGAAGGCTACTTAGGTATTGGGGAGTAGGACGCAGGAATGCCGTCCTTTAAATCTAAATGTAGAAACTGAATAAATTAAAAACAACCTTGCTTAGCATATTACCCTAAAAATCTTGAGAGCCTTTTTAGAAAATTTGACCTAATATTTTCGTAAACAACCAAGAGGCTAGCTTTAGGTAAAATAATAAAATGCCAGTTAATGGTAGTAGCCAATAACTTTGGCTAACTCAAGGCCAAGGTAAATGTCAGTAGGTGGTAACTTTACAAGGTTAAATAAAATACTCATTAGTTGCTTATGTAGAAGTAAAGGGAAAAAAACCCAAAAACTAACCCTTGCCATTTACAGGACTAATGTTTACCTGAATGTTAGTAGGTGGCCGCAATGCTAGTAAGCAGCAACAGCCATTAAGATCTCCCGGCAGACCACCAGTCCCCAACACCAAGTAGGACTAAGGCATGTAAAGCTGCGGGACCTGATGGCATCTCTGGATCCGTGCTCAGGACCTGAGCTAGACAACTGATTAATGTCCTGACTGAAATCTTCAACCTACCACTGGTCCAAGCAGCTGTCTTAAGTGCATTGAGAGGCCGAGGACGCCATTGTCACAAAGCTACATTCCGCCCTCTCCCACCCTGGACAACAGTAACATCAGTGTGAGAATGCTGTTCATTGACTTCATTCCAGCACTCAACACCAACACCATCAAACTCCATGACCTGGGCGTCAACACCTCACTCCGCCCTCACCCTGAAAACTGGCGTCCCACGGGGTTGTGTACTGAGCCCTATCCTGTAGTCCCTCTTCGCCTATGACTGCACTCTACACATGGCTCCAAATGGTGGCTAGTTCCAACAGTGAGTCGGTCCACAGGGAGGAGGTGCAGCACCTTGGGGCATGGTACCAACACACCCTCAAGACTTCAGCCCTGGTCAAGAAGGCTCACCAGCATCT
Source organism: Centropyge bicolor (assembly GCA_037975185.1). NCBI lineage: Eukaryota > Metazoa > Chordata > Actinopteri > Pomacanthidae > Centropyge > Centropyge bicolor. The sequence continues at coordinate 1,753,416 of JBBMOC010000054.1, forward strand.
CTTTTTCTTGAGCTCTTTTTCTTGATCTTCTACAGCTGTACCATCTTATTTTTCAAAAAATGAATAACCTAGTATGTGTTTGTTTTTCTTTCTACACTGTTCATCATTTAATCATATTATAACCTAGTTAGCAATTGGATCAACATATGACAATAGTGACTGAATCAGTGTTTAAATATTCTTTGTCTTCAATGCATTGTTCTGGTTTTGATTATATGTGTGTGACTTGCCATGCATAACACTACTATCACTATACCACAAACACAAAAGCAAATACCTCTAAATAACTCAGTGGTTAAGCTTGAATGTGATCAAATGAGACTCCCTGGAAATGGAGAGTACGGCACGTTCCTGAATAAATATGAGGGAAAGCAGCTGTTACAATTTATCTTTCATAGATGGAAAGATGTTCTTTCACAGGCACAGTCAGACTTCCAAACTGTTCTATCTGTAGCGCAGGAGTGGGATATTCCACATTGTATGAGAGGGGAAAAAGGCACTATATGAAATGTCAGAATGAGAAGCAAAAACAGAAACCACTTTTTGAGAATGTATATTGTATACAGATTTTTTTTATTATTATTATTTCAATTCAGATATGATGGAAATACTCAGGTGACAACACCGGCACTGAAAAGAAAAATAAAGGGAGGAAGGGGTCCTGGACAGAAAGAAGGAATACAAACACTATTAACTCTGTTAGAAGTCTTTGGTCAGACTTTTATAATAAAATAAAAAGCAATTTCTTATTAATATTTTATTATAATGACTGACACTGGTGGGGGTAAAAAAAATGATGACCCTACTATTGATGCAGCTAAAAACTAAGAAACAAGGAAACAGAATGAGAGGAAACAAACTGTGTAGGTAAGATGTCTGGTGCAAAAATGTGTGCAGTTTAGTCTGGTCTTTGCATGCTTAAACTGGGCAGCTCTCGGCAGGACATTACAAAGCTTGGTCCACAAAGAGACCGCTGCGATTTCTGCTTGTGTCATGTCATGTTCAAATTGTTGCTGCTGTGTTCTAAAACTGTATACTTATAGTGGAATATTTAAGAAAATGCTAGTGCAAGTGGTCTTTTGAGCTTTTGGTATCTCCTTACGAGAGAGAGATATTTCAAAATCTAGACGTATTAGGTGGTATATGCGGTAAATCTTTATGGGGATGTTGTGCACCTGTTGCATGGATCAGCTTTTAGACTTAGCCGCTCGCCGGTTGCTGGCAGGCAGTTGAACCACATGCTGTTGTAGTGACAGTGAGAAGGAGCATCCAAATGCTCACGAATGAATTCAAAAACCAACAATGGATAGTTGTCAGCATGGTCACACACTTTAAGACAGAGGGAGGGTTCAAATCCGTCATCAGTTGGAAGTTCGCGGGGCCTGACAAAGACAGTGTGCTCACTCTTCTGGGACACATCCAACAGCTCCTCTCTTCAACCTGCAGTGAGGATCAAATTCAGAGAAATTAAAACCGCGAGTTTTACAAAGAGGACACTCCTGCATGTGAACAAGCCAGTGTAATTGACATGCTATTATAAGCCCATAGTCCCCAAGCTGTCAGTTTAACCAAAAGCTTTCATTTAGCAGTTACATTACTGATCTCTTTTGAGCTATCATATTCGACACCTTCAAAATGATAAATTCATTTGAGATTTTTTAGGCAAACCTAAATTCTACATGTGCATGGTCAATTAAAACCTTGGCTGCAATGAATCACATCAAACACTTCTTTATTTTAAAACAGTCATGGCTATCATAAAAGACGAAAATGTGCAACATGTCTATATTTGAAGCTGAAAAGAGAGTAGGCAGATGAATGGGAGTAGTACAAAAACACAATTTTAGCCTGGGACTGTAAGTAGGTGTAAGAATGGGTGATACTGGAGCTGAGCAGTAGTAAGTTGATAATACTGAACATGTTCATGTTGATTGGTGGATACTCTCATAACCAAGGGTCTACAATGATACTAGTAGAGTACTGGAAAATACCAGTGAAAGGAAGAGATTCAGTGTGCCTCAGGTCTGGGAGACATCTAGTAGAGGTCTGCCAACATTCATTCAATGGCATGCTAGAAGTACGTGGAGGTATAGGTGGTGCTGGATTGGGAGAGAGAATGGTGCATCTTCTTTTGTTCCCCTCCACTGGCTCACTCTCAGAGTTTGTACCAACAAAGATGGGCCTAACAAATAAATTAAACACCCCAAGTCTCAACATTAATATTGATGACATGGCCTGTTCAACACAAAAATGTAGCTGAGACAATATAAAAAACTATACCTGCAAGCAGCTTTAAAATATGAAAACATTTCATTTTTGTTTAAAAATGTCATTTTATTAGTGAGAAGCATCAGCCTTTATTCAAACAAATATTTCCCTACAGCTCCTGATAGACATGTGAGGCTAAATATTACTTGTAACATGAAACTCAGATTTTGACAGACTCATTATTGCACAGTAATCAACACTACTTAAGATGATTAAGATTACATTTGTACAGCTTATGAAATATAGAATGCATTAATGTCCACAAAGTCCAATTTTATTAATAACTCAGCACCTGCATACAAGATAAACTCTTCAAAGTCCAAAATGCTCAGTATTGTGCACTGATCAGCTCTACATGTGCTTACATCGCCATGTGCAGTATGTTCGTGAGTTACATAATGCAATAACCTGAGCATGGTGTTGGATGTACTTTAGAATCATCACACACAAGTTACAGCTGTGAAACTAGTGACCATGAAGTTGAATTTTGTTGAGTCTGTGCTGGAGCAATTCAACAAAATCAACTTAAAAAAAAAAGTAGAGGAGACTGATCCTCACTCTTAGCTGGTGACAATACCTACATCGACAACCCAACAAAATATACTTTTCAATGATAACACATCATTCTTGTGCTCGAGCTGCAGAAGAGTGGTGAAGGCTTGGGTGGAGATAGAGACTGGGAATATTTTCTTTCCAGTTATTATTTATCTTCTGCCTGCTCCTTCTCCCCTGGTCCGGTCCACTTTCAGATACATAGCCTGATCAACTGAAGATGTTGCAATCTTGTGCACAAATGTACATGTGCTTACTGGGTTCTTCTCAATCATTTGTGACTTTCCTCCAGGTGATTTAGTTTCCTAAAATGAATATTGTAAACCCCCCTCTCGGTGTAAATGTGAGTTTGTTTGCAAGTTGTTTTGTAAGGTCCAGGTTAGAAGCTGGCCAACCGAACCTTATTCCTTCTGTTTTCTGTATGTTGTTTGTATGCCAATAGCACCTTCAGGTAGTCATCAAGTACAACAGACGAAGCAGATTACACGTGGCAGCTTCATTATATTTTGCCCGCAGCTCCAGAAACGAACCAGCACTCTTATATTGGAATATTACTGCCCCTAGGTTTGCTGTGTGAATTACTTTGTGACAATTTTTAACGCAAATTTATTTGGGTAGCTGCATGCAACCACAATGTAAACTGAGCTGACAACTGGTCCCTCTACAAGATGAGCCCTCAACACTGTAATGCAGACGTCACCTTAAGATGGCCTTTGTGCGAAAAAGTGGATTTTTCCAAATAAACATGCAAGTAATCGCATTACCAAACCTGTACTTTAGCCCTGGAGGTTGAAGTTGTCCATTCGACCTTAATCATCTGGTCTGAGGTCTACAGTGTTAAATAATGTTATCCCTATGAAAAGATAACTAATCTGTTGCAGCACCTTAATATTCAATTAGTCATCAATTTTGAACCCTCTTCCACTCGAGGTATAACAAACAGTATGTGCAGAAAGCAGGACAGGGGAATATATTAGGGATGAGCTGGATACTCGTTTCAGACGAGTATCCGTTACGGATAAAGCATTTTTGACTAATACGATTATGATACAAGTAAAATCCGTCAATATCCGTGTTCGTGCTGAAGGAAAATCCTCATTGTGTAACTGACTGTCTTCGCGCTCTGTGATTGGCCAGTCACACACAGTGCCTGCCCCTCCCTACACAGACACGTCTCTGAACGTCTCTCTAACATACTGAGAGCTGAGCGTCGGTCAATGCTTCCGCTCAGGTCGGATTTTTTTTATTTTATTATTTTTTTACCGTCTGCTTGCTCTTAGTTTGGCTGGTGATATGAAGTCAGTTGAAAAACTTTGCTTGTACTGAACACGGTGCTTTTGAGAAGAACACAGTGAACAAGGCTGGCATATTATTTCCCTGCTAGCCATCACTGGATGTTTGCATGAATCATGGAGTTCACTCAGATCATTAAAAAATTAACAGTCTTACAGACCATTTATACACATATACACATATAGCTGAACATACAAATTAGCCTATATTAATATTTTTATTGTATGTGGCTGCATGCAGTATCTGACACTTTCTCACTGTAGTTCATGAAAATAATATTTTAAATATTATTGAGATATACTGTATATAGGCTTTGAATACAGTAGATTAGCAACTTCTGATCAATCCATGGGACGGCACCGCCCACTCCGAGTACAGATACAGATACAGATAATGGAGATGGTTAAACAGATGCAGATACAGATAGTAGTGTACTCGCTCATCCCTAGAACGTATCATATAAGCTGCCATGCCGTCACTATAGGCTTACATGGATTTCAATTCAATTCACACTTCTGGGCGGTTTAGAGTTTCCAATCCACTTGCATTTTTTTGTAACCTACTGTGAAAGAAGAAGGGTACAGCATGCAAATACTTCTGAGAAAGGGAATAGAATCCAGGTCAGTCTCGCTGTGAGGTGACAGTGCCACTGTGCCTCCTTGTTATAATTGAGTTGCAAACAGTACTTCAGCTACAGCTTTGCTGATGCAATTTTCAAAGATTACATAAAAGCAAGTCTACAACAGAGTCTCCAAATCACATCAAGTCAACCTTCATTTGTTTGGCACATTTCATAGACAAGGAACATCAGGGTGATTTTATATAAAGAAATAAAAGTCAAGTTTGGTCATGTCAAGTTTGTACAGGGCAGACTCGCACTGCGACCCAGACCAAACTCTAAATAAACTTTATAATTTTCAATGTGATATATTCCAAAACACATCAGCTGTATAGTTACATAAGCAACACAGAGTGAGGAAAAACTGCATAGTGTTCATAATGCCATATCAAAAATAACTACAGTATTTCACAACTTGTTTAAAAACAAATTAAACATTTCTTTCAAGCCTGTATTTTGAAATCCAATGCATGTCCAATTAAATTTCCTGCATTTCTTATTATGTCTTCTAGCAGCCTCATCTCATACCAACTTAAAGGTGCAATATGTAAGAATGTGAAGCAATTTGCATGTATTATTCACTTTGTGTTGCCAATGTATGAACAGAATGTAGCATTTCTTTAAAAGTGAGGGCCCTCCCTGACTTTTTGGATTCATGTAACAGCCTGATTTTTACGGTTTTTCCTGGAAAATCCAAAGGATATGACATTATACATGCTCTCGAGTACCTTGCCTCTCTTCCGCTCCCCTAAAGCGCTGACAATGTGCAACACTAATTAATGTTACTTTGGAAACTGAGACCGCCAATGTCAAAAAACAACTGGCACCCACCACAACACATAATCCAACACATTGTCCAAAGTCAAAGCTCACAATACTGTGAGCCTGTGAGATATGTTGTGATATTGTTGTTTTCATCCAGACCCCCAGGGTGAATCTGGCTGTTGCTTCATAATGTTATTAAGCAAAGAGTAAGCTAGTGAGTGTCATTAAGCCAGTCGTCCAAATAAAACAAAGGAACATTATAGATAGTATGTCATGGTTTAGGGTTATTTGTTGTTTTTTCTAGTTTATTTACACTACTTTTCCCCCTTGTTTATATGCCTCTGTTTTTGGTTTATGTTTCTAAAATTTAGTATTAGTGTTTTATTGTTTTTTTCTGTGTGGCTGTTTTTTGTTCAGGCTTAGCTTCAGTGGCTGGGGGCGTGGTCTTAAGTGGCAGAGGGCGTGGTCTTCAGTGGGCTGCTCTTCATTTACTTCATTACTGGCAGCTTAAAAACCCTGATCTTTCTCCTGCAACTTGCCAGATCGTTTGCCTATCAAACTCTTAGTTTTCCATGGACATTATGATCATTACCTGCTTTCTTGTACTTTGTGTCTTTGTCTCCCGTGCCTCATGAGCCTCTTGATCACCTGGTGGAGACCTATGTCATCTAGCCTCAGCACCTCTACCACAAACCGCCCAGCCTCAGACCACTAGTGATGTGTCGGTCGCGAATGAACCGGTACAAAGAGCCGGCTCTTTGAAGTGAACGGCTCGAGCCGATACATGTCATTGAGTGAGCCGTTCTTCCCGCCTCGCTCAAGCGCTGGCAACAATGAGTGGTTATACGTAGTGATTGAGTAGTCTCTGCACCAATGGGCGGTCGCTGAGAACCATGACGCAATCAAACTGGGACTCCACACACACACGCGCGCGCAGTGCGAAGTGAGCAACTAGCATGCGATCGGTGGACAGACAGCTCGCGGAAGGAAAACTAATGGTGAGAAAGATTTAAAATGAAAAGAAGCAGTATTTGGTCACACTTCAGTCATGTTGATCATGCGAAGGCAGAATGCTTATTTCAACACACAGTAGGCTATTGTTATTATTACCATGAGGACACATTTGTTCAGACTGTGTGTTTGAATAAAAAGACAAACTAAATGAGAAAAAAACATTGATAAACCCTGGTGCTTTGTAAAACATAAATAATGTATAGGTTGTTAATTAGTTCTTTGGATGGCGTTAGATTGGCCTATCAATTGATTGCAATTACTTTAAATCAATACTACACAATTAATTGTGTGCCCTGCTAATTTTCCTCCATGGGGCCATGGTAGGATCACGTCGTTGCCAATGCAATGTCACAAGCCAAAGTAGTGCAAATTACACTGGGTGGGAACTTATAGGCCTAGTTTAAAAATGAGCCGTTTCAGAGCCAAAAGAGCCGGCTCAGTAAGGTGAGCCGAGCCAAATGTACCGGATCACCAAGAAGAGCCGAAATTCCCATCACTACAGACCACTGAAGCACTTTCCTCTTCACCAGTAATTCTAGTGACAGTCACTTCTTGTTTTCTTGTGTATTCTGGAGTTTTGTTATTAAATCCATTTTACCCTGTCCCCTTGTCTGTGTCTCAATCCTGGGTCCAGTTTAAGAAAACCATATCTGTCACACAGTAGCGCTTTTCTTTTGATTATAATTTATTTTTTTCTAGCATTCAGCGCTCATTTCAGTACTCACTATGTCACTGTTTCAGCCGTTGATGCTCGCTTATGCAGTGAAAGCGTGAGCAACAGGATGCAGACTGCAGTTCCGTCAACGGCCACCGGTGTCCTAAAATTCCACGTAGAACCTTTAATGTCACAATATTTATTTCTACAGCAGATTCAAAGCTGCAGTATGAAAGCTCCAACAATCGATCATACTTTCCTTCAATGAATTCTGACCATGAAGATGGTCCTGTTGAAACTGATGAAAAGAGGGAAGAAAATGTGAGCTGGAAATAGATGAAGATAAACAACAAATAAGACACAGGCAAGGGGAACAAGGACCCTTGATTTACCTAAAGGATTGAAAAGCTGACATTGTGCGGTGAGCAGCTTTTCTACGTAAATAGAATATCTAAACTTGGAAGTTGAGTCATCCACTCATGATAAACTCAGGTCAGACACCAATCGTATTTGATGAAGCCAGCTGCACATTGTTCTAACAGTGGGAATGTTAAGATTTCATCTGTGTCTGACAAATGATGATTAAAAACAAGATGTGAACACGAATGCACTACAGGGACAGACGAATTAAGGAGATGAGCAACTCGCTGAAACTGCTGTCATGCCAACTGATTTACGAGGGAGACGATGTTGCAAATTTATTATCTGACACATCTGAGGTGATATTTGGTCCTATTCTTGGAGAACCTTTCGGCCAGTCATCCGGATGACACTTTGATGCATCAAATAAAGCTGCAGTTTTGAAGATTCGGCGCTAATTATCACATCAGTCATCTTCTACCAACATAGCAACTCATTACTTGAGACACAGCATCTGGAGGTGATGAAGCTGACAGCACAACTTCTTAAAATGATGTATCACCAGAAGACTTCACAGGTTCAGTCTTGTGGATGATTAGCCAGTTCAAGGATTCATCACTGCTCGCTGATACTCAGATGGCGTTTGAGATGAAAGTTGAAAGTAAACAGGCATGAACTTCCTGATCTCGAGGATCACATGCGTGTAACAGTTCCAGTGCAACAGAATTTTAGTTCAATTAACTTTTCATGGTGAGGTGATATGGCTGAGTATAGATTAACAAGAGAAAGATGTAATTTCAGGCTATCAAAATGATCCTTTGCTAATTGGCCCAATGTATCATTCAGCAGGCCAAGAAAATATTGGCTCTTCTGGAAATGATGACAAAATGTATTTTAAAAAAAAGCTGCCAACATTTTGCAGAATCCTTGTTTCATTTTACATCTACAACATCTGATTTGCACTGTTGTTTGGAAAAGTTGAGAATCACATTCTAATCTTAATGCTGGTTGATGTACTCCATATCTGACCAGGCTGATAAATTTAAGTTCAATCACTTGTGCCAACCCTTGAGTGTCTGCCACGGTGTGTGTATGCATCGGCCTGTTGTGTGTCTTCGGTCTGTGACTTTTGCAGGTTTCTGGTTGGGTGGAGCTGGAGAGACATCAGTGAAATGATGGCAGCTGGCCACTGTTTCAGGCTATTTAAGACCTGCTCCGTTCTTGCAGTATGTGTTCCCTGGCATTACGCTGTGTTCTTTTGACATTTTTGGCTTCTGTGTAGATTATTCATCAATATTTCATTTAGCCTGGTGTGCTTTCCAACTTCAACTCATGATTTTGGCATTTTGTTACTTTCAGTGTGTTAATAGTTGGAAATAAAAAAAATCCTTTATTTATTCATTTATTTTTTCACCCCTGCAGGTGTTTCTTCTTGGGTTGGATTATAACAAATTGGGGGCTTGTTCTAAATCAAATCGAGTTAAATCAAGAAAGATTGGCCGGTAAAACACTTTGTTTCAAAGTGATGTTGATATGGAGTGTGTGGAGCGCTTTGTTCTGATTTGGCAGCTGTAGTTACGAGAATGTGTTCCCTTTGTCTGTGTCAGAATATGAGTGACTGGGATTCCCTTTTTGGTATTCTTTTTGTTGGAGGCAAATTTTGGCCTTTAGAAATAGTTTTTTTTTTTTTTTCTTGTGATGGAATTGCAAATCACTTTGTGTCTTTGCAGTTTTTGTTTTAGGTTGCAAAGCTAGGAGCATGACTAAGGAAGCTAAACATTGATCACGTTTGTGAAAATACTATGTTAAAGCCACTTTATGTAACCATTATACCTTACAATAAAAATCATTTTAATGGTACAGACTTATAATTTCCATGCCCCAAAAGCCTTTACTGCAAATTTGATTAAGCGGGCACAATTTCCTGCCTAACATTTCACGGTGCTGGGTCACAGACCACCAAACCAAGAGATCTTCACGGGTCCAAAAATTCATGCCTGAACCCAAAAATGCACTACCCAGGACCAAACCGGATCTGTTTATCATTGGAAAGCTGGGACTCAGACTCAGAAATTTCAGAACTTAACCCAGTCTTCACACAGGTCCAAAAAACGCATGCCCAAAAAAGAGCCAGAAATGTAATACCTGGAACCAGAACCATCTGCTATTTGAAAGCTGGGACCCGAACCCATGCAAAAACGAGAAATGCCAGACCCGAACCCGGCTGAGAGACACAGAGCCGACTGTCACCAGTTTCTCCCCTGGGCCTGGCTGTGATGCATATAATCCATCCTCCTTGCCAAGTAAAGTGGAATGTAAAATGCTGTAGATCCAGATTTTCCATTATTTGACTCTCTTCTGTCATGATGACAGATGACAAGGCCCATTTAAATCAGTTTTGTTGCACGCAGCAAAATAAAGATAACTTTGATTGTTTGCCCTTTTGAACTATAATAACAGTTGCTCCTTTGTTGCCCCGGCTGCTAAAGTTAGAATTGCTTATTTCCTATCAACTGCTCTCCGAGCTCCGAACTCTGGGAGCTCAGAGCACCGGGGGAGTGTTGGTGTTTACACTTCCGGCACAGGAGCTTTGGACCATCAGGAGGAGGAAGGAGGAGAGGAAGTTTTCAGGCCGAGGAGCGGTGCCAGAATGGGCATCAGAGCCGGGCAAGCAGGCTGCAGAACGGGACTTAGCAGCCTCTGAGGACATCATGGCACAGGTGAAGAGACTGAACAGGACATTTACGGAGGAAGCTAAGAAGAGAAAAAGAAAGCGTGACCGAGCAAGAGGTTTTAGTCTTTGGCAGGGGAGACATACATCAAGCTGGCCTTCTTGCTGTTGCACTGATAAGTAATATTAGCTGGCTTGTTTTGTTGTTGCACTGGCTGCATTAGAAAAGTTGTCGACTCGCTAAATGCTGATTGTTAATACTGTATATTGTATATGTATTATAACAAATTTATGTATACGGCTGTCTATATTAACAACAGTGGTGTGTAAGTGAATTCCACTAAGAAACTATAGAGGCACCAAATGAAAATACATAACGTTGCTTTAAGCTGTCACCTCTTTGGATGTAGAGGTTTCCCTTTTGGGATTTGTTGGACATGTGGGATAAAAGTGGTTGGAACAGTTGATTAAGGAGCACATCCCTAGTCTTAGCAGGTTTGGCAGCTTGCCAGCAGAAATAAACATGGCAGCAGACCAGAGCTGAGTTGGTTGCTTGGTTAGGCAGGTAGAGCTTTAATTAAGAAGTTGCTCATGTGAATGTTTATGCTTTTCTATATATATATATATATATATATAAAACTAATTTGTATGCAGTCCAAAGTCAGGCTTGTTCTAAAGTGTAAATCGAAGGTAAAATTTATGTCATATACAGAAGGAAGAAAGGAGCTACTGTATTGTAGTGTAAGTATTCTTGGGTGGAAGCATAAATCCAGAGCATCAATCTCAGACCATTAAGGCAATAAAAATTCTTATAAAGGCTGTAAGACCAGCAGAGTCAGAAGAGAAGATAATTCATTCACAACTGAATAAATCAACATCTTTTTATTTCTTGTTCACACAATCCTGCCAACACTCCTGTTTTTCCTGGGTTTCTCCCATATTTCTCCCACTTTTTTTTCACAGTTTTTTTCCCAGGAATTTGCGAGACCCTCAGTTGTTATGAATAATCGTCATATATGGATCCACAAGTTTTGTATATTTGTCTGATGTCACCCAAGTTGCCAGATCGTCTATAAAACATACACACAATCCAAACACTTCATTAAATTTCAACCTCTCGTTGCAACCTGATTCAAGGCCCTATTGCTTTTATACAGTTTTAAGTTTAGCACATCTTACTTACTGTAGGGATAATAAAAACTTTGAAAGAAACTGTCAGAAATCTTATCAGCAAATGTGTTGGGGTCAAACAAATTAAATAATTGAAGAAAATGTCACTCTGTGATGAAATCATTAAAACTCAGAGTAATTAATTATCTCAAAACGTCAGATCATCTTCCATTTATTAGAGACCCGAATATGATACCTAAAAAAAAGTCCAATCTATTCCTCTTTCAGAACCACATTGGTTTCGCTCTATTTCCCAAACTGCCAATGCCCTGTTGTCTTTTTGTTTAAACAGACATAACTGCCGGACTCCTGGACCTGCAGGGGCTACCCGAAAGAATTACAGGAACTGTATGGCTCCAGAACAAATGGGGGACTCAACCTGTGACACCCATGAAAGATGATACTTACAGCAGCATATTTCTTCCAGACATTATAAGGGCGATGATGAATGAAAGAGGACAATGGACAGGGAGCATTTTCAAGGTATAGATGCCAGAACCTGATAGCCTTCAGGGCCAGCGGGGACATGTGGGAGTCCCATTCTTCTATTGGCTTGAAGATAGAGAGACACTCACCTCTCGCTAACCTCTGGTGTCAAGGCCCCGTGAAGAAGTGGAGACTCAGCCCGAGGGAAGGAGTTTATGATTTTGATAAAATGCCTCCAAAGGGCTGCTCTTTTTCCAATATGGCTGCCATTATTATGTTTTGAGGGTGCGAACGGCTGCATGGTTTGCTTGAGATTCGCTGAATTTGATAAAACTTCAATGTACTTTTTCCATCAAAATAAAAGACTCTGAATCATTCACATCCAAATACTTTGACATCACTGGTGACCTCATGTCTCTTCAAGACATGTCACTTCAAGCCCACTAGACCACAACGCCAAAAAATGTCTGGAATGACTCATTGTCTGAACATTAAAGGTTTTTTTTGTTTTTTTTAAATGGGTAATTGCTAAATTTAAAGGCTTCCTTTTTACGGTTTCATTAAAAAGCCATTAAAGCGGATATAGAAAGCACAACATTGGCGTTGAGGTTAATTTCCATGGGGATTTTAAAGACAATCTCTCTCCGGCCCAGAAGTCATTCAGTCATGTTGTAATGCCAGTTGGTAAAGGTCGATGGAGAAAGACCGGGGGAGCCTGGTGCCAGAGAAAGAAAGATTAAGATCCAGGGTATTGATAAACTATCACTGACAATACAAACAACCCTCTGGGAGCTTGTGACATGTTTTCACTGACTGAAGTCTCTTTCACCAACCACAAGGGATGGTAGAGTTTAATTATAGCAAACAATGTGATAGTTGTGTGGCATGGATTTATCTACGCTGCTTTATCCGTTTTTTTCTCTCTCCTGATGAAATACTTAAAAACATGCAGCGCTGTGGGAGGACAAGAAAGTCATCCTTGTTTTCATTCTCTCCCCCTAATCAGTATGTAACAGATATACTGTACTGTCAATAATTCTTGATCTTTGTAAACCTTGAAGGATAAAATGACTACGAGCAGCAGTGTGTGTTTCTCAAATAAAGATCACAATTCCCACAAACCTTGACTTCTGACGCAAGAGCATGCTGTTTCTCCCCGAACATAAAAACAGTTAGGGGTGTAATGATACATTCCACTGACAGGCTGGTTTGATTCTCGGTTGAAAAACAAACCACTTATGTCAAACTGTTTTTTTTTTTAGCATTATTTTTTCAATCACGATTTTTCAATTGATTTTGGTTCATTCCTCAAGACTTAAAGGTGAACTCCATACATTTTGCACACAATGGTTACTAGTCAGGGCAAGCTCTCCTCAGCTGGTGCAAACAGTGTAATATCCTCTGTGGCTCTGGAGGGAGCTTTCTGAAGTCTGAGAAAATAGCCCTTGATGATGTCATCAGGGGGTTATCTCGCCTTGGGCTCGGAGACCACACATCATAAGAGAAAGCCTGTGTTACAAACCGGGAGCAGGGAGCATGAAAGAGGACAATATTTCCCCAGAACGGAGGGTCTTATAAACAGAATCTGCTGGTGGCATTATGGTGGTGCAATCCTTCATTGCTGGAGTACCCATTTAAGTATGTATAGTTTTTAATTAAGAGGCTGCATGGCTGATGTCTATAGTGTATTCTTTTTTTTATGGGTTATAGTAAGTCCTTTATTAAAAATCCCCAAGTGTTCTGAAGATGAAGTGAACTGTAACTTTTATTGTCAAGGCCCTCAGATAGCATAATCCACTCTTTACCTTTAAACCATCAGTATGGATAAGAAGAAAAAAACAACTTAAAAAAGAGACCTCATGGATAACACCAGGCGTATAGCAAAAAGTAGGACCTCCTAGAGGACTGACTACACATACACACAGAGGTAAAACTCCAGGAAAGTATTCACACAGAGTAAGGAGAGAGAAAGAGAGAGAGCTGAGGCTGAGTCTCCTGGAAGATGAAGATCCAGATCTATGATGCCTGGAATAAGGCATCGACAGCCAAAGAGAGAGAACGAGAGAGGCCCCAGAAGAGCAGATGGTCCGCTACAGCAATGCCTTGATACTGAAAAGACAAGACGGGAGGAGAGATAGACAGAGAGAAGGAGAGAAAGAATCACCATTTGGGTTGTTTGTTTACTACAAAACTCACTTTTATGTACATATTTGAATATTATAAACCACCTACACATTTTTGCATTACACCAGCCTCAACTCTCTCCCTAGTTTGGAGCATTGTGATTGTTGGTTGCTGTGTAACTACTTGTCTGCAAGGTGCAGTGCTTGTTATTGTAAATGGATGCAGCCGTATTTCTATGGTGTTTAGGTGTCTGTACTGGGTAATGGACGAAGGCTAAGAGAGGTTTTTTTGATTTATTTATTTATTTATTTTTTGCTGTGAATAAAGTGACTTCTTATCATTGAGTTCAACCCCATGAACAGATGTCCTCCACAAAATGACCACATTCATTTGATGATTACCATATGGATTTGTGCTCTCTCTCGCTCTCTCTCTCTCTCTCTCTCTCTCTCTCTCTGTCTCTCTCTCTCTCTCTCAGTCCTCCCTGGCTATATGAGCTCTCCTCTCGTCCAGCATCATTTGGCTGCTCAGAAACCAAACATGTGTTCGCAAGAACAACTTCATTATGCTCCTGTTAGTGTGACAACACATAAATCACAGTGAAGTTTGGCTATCCTCTCCAACACAAACACCCATGCACAGACAGAAAACACGGACACACACAGGCACACACCACCGCCACCGTACAACAACTGTGACGGTGGGGGAGAGCTTTGCCTCTAAAGCCGGCTTGGCTCTAATAGAGGGGGGGGAAATCCTTGGGTCAGCTCTTTATGTCTTTGGGGACAATCAGGAGAGCAAAAAAGCAGATTGCTGCAGACAATTTGATCATCCGCTCCTGGGCATGGGCTCTCCATTACCTGACTGAAATAGGCCTCTCTCAGGAGGCCTCAGGCCTCATTGAACAGGAGAGGTGGGGACGGTAATTATATCTTGGGCCAACCCCAAATCGCTTCCCATTAGTCTGCTTCCCACACGTAGCTGCAGTATCCTCGATACGTCGCTCGCAGCCCCCACCCCGGGCCATGTTGACATGCTGTTGCTGTTAACTGTGTCCTAATTTATTAGGACCTTAATTGTGTGTTGCCGTGTTGGTTTTGGCCCGTGTTCACTCAAACATCAGCCTGGAACAGAGAGGTGGCGCTGAAGGGATTCTTCTGTCTCTCCTTATTGGCTCCCTGTCTTTTCTTTCCAAAGACATCTCTATCCTTCTGCAGCAGCTCTTCTCTCAAACAATGTCTTTCTCTTTATGAGGACATACAAAAAAGTATTCCTCTGTGACAGGAAATTAAGTATTAAAATAATTAAAAACTCCAAGCAGATTGTGGGAGCCAAAGGCCTTTCTACAACTGTCTTTGTTTAATAAAAAAAACAAAAAAAATGCACCGACAATGCAGGGGAGACTGGCCAATCAGAGAAGCTGCACTACAAATGAGGTCAAGGGAGCCTGGTTCCAGGTGTCGCACAAATTCCCGAGTTGTGTTCCTGATGCCCTCCTGGGGGTGGGAGCATGCATATACACATGCACAGGCCCACATATATATGCACACACACGCTTGTTTCCTCTATCACACACACATTCACACGCTGTTGCTCCCCACTGAAAGAGAGACACCTGCCTTCCCAGGGCAGTTGACCTGCAGGAGAACAGAGTGTCGGACCGAAACTCATCAGCTCAGCCAACCACAAACGCCGGCCTCTTAGGGCAGCAGTGCATGGTGGGACCTCTGCACCTGTGGTGAATTGGCTTTTATTCATTTATGCAATCGGTTACCTTGTAGCCTCAGCATGGGATGAAATTGAATGCGGTGAATTCAAGTGATTGGCCTGGGACTTGACCACAATGAGGCAGCTCACAGAATATTTTATTCTGTTGTTTTTGGCTTAGTTTTCTTTTAAAAAATAGTTTGATATTTTTGGGAAATGGTAAATATATGGCTTCATCTAGCAGCCAGCTGTAGTTTTACATTGGGTTTTCTACTGGAATATTTAGTCTTTAGCTAAGCTCTGAATAATAATTTAAGTTATTTAATAATTTTGTTCATTTGAATTTCATATTCTTTTGCATTGTTTTGTTTGGTGGCATATTAAACTAATCATCTGTCATCAATCACTGTTATGAAAGCTGTAATGAAAACCACACAACAGTCAGTGAGGCCTCTTCCTCCGCAATAACATGAACACATCACTGACTGAGGGACATTGAGCTAATGGCAGAACAGCGAAACAGGTGAGCATCCCTTGTCTGTTGGCAGAAGAAACATGTTCGAGCTCAGACTGACAGCTCCCGCACCGTGGAGAGATAAAACTCATCCAGTATTGATGAGCCCGTCTCTGCACTGATCCAGCGAAGGACGTCAGAACACTGGAGTGAAGAAATATGCAAAAGTGGCACACAGCATGTTTCTATCCTATGTCCGCGCTTTTCTACTTTTCCCACCTAGTCTTCAATTTCCCTCTTACTCTCTCTGCTTCTGTTTCTAACCTTGAAATATAAGGAACCTCCCAAGAAACAGATAGTGGCTTTTTCACATTCTCCTTCAGTCAGTTTCTCACCAAAGGTCCCTCTCATGTAATTGCTTTCAAATTGTCAGCACAGAAAAATCCTCCCTCCCTCCCTCCCTTCACTCGCCCAACCTTTACTTTAAGCCTGACAACCATCTGATGACTGCTCGACAGCGAAAGTTATCAATAATTGAAGCCGCGATCGCTTTGGGGATGTTGTTTTTTTGCAGCTGGAGATGACATGATTTTCTATTTCTTCTCCACCACAAAGACGCAAAATGAGTACAATAAGCTTGTTTATCGTCCCGCTTTCATCCAACACCATTACAGTAAAGACAACATGTATTACTCGATTCATCATTGTGGAGACCCGCCAAGTATCGAGGGTCTGTTCTGATCAAATAAACTCGAGCTTGCTCTCCGCACCAGCTCCCTCTCATGAGGATGGCACGTGGTTTTTGAGTATAGTGTGGATTCTATATGAATACTGAATGAAGGATCGCATTCATTCTGCGTTCATAGGAATTCAGTTTGGAGAAAAGCGATGAAGAGATAACATTCTGCTTCCCCTCTCTGTCTGAGAGATGATTCACAGTTTTGCCTCCCAACTCCAATTAAGAGTATTTATCTTGGCTCAGCAGGTCTGTGCATGTGTATCTTTGCACGCATGGTTCATGATGCACTTTTTAAGGTGCACCTGTATGTGCATGTCTTCTGTATGAATGTGCTTGTGTCTTCATACGAGCTTGTGTGTGTGTGCGTGTGTGATGCTGCAGATGCTGCGCTACAGCAGGTGTCCTTGTGGTCTGAGTGCATTATTCAGGCTCTGTGGGCAGGTGCAGCCTCTGACACCATCTCTCAGGACTCTCATTTTTCAGCCCCAGCTGCACTTTAACAACACTGATGGTTTTAACTGGAAAAAAAAAATCAAAACCTGTCTATTCAGTGTAGTGCTCAGCAATGCTGCTCTTTTTCTTTTTTTCTTCTTTTCTTCACGCATTCTCAATCCTTACCCTGCCAACATGGGGGGGAAATTTTGCGAAACATTCCCAGAAAAATAGCAGCCAAGACTGAGCAACCGAGTAAGTGGGTAAGTGATTAGTTTTGATTTTTAAGGTACAAAAAGTGTCTGACAGACACACTCCTACACTCAATAAAAACAACACCCTTAACTGCTTTTAAGTCTGCTTAAAGTGTTGCTAAGATACAGAAATTTCTTTTGGCCGGGGCTCCGTCAATAACGTGATCAAGGGAAGAAACACACAATAATGTCTGATATGTCTTTTGTATGCGTTACTATAGCAACTATGGCAAACTGCAGCCCGGGAGCAGGCAGGTGAATGACAGGTAGTAAGTGCACAAGCTGCATGCAGTGTGTCCACATGTGCTGGTGTGTGCGTGTGTGTCTGCAGGTGGGAATCTGTTTTGGGATCAGCTCGCAAAACCGGAGCAACAGAGGAAAGCTTTTACCGAGCCGGTCTCGGTGGAGGGCAGATTTGCACATACACTTTAGTTTTAAAATCACGGTAATTCAAAGTAATTTAATCATTTCCCCTGAAAGAATTTGTAATTGCGTAGGACTCAGCTGTGGCAGCTTTGTTAAGAATCTCCAAGTGTGAATTCAATGCATTCTTATATCTCCAGAGATGAGAGCAGATATCATTTGTTCTTAGCTAAGACGAGAGCACGGGGGCTCAACAGGCTTTTTAAATGATAATATTGTCATGCATCGCTGCCATAAGATTGCAGTGGTTTTGGATCATTACAGGGTTGTTAAGGTGCAGTGGTGGCCCCATCACTCTATCTTAGATAAGATATGCAATCAGAGAATGAATACTTTATTTCATGCTAGATTTAAGCAGGTTGCTCAGCTCATTTCAAAATGTCGTGCACAATCGTGTCTTTTTGTGCTTTTTAATTTTTAAGATTCATCGTTGCTCAGTCAATCAAAAAGCAATCATGCATATTCAGAGGCAACAAACAGGCCTAAGCAGGGGGACATGGGTAGACATTATTACTTTCAGCGCAGAGTTTATTTCCCATAACACCTAACAATACATTGTGCGAAGCTGCTTTGATGCACATTATCACAGATATTCTCTGTAGCAGATTTTTGTAAAAGTGACTTCCAGAAATAACCCTGTGATGCAAAGCAATAAATAAGACTGTCAGAGACCGTTACCTTTAGAGAAGTACATTAAAGGGAATGGTGCCCAAGAGGTGCTGGTGATAGAGAATGAATGTTCATTATCATAATGACACTCTACACAAAATGCCACCATTCCGTGACAACCTAAACCTCCTGCTTTTTGATATGGCGTCTCTCTTCATGCTGTTCTGTTCAGTTCTGACACCGCTGTGGAGGATAGCAGCGTGAGAGCTTTCAGCGAGTGTGTTTCTGACGTGAAAAATTTTTCATCTCATTTGTCACTCTGAAGGAAAAGAGACACATCAAAATTGAGTATAGCACACGCATGAGATAAACTGAGCTCATGAGATAAATATGCTCATTTCATTCCACACAGGATGTCAGTAGTGGCAGGTGTGTTTAGAAGTATGCATCTCATTTTGAACCCCACAGTGTAGTGTCGTGAGGAAGGGGGAGGGGGTATACTGTATGTTTAGGAGTCATGCAGTGCTGTGGGCTGTGGCAGCGGACATGACAAGTCCTGGAGCAATGAACCTTAGTGGTGTACGGCGGCGCCACCAGGGATTTTGGACACCATGAAAGAATATGATCTTGGGCCCCCATAGATCACATACATAGGCCAGTATAGTATAGTGGATCCTATAATAGTATCAACACCATAATTTTAACCACTAGCATTTTCTGAAGAGATTTCATATTAAGGACCCTAAATCATTTCCTCAGATAATTATTTTCATGTATTATTTTTTGAGGGCTCCTGTCAGCCCAGGGCCCTTGGACTCATCCTAGCTTCCTCCCCCTTTTAACGGCGCCCCTGGCAGTGGAGCTGTGACCCGGAGTGTGCGACCGTTAAACCTGTCCAGAGGGGGTCAGAGAGCAGGGAGTGCTGCTGCCACATTATCGCCCACCACAAGGGAGATGACTGTGAAAGTAGACGCATCAGAAACCTCACAAGGAAGATTTGCAATCAGGCGTGAAACATATAACGTGAAAACATTAAATTAAACAGAGTTGACCACTGGCTTGTTTTATGAATTTTACAGCATATGCACATATAACACCAGCCCCTTTATGGTACAAGTTGCCAGTGTTCCTCTAATATCTTATAGTGCATTTTATGGACCTTAGAGAATTGGAACCATGCTGCCCCCCCCCCCCCCAAATCTTGTATCTTTGTGTTATTAGTGATATTAACATGAAGGATGTGGCATCATTCGCCCTGAAGTAAGCGCTGGTTGGTTGAGTTACTGCAGAGGGCAATATATTGTGTATATATGGTATACATATGGTGTTCAGTGTGGAGTTGTTAGGAGGTGGAAATTAGCTTTCTTAAGAAAAATAAAAACCCAAGAAAACAGCATTTAGAAAAGATGGTCCTGATTTTTTGACAACAATTTTGAGTCACTCATCCGTAGAACAGCATTGCATGAAAATGAAGTTGTTACTTAGTAACTTGTAATGTGATTACTTTTTTCAGTAACAAGTAGTGTCAATATTAAAATAAGTCAATAAGTGAGAGTTCCCAATCCCAGTAACACTGTTCATTGACATTTTGGGGATTTGCTTTGCTGTCTCACCAGGACTAGATTGAAGGTTTTTAGATCAATTTCACTTTCAGAAAAGATTACTGCTGTATATATTTTTCTATGTGTATATATAAGGGCTGAAGGTCGGATGAAGACGCTGACCTCTAGCAGATGAGCAAGAATATGCCCTCCAGTACAACGTTGTCTTTTTACACATTGTGTGTTCTTAGCTGACTTGCCAACATTCGTCACATTTGAAAGCCTACATTCAGGAATCCTCAGGCTTTTGTTCAGAACTGTGAAAGTGAGCTCTATGGCTTTACTGTGTGGAGGACAACAGTGCTGCATACAGTCACTAAGCTGGTTGGTGATGGTCAGTAAATACAAATCGTAGGCTGGCTGAGTGTTAAACCATTACGTCTCATTTTATTGTCACATATTAAATAAAGTGGGTATTAGGCTTTGGAGATGGGCCGATTAATGGAAAGTAATGTAATGAGTAATATTACAAATTATTTTTTTCAATCCCACAGAACATATCAGTCTCAAGTCTAACAGCTTTACTTTTGCTAAAGCATGGTATTTTACAAAAAAAAAATTGCATATTTTAATGGCGCCCGTTTAAACAGGGAAACCTATTCTTTGAATTTCTGAAGTCTTTGCCAAACTAATAGGAAAAGAGCAATTATTACACTTGTTAATCCATTTAAAACTCAGCAGCAATGTTCTTGTGGTTGTCAGTCCAATTTGGTGCACTGCCATTTGATTTAAGAGCTTCACATGCTTTTGAGTGATAGAAAAGATGATGCAATGTTCTTGTTTTTCTGCTCGGTGTCAGCCGGTGGCATCCTCACAAAGCACATTTTGGAATCCATCACTCCATCAGTGCGATCCACTCTGATGGAAGCGAGTGCCAAAAAGGATAAGGTCATACTTCTAGACAAATTGTCTCACTCTATCAACATAAGAAAACAACTTCCAAGTGTACAGTTGTGCGCATGGGGAGCTCCTAATCCTGCTCTCTTTCACCCACAGGGAGTGGGTTCTGGGCTGCTGCGCTCCCACTCTGAGGGATAAAGAGATGAAATTTATCGGGGGGAGGGTGTATATCCCAGACAGTGCAGAGTCAGGATATCATCCTGTTACAGCAGCAAGCACAATAACTTTATGCTGACAAAAACTATCACCTCCTCCACTCGTAAAACCCCTCACAAGGTCAGGAAAGGCTCATTCTTGCTATCTCCATGGCTGCTATGACCAATGCCACAGCTCTGGACTGTATCCTTATGAAATGCTTTTCTCTTTGAGGCTCAAGTCATCATGGCATTGTCAGCTTAATAAGCATTATGGCCTGTCAAAGTGACAGCGCAATGGTTTGAAGTGATGGGGAATTTGCCCTTACATTTTGGACTTGAGTGGCTTTTAGGTTTTGTTAGCCTGTGCTCTTTCTAATCTACACAAGACACTTGCGGTACTGAAAAAGGCAATAGCATTAAATTCCCAAAGCAAATAACAAATGTCAGACTGCGCTTGGAAAACCTTTCAAAGAATTCAGTAGGACGGGCTTGTTGAAAGCAGCCCAGGGCTTGTGTGAGACGTGATGAAGTCAGTGGCTAAATGCAATGAAATAACCTTCGCTGTTGCTCTAGTGCTCTGTCGACCTTGGGAAGTGTGTGCTGCCAATCTGTGTTGAAGTTACCGGAGTCGTTGTCTTTCCCTGGGATACGCCACAACCGCCTTCTCAGCTGTCAGAGAAGATCGAGGTTCCAAGTCACTTTAGGTCATTATGAATCATACATTAAGATGCAATGAGCCAGGCAACCATGTTAGTTATCTCATTAATATTCTCTTGTCTTCCCTGGCAAAACATTACCACGATGGGTGTTTACATATGTAAAGTTTACGTTTGCATTTAAAAGGCTTCACAATGCGCTGAAGGTTCTGATGGGTTGAATGTATGATTCGACTATTGACGATTGTACATGCAAAAATCATAGTGGTACAGCTTCCATATAAATCGATTGATTCAACTGAAATTGAAACTAAAGACAGAGTGAAACATTAAAAAAAAAAAAAAAAAACAAAAACCCAAATATTTCAAAATAGGTCCATGATTAAAAGTTTATAATTCTTTCCTAAATTCTTTAACTTTACTTTGGAAATTCTTATTTTTGGAGTGTATTCTTTACCCTCAACATAGGAGAAGTAAATATATTGACAAAGTTTGGGCTAAAAGAATCTCCCTTCACTTTTCCAGAGGGGGACTCTTTGAGTAAGAATAAATAGGACTAGGACTGTGAGCAGGAAAAAAGCAACCCTTCACTAAGTACCCTGTGTTCACATGCTATTTCACTCTTGTGATAAAACCACTTTGTTATGTGATATTCTGAAACTCCATGTAACAGTAGAACTAGTAAAAAAAAAAAAAAAAAAAAAAAAAAAAGAGTAAAACCCCTGAGTGCACTGAATAGAGTACATTTTATTTCTTTTGAATCAACGTTTAATTTGTAAGAGCAAGAATGTGATGTTTCTTCCTTCAAAAGTTACATAGTGAATTCAATTCAATTCAATTTTATTTGTATAGCACCAAATCACATAACAAGTCATCTCAAGGCACTTTACATACAGAGCAGATCAAGACCATACTTTTTATAATATTAGACCATACTCTTCATGATACTTTAGGTGAGTAGAACCCCTCTATTTTTTCCTTTAGTGATGCTTGAAGGTCAAGCCAATGGTTAGTGAAATCCCTGGGTATTTATGAGATTGAAGATGTTTTATTTCAATACCACTGAGTGTATGAATAACAGGAAGGGTAAGAGTGGAATTATCTTTTTCTGGAAGTACAACAAAATGTGTCCTCGGTATTTAAGAGCATACTGTATGACATAAGAACAACATCAAAAGAAGATTGTAACTCAGACATCGCTTGGGTTTAAGTGGAACTGGATTAGGGATGAGCGAGTACACCACTATCTGTATCTGTATTCGTATCTGTTTAACCATCTACATTATCTGTATCTGTATCTGTATTCGGAGTGGGCGGGGCCTAAACCGGAAGTGAATGCAGAAATGGGTGAGGCTTAAAACTGTACATTATTTTAAGTCTGAAATTGATATGGATTGATCAAAAGTTGCTAATCTACTGTATTCAAAGCCTATATACAGTATATCTCAATAATATTTATAATATTATTTTCATGAACTGCAGAGAGAAAGTGTCAGATACTGCATGCAGCCACATACAATAAAAATATTAATACAGGCTACTTTGTGTGTTCAGCTACAGCTATATGTGTGTATGTGTGTAAATGGTCTGTGAGACTGTTTATTTTTTAATGATCTGTGTGAACTTCATGATTCATGCAAACATCCAGTGATGGGAAATAATATCAAAAAAGTCAGCCTTGTTCACTTCTTCTCAAAAGCACCGCGTTCAGTACGAGCAAAGTTTTTCAATTGACTTCATATCACCAGCCAAACTAAGAGCAAGCAGACGGTTAAAAAAAAAAAAAAAAAAAATCGGAGCGGAGCGGAGGCATTTACCGACGCGACGCGAGCCGTTTTCAGCTCTGTCTTGTCAAATGCACCGCGCGTATGTTGGGAGCAGGTTGGGAGAGACGTGCAGAGACCATACAGTCTATGGCAGAGACGTGTCTGTGTAGGGAGGGGCGGGCGCTGTGTGTGACTGACTGGCTAATCACAGAGCGCAGAGAGAAGACAGTCAGTTCCACAATGAGGATTTTCCTTCAGCACGAGCACAGATATTAACATATTTTACTCGTATCATAATCGTATTCGTCAAACATGCTTTATCCGTAACGGATACTCGTCTGAAACGAGTATCCGGCTCATCCCTAAACTGGATGAACATAAACCTGTGTCCCGAATATGAGACTTTTTTTTTTTCTTTTCTGGATGTTACCTTTGTATAATTTTGTATTATTATAAGGCCGTATTATATTATATTATATTATATTATAGAGGACAAGACATGTTTGTATTCACAACAGCAGCTGTTGTCTTTAAATAGAGCAAATATTGATCCTTGTGTTACAATATGGCCTTTTTACATTAACAAAATAGGCTAACAAGTTTCCTCATGTCCATTTATAATGTGTCTTTGATTAGCACATCAGTGTGAGTCCACTTTAATATACGTGAACGTCTGATGGCTTGTGTGGCATGTTTTGCTGTGAAAATAAATTTCTGATCAGTGTAAACGAGTCAAAAGCACCTCCCAACATCTTTACTGCAGAGATGGACCAGATACTGAACCATCTGTCAAGCAGCGGAATTACCAGTAACATGAAATGTCATGTTAAAGAGATAGAAAAAAAAATTCAATAAAGCTACCTGCCAAAGGAATATCACTACAAGAGCTTGACAAGAGCATGTGATACACAAATGTGAGAGTTATGTTATGCCTTATTGAAGTATTTCATGATTCGCTTTGGAAAGAAAAAAAGGAAAGGCTGACCGTACAGCAAGGGAAACTGTTATCTTATATTTGGGTTACTACAGTATAATGATGTCATCCATATATTAGCGGAAAAAATGTTTCAAGTAAAGAAAGAAAAAAAAAATTGTTCCTGTCATGTGTAAAATAATCATAATACAGTTGACCTAGTATGGAGCCCTGTGGTACTCTTTTGTTTTGGCACATCACTACAGATAGTTTGTGTTCTCTCAGATAAACCTTCATGAAACCACCAGGACCAGCCAGTCCCCAACTATAAATCGCTACGTGAAATTCAAAGTGAGCCCTTGTGTATCGTATGAAACATTTTTTTAAAGTTCATTTTCAAAGTTCAGAACATAATTTTCTTTTATTCATTTCCCCCTGCAATCATTTATGTGTCAGCCTCTCTCCTTTTTTCCTTCCTCCTATCCCTGCATGGTTCCCATCCCTCCTCACAGCTACTCAGAGCTGTGCACTAATGGCTTTTTGGAAGAGTGAAAAAGGACATTGTCCCTGCCACTACTCTCTACGGTTTTGCTCAGTACTAATAAATCCCCTGGCAGGGGTTGTTTATAATGTCCCTCTGATGCAACTTTCATAATGGGGCAATTTTAGAGTGTGTGTTCTCGATCTCACAGCTCGCCTGCTCTGCAATCCTGATTTCTCTTCTGTGCTAATTTACCAGACTGAAATCTAATGGAGTACGCCAGTGAAGTAAATCAAGCAACATTATTTTTTATCTTGCTGCCATTACACTGTGGCAGATGTATAATGATGCATTATCGAGATAAATTCTGTATTTTCATTACCGGGAGACATCATCGGCACAGCAGCATCTGCGGGACTAGATGTTTCTGAGATACAAAAACAATAAGGTTTTGTGGAAGAAAAAGAATTACTCCCATAAACAATAATGGCGGCTTCTCTGCACAGAACTGTGCTCTTGGTGTCTTTGTCACTGGCCATTTATTGCCATGTCATTGGTGAGGAGATCAGTGGTAACAATGTGACCCTGTGATGTCCTGTCCTTATGCAGTGATTGAGCCGTTGCAACGACAGCCGTTGGAAATAATGACCAAAACAAACTTTAAAGTCCTTCTCGAAATAGCTTTGGGTCAACTCGTTGCAAACATTCTCGCATGCCCTGCACAGCAAACAAAAGAGGGACATGTTTCAGTATCTTCATCCATATGCATGGCATGGTATGATATCCAGCTGATAGCTCTGTTTTCCATGAGTTATTCCAGTGATCCGTCTCTGCGTCTGATATGATAATCTATTCTTTAATCCTTATGTAAATCACTGTCACCCATTCTGAGCGTCAAAAGAAATGCTTTGGCATACCTCAACGGAAACAAGTGAAACACTCAATCTATCAAGCAGGCTACAAGCAAATTAAGGGCATTAATCACAGGGGATGAAAGGAAACCTGGTCATTTCCGCCATGTCACGCAATCACAGGCAAACTTTGAAGAATTTATCTCCAAGGTCAACCCTCCTTGAGCTGACATTGGTTATTTTGTACTTCCTATGAGGCTATGAGAGGTGGTAAACTTTGCTCCTCCAACGACAGACTGTGGCAACCAAGATGTCTTTATGCTGTGTGTATGTGTGTCATTTAAGAGGGCGCTGGCTTTAAGAGATTCTGTTGTCACTCTATGAGATGCTTCTACGATCTCTACCCTTTGGCAATGTGACAGATTTATTAAAATGGCAGTGCCTGCTTTTATGGCATCCATTATCAAAGCTAATCCAATCGTGTTCCTGTCTGAAATTTTGAATATTTTACAGCCAGCCATTGAAAGACAGATCCTCACGTTATCGGCAGCCAGCACAACCGCGTGGCGTCTTCAGCCGGCATAAATATATTTTGAGTTTGATTTATATTTATTTTCTGCCTCTAAATGCGGCAGACACAGTGTTGGAGAGATATTCAAGGGCATCTGATTGTCATTACAGCACCATCAAACCCTGAATCATAGCACAACACCTAATGGCTTATTACAGGAGCGTATGCTAAATTAAACATTACTGCATCAATAAATGTTGCATGACATTAACCTGACAGTGCTTCATAAATATTGTGCGTTTTCCTCCAACTCTCCACCCCCTTCGTACCCAACATGCTCTCTTCAGTACATGCACAATAGCATCCAATAACAACACAAAGCGTGTTGTCGTCCTGTTTTTCCTAATGCGCTGGAATTACATAAATGAGCATTAAATAATTTTCAATTCCCCAAATTATCTTTCAAGTATTTTAATTAGCAAGCACTTTGCAACGTTGCTCACCTTCAGCAGATGGGTGCTCATGTCAGCCAATTTAAGCAACGAGCAATTAGACATTGCGCATTAGCATTCCTATTTTCATCACCCAAAAGCCTTCATTCCTCCACTCAACCCCATCTCACTGACTGGGTTTTTCACATTTATTCCACAGAGGGTCTGACTTACAGGTGGTGAAGGGTTTACTGAGGATGTGGAGCCAATTTCTGAGCTAAAGTGGCTCTCCTTGAAAGGTTAAAACATCAAAGGGATATTCCCCAAACAGATTTAATGGTTGACACTATTTCAGTGACTGCAAAATATTACATAATGACAGCTGAGCCATACAACAATCAGTATTAATTAGTTCACAATGTACAATTACACTTAACACGTGGACTTAACTACTGTATATAAATTACCTTGGGGATTACAGTCACCGCTAATTGGATTTCTACATGCAAAGTCATTATTTCACTGTTATTGTGATCGAATATGACGACTGTCCTTTCTCAAGAATTGGCGACTGACTCCAGTATGCTTGTGGTTACTAGGAAGCGTTGTATTGTATATGTTTTGTATCTTAATTAATTCTCCTTACATTATGTTCTTTATGTATTATTCTTATGCATTAAAGCTGCTTTGCATTTCCATTACTACTACTACAGTGCTACTGCCACCATTATGCCTACTTTACTGTTGCATTAATGCATTGCTGTTAAAATAATGCAGTAACAATGTTCAATGCCAGTGTTCGATGTCAATTCGAGTGGTAGTGTGTCTGTTATGTAGCAAGGCATAATGTAAGAATGTAGGGGTCAGGGTGGTGGATGCGGCAATAGTGAACTGGATCTTCATGTGGTCAACTGCAGTTTTACACAGATGATGTAAAAAGGAAAAATTCTAAACATTGATATTGAGCTTTAAAGACCATCATTAGATGTGAACTGAGGTTTTGCACAATCATCAAATATCCGTGATCTTGCCTGGCGCTGTGGTTGATTAGTGCATTATTAATCTGAGCATGTCATTCATTTGCCTTAAAGGCATTGAAGACCAATCAGGACTCACTTTCGTACAAGGAAGAAAATCAAACTAGGAGATGGCGTCTTACATGAAAACAAAGTTATCTGCTTAAAACGTTGAAACAATTTTTCATTCAGTCTGTTTTCTCACTGGTTTGAAGTGGTTGAGGCTCAGTTGTATAAGGGTGGTGCCACATATTTTCTTAGCCATACTCTCAATGATGACAGTTGTGTGTGTGAGTATTCAATTCTTATCAAATTAAGATGGATTAATTAATTGAATATGTGATGTGATTAAGAAGAAATTTGCAGCTTGAAACCAAGTTTTTCGGGAGCTTTAATTAAGAGTCTGGAAGCTGTGTATTTAATTAGTACGATCCCGTCTTCTGAACACTTGATTCGTTTAACTGCTCTGTCCTCCTCATCTACATCTGGCTGTTCAGTATACTCTGGTTTTCTCTGCTATTCCCAGCAGATCTGCCATTCCTCACCTGTCCACCAGACGCTCTCAGTGTGTTCAGCTCATTAACTGACTCTCCTCCTGCCTGAACACCTGTCCCTCATTCCCTCATTAGCTCCACTACGCAGCAGTCTTAGCGTTCCAACTTCCCAAGATGATCATTGTCGCATGGTGCAAGGGGATGTTTTTTTTTCTCTCTCTCTCTCTCAGCCAGTTCACTTCTGCAGATGCATTTGTTAGTTATTGCACACTTTCAGCCTCAACACTAAGTAAAGACTGTTTCCTCCTTATCTGTCTGATGAGTCTGCATTTGGCTCCTCATTTACTGGTTGCACCAAAAAAAAGCAAAATGAGGAACATTGTTTCTTACTTTGTATAGTTTTTAGAGGTTTGTCCTGTAAAATAAGCTATGCTGTGCTCTAATAAAACAAGAACTCCTACGTCCAGCCTCACATCCTCTTTTCCCTCTGCAGAAAGAAGCTGATAGGTGGGGTCGTGACAGCTGCTCAGGCATTCATCCAGTACCCTGAAGCCCTGTCACCACTCTAACTGACTTTTGCGCTCAGGCCAGAAACATTCACCAGTCTGGAGACAAGCAACCCACCAGTGCTCATTATGTGGAGATACTGTGTACTTCGGTGGCCATGACAGTCCTCCAACCCCCACGGTCTGTGTGTGTTCAGGTCATGACTGTGAATTAGGTGGCTCTGCTGTCCTGCGAGCTATAACTCCGCCGCAGTCATCAGTGTCAGCATACTGTCCGCTCAGATCTCTCAGACCCTTATTGACCGGCCGGCTCGGAGGCGACAGGCATTTCTTCACTTAATTGCTCCATCAAGCAAAGCATGTAAAGGCAAACTGACACGGACAGTGTCACTTTTTCAGGAATAGTGAAACTGTTATAATGAAAGGCTCGAAAACAAGTTCTGAAAGGTTGGGAGAATTCTAGAAGGCTGAATTATAGCTTCGACGAGTTTTATTTCTGCGCTGACATCCTAGGATGAAATCCAGCTTTTAGCAAATGATATAATGTAGCAATGACACCCACGAGGCAGTTCACTGCAAGATGATGGGCATGCCGGCGATGCAGTAGGTATGAGGTACAGTTGAGCAGTGTCAGCAGCACTGAAGTGCCCATAATCACAGCAAAGAACATCCTCAAGTGTATTGCCGCTTTCATATAAGAGCTATAAATAAATGTGGGCTGACTGAAAAGTCTTATGCAGTATAAGCATAAAGTCATAAGAATGACTGCCTAATGAGAAAATGATAAAGACTGCCACCTCGCTCTCTCGTTAGCTTTACAACTCATAAGTGAAGAGTAGCTTTTCTTAAGTGGAGTGGGGACACTGTTGCAACTCGAGCCAGACTGATATATCAGCAGGTCAATATAGTTGGCCTATATAGGAGTAACTTTTCTGCACTATTATGCATTATTTTTCATCATGCACACACCTTTTGGCAGATTTAATGTAACACATATTATGCAACATATCAACTAATTGTTAACTGTCATAACCTGTATTATTTGCTTCACAGCAACTGCAGCTTTTTTAAGTTATTCATGGTTATGTTTTGGATATATATATATATATACATACATATATATATATACTTGGATATATATTTTAGGACTTGGTTAGATATTGAAATTCTACATTCACTAATTTGTTATTGCAAAATTAGTTGCATGTGCATGTACAGTAATTGGGACAAGACGAGTCTGATAACAGATATATATCAATAAATGTAGGTGTATGCACCTGTGTATATGACAAACAAGATTGTGGTACATAAATGATTTGTGGGTTGAATTATTATGACTTTCAGTCAGAGACACTTGAATCAAGGACTAAATACATATGACAAAATCCCTCATTAAAATAGGAGAACATCACATTTTAGTTAAATGAACAGCTTATAATAGCTGAGCTGCACACCTGCATGAATATGACTGAATGCTGCTTGTTAGCTGGCAGCCAAACAGCTGCTGCTGATGATGATGATGCAAGCGTGACTTCATGCCCTGGCTGAATGAATGCCTCATTTTTTTCTTTACTGTATTTGTGTTTTTGTTTCAAGTTTATTGAAACAAAACAGAATGATTACAATTGTGATGTCACCTTTGATCTAAAGTGTACATATCGACTGTAAAAGAAATTTCTTTAGCACGACTCCTCAAAAGCCAAATTGAAAATTTCTCAACAGAACTACATTATTCTCCGTAAACAGATGTTGATATTGCGTCAGCCTCATGAATCCTGTATTGGTTGGCTTAATGTCGTACTGATACAATTGCTTCACTGACACTACCTTCACCTTGATGATTACATTATCAGGAAGTTGGTCAATTGTTCCTGATCTTTGTTACTACACTGATAGCGCGACATTGTGTTTTGTCATTGACAGATGTTCTAGATCAACCTTATCAGCCAAATATGTCTGACTGTATGGAAAAGCTCTAATCTCCCTAGATCTTAATCCAATTTACTTGTGTTAAAAACATGGTTCAAAGGAGGTTTAATATGCGTACACTTATTTGAAGCTGACAGATGGCTTGATTAACATAGTGTGTTACTGTCATATTTGTGATTGCGATGGTGGATGATAATGCAATATTAAAAAAATAAAACAGGTGACTTGATGTAATCCCTCCAATGATTGACTGTAAATAATATAGTCTTTAGATTTTACACACAGCCCTCCTTGTAATACTTCAGGGGACAGTCAGGTGATCATTTGGGGCATATAGTTGGGATTTATTGGCTCAGTGCATAATGTTTTGTTCTGGTGTTTTACATTGTCTTAGTATGTTGTGCACACTATATATCTTCAATAGGTGTAGTTATTTATAGAACAAACTCTAGTGTTCCAATGAACCACAATGTCTGTCAAGATTCATTAAATTCAATACAACAAAGGGCCGTGCACCCCTCCCCGACCACAATCCTCCTAACGATACTGTCTCATCAAATATTAAGGTTAACCTACAGCTGTATGTTAGCATGCATATTTATCCTTTTGAGAACAGCCTTTCTTGCGTGAGCGCAAAGCCTGATCTAAAGAAAGGTTAGACCTCCACAGCTGCCGAATAGGGAAAGAGGGAGTGTATCCTAACATCTGTTCAAGGCCTCGCTTAGTTTATTCAAAGCCACTGAGAGCTCCTTTTTTTTGTCCGGTGTTTGTGCCCCCTTTATCTCCTTTCCTTTTACACGCCCATTTGTTGATTCTTATCCAGGACAAGATGAACAGATTTTTGAACAGTTTTTTTTTTATTTTATTCTTCCCACTGATAACATATTCTCGTGTGCAGAACTCGTCTCACCCATTTTCATTCTGTATAGCGAGCCTGCAGTCTGATACAAAGAAATGCATTGCTTCCTCACGAGGCAATGATTGGAAATATTTTTCCAAAACACCACAGAGATATTAATTTTTGACATTCCTATACTGTTTTGGTATAAGCTATATGGTAGATATAAATGTATCACTATATACGAATAGATCTCTACATATTATTTTGCACAGTTATGTATGTATTGCATAGGGCATGCTTGCAAAGAGAACTAATATGTATCACATCTTCATGGAAGACACTGCTTCTTGCTTATAAAAAAAGGGGGTGGGGGGGTGGGGAAGCAATTACTTGCAATGCCCTTGCCGACAGTTGTCTTCAAATACTGGGGAGTCATTTTTATAGTCGATGGCAGGAAATAGTCTTATTAACATCCCATGTGGGAATGGCAATTCTGTGTGTGATGTTAAAGCTGTGATGATGTGCATCAATTGCCGGCCCTCCCTCCATTTTAAAACTAGGAACCCGAGAGTTTTTGCATAATTGCTTGCAAGTGGAGTTACTAGACTGTTATTTTCAACTAGACACTGACTGCATTGCTTTGCCCTCTGTCTGTTTTCAGGTCACTGCAGTAACATGGGAGGCAGCAAAGCTGAGAAGCGACAGAAGACTTTTGAGACACAGCCGGTGCTTGATTTACTTCACGTAGGGAGGCATTCAGAGGCACCAGGTTGATTGGCGTTGTTTGTTTTGCGCTGGCTTTGACTGAGACCCTGGTGTGTTGTGTCAACCAGCTGTGCAGCCACAGCCACCGCCTCAGTTAAATATGCAATCATCAGCCATATCTCTGCCCCCACCCCCGAGCCCTCATTTGATGGTAGCCTTTTAATGAGGAACAAGCCAAACGACTTACACCCGTTGCGTCCTTGCCGCTAACCTTTATGCAGAATAGATGCACTCCTGACATGCAGTGCAACTCGGGGACACAAAGACACAAGGCATTGTGGGAGGTACGCTCCCTCATGAGGAGTGCTAAAAAGGGGTTTGGTCTCACACAGACAGAAGGCATAGCAGGTGGAGAAAGTAAACCTTTTGACCAGACAGCACCCCTGTCATCCCCCCTTCATCCCTCTGACCCTTTCAGAGCCTTTTTCTATCTGTCTCCTCTGCATTTCTTCATCTCGTCTCCCTCTCGCATATAGCCGTAAAAGTCTCATTTGGCATACATCAAAGCTCTGCAGATACTGTAAGCTCGAGCGCTCAACGCATTGAGTGACAAGGACAGATTGCCACCTATTGGTAATAAATGGTCATTGGTGGCAGTGACAGTCAATGTAAAGGTGATGTTATTCCTAACAACCTTGAGATCACCTGCATCTGTAAAGCCGTTTGTGCGCATAGATTCTAGGGAGAGCAAATTAGTTTTGGGCTACTTGTCGTTGCTGTTTCACTTTGTAATTTACCAACCTATCTCAGCCGAGACCACACAAAACACAAATTAGCATAACAAATCATTTCTCTCCAAATTGATCATTTCGTTCGCAAGCAAAGCAAGACAGACATCATCACTCACGACTCGCTGAAATGTCATTAAATTTCTATATTAAGATTCTCCTCTACTGCAACAGCTCTCTCATCTCTTCTTACACTTTCAGAAAGTATAGAAATTAAAAACTTAACAGCTCTCCATTTAGCCCTCCTATTCCTCATGGGGCCCTTGAACTAATCTGAAGCCTGGGTGGATTTTTCTACCCTGGAGGAGTGTGTCATTGGACTCTCATTTGAATAATATTACAGTGGATAAAGAAGTACCATTATGAGCAAAGAGAGCCTTAATAGCACACCACAATCAAATCACAACATTGCAGGAGGCCACAGTTGGCACCGCGGTGCCTGGACTCATTTAGCGGGCCTTTTAACTCCTCTCCAACTTGCCCGCCATAACCTGCTAAGCCGGTCCGTCCCGCAAATCCTTCCTTCCACACATAGTTGTGTTTAGCTGTTTTGCCATTTCAGTTGACAAATTCGAAACACAATGTCACCTACTCCCCCCACTTCCTGTTACACTTTTAATCCCGTCTTACCAAGCCATTCATCACAAGCAGCTGTGGCACGTGTATCTACCACAGCTCTCACTCATACGTGACAATTCATTCTTTAGCTTATTATTGTGCACAAAATATGCGCAGCATATGATGACAATCGATTTCAGACAAATGATCAAGGACTGAATTGTAACTGTAAATGTCTGAAGCCTTGCATTTCCAGTTGGGGTTTTTGTGTTACCGACAGTGATGAAAGGACTTTTTACAATACCGCTAGGTCTCAAATAGGAGCACTTGACTTGAACAATGTCATTGTTTTCTGCTTTGAAATACGTGAAATAATAAGCTTTTTTCTTATAGTTTATAATTTCACCCCAGTCCATTCTGTAGCTGTTATATTCAGCTCTCTTCACATTATTTTCACAAGATGTGACAGACAGACAGACAAATAATGAATGTTTGTCTATAGATAGATAGATAGATAGATAGATAGATAGACTGATTGATTGATTGATTTGTCCCAAACTGGGAAATTCTCATGTGTCATGATGAAAAGTTCCAGAACAGCTGCTAAAGTGACCTTATGATGAGATTGTTTTCTCAACTGGGGGACTGTAATTCCAAGGGCAGGATTGGCCTTTTGAACCTCAGCTTTTAAGCCAAAATTGGAAAAAAACAAAAACAAAACAACAACAACAGTTAACAGTTAAAATAATGAGTAAAAATAGAAATTTTCAATTCTTCTCAATTGCTGCTTCTAAGGTCAATGATGAAAGACACTAAACACAAGAATCTTAACCTAATTGCTCCTGATATGTGATATACAAATTGTTTTGGGTAAGAACTACAGATGAATATATTTTAATGTTATTTAATTCCACTTTTAATTATGTAAAGGATCTGAGTACCACCACCACTAAATGGTTAATACTGGAAATATGCATCAGTTGCCCTCTTCTAAATATCCTCACATCTGACATGGTGTTAAATTGCTCTAAAATGATCCCCGGAGTGCTGTCACACTTTCAGAAGTCAGAGTCCGGACAAATGAAAGGGAGACTGAAAGCATGACAGAGGGAGAGAGAGAGAAAATATCAAGGATACCTGCAGCACACAGTCCAAACAATCAAGCCACGAGAGGCAATATTCAGGGCAGATTGAGGCATCAGTCGGAAACAGCATGAACAACTAGAGCCTCTCATGTTACCAAACTTCACATCAGATTGTTACAGATGTTTGTACATGAAGACACAAAACTGAAGTTAGAAAACCAAAGAGGAGAAGAGGATCCTTAGTTTGTAACACTAAATTTGAAATGGATGTCCACAGAAAATTAAATAGACCAATTTATTCTATGTTGTGATTTGAACTCAAAATCGGATTATATTGTGTCAGAGGCTCATTTATCTAGAATCAAGTCAGCTAATATCTGAGTAAGACCCTTTCTTACATATTTCATACTATGGCAACAAATATACATTTTTATGTATAAAATATATGTTCTTCTTCAATGATTTTTATTGGCTGATGGGTATCTGCTAAAGCTACATGTCATGTTTTCATTTTATTTTATTGTACACATTAAACATATAAGATAATTAGTCAGCTTTAGTTGAGCTGCTGGTAGGTGGATTTTGTTGTCTTTGGGCAGAGCCAGGGAATCCTTATGATAAGCTAACTGTATCCTGTCTGGATCAATGACAGTGGTATTGATTTTTTCATCTAGCACTCTGCAAGAAAGCAATTAATATTTCCCAGAATGTCAAACTTTAAAAATGGATGGTAAATTGAACACAGCCTGCCTTTTGTCTAACTTATTATCAACTCATTAATTTATTGTAAAAACCCCACGTCAGTGCAATCCCATGGATCTCCTCCTCATCCATTATTATCACATATAATCAACCATCACTGAGTATGGGATGTGATGGGAGGATCAGTTAATGTGCCCATCACTCCGCTATTTTAACTGGTTAACAATTTGGTTTGTGGTTGAGAGTTCAGCTCAGCTAATCTGAACAGAGTGATCTGGAGCACACTCCAACCAAAAAAGACAGCTAAATGCACATTCAGAAACAGATCTACCAGCAGACTGAGTCTCTGTCATACTGACTCTCTTTTTCCAGACTAGTTTTGAGCACGGAGAGCAGAAGAGTTGTTCGCCCGCTCCACCACTTTGGTCCCGACTGAAGTATCTCAAGAACTATTGAAAGGGTTGCCATGACATTTTCTGCAGACATTAATGGTTCCCAGAGGATGAATCCCACTGACTTTGGAGATCCCCAGAGTTTTCCTCGTGCACCTCCAGACTGACACTTTTGGTATTTAGGAGCATGTCTTGACAATGCTTTTGGATAAAATTTTGTATGGGCCTTCATACCAAGCCATGGCCGTAACATTGATACTGACTTATTTATCTAACACATCATTTATGTTTAGTTCTAATTAACTAATTTTAGCATGCTCAACTGGGATGGTGGACATGGTAAAATAGTGTGATATTTTTGCCATTATTTTAATACAGCTACTGTAAGGCTGAAGGCACAAGCTGTGGTTGCCAGGAGATGTGTGCCGAAGCTGTAAAGGCTGTATAACTATTATTGGAGGGGGATGGTGGCAGAGGTTGGGGGCGGTGGAGGCTGAATGGAATCCATCCTTCATTAACGTCTCTCCCCTGCCCACTCACTAGATGCATGTCTCTTTGGTATTTAATAGTAAATAGAGAAAAAAGGCATGCGGGTTAGCCTGTGGGAAATTGGTGTCACTCCCTCAAATTAGCCGGTGCTTTGTGAATATGAATAGAATAATTTGTGGTTGATCACTCCTGCCAGCAGGTTTGTTCCTTGCATAATTTCCGCCCATCTTAGGACACTACGCCGGAGTCATTTGACATTTCTGGGCCACGTCTTGCTGCTGAGGCATTTTTTTTAGGGTTCAGTGGTAAATTGATACATGAAGATGGCATGTTTGTATCTGCGACATAATAGCTCCATGGTTCCCCGGCTGGAATGAGGGAGCAATGTTTTGAATTCAGCATCACATTGTGGAGGTAATGTGAGGATGCCCCAGGGCAGCGTCGCCTCTCTCCCTATTTTTCTTTGTGTAATTTTTTTCCCCTTCTTCACCTACGATACACACAGAGACAACACACGCACCAAACACAACACCAAGCCCGCTTCGTCTTTTCTTTATTCAAAATGCAGTCAGGACTTTGTCTCCGAGCCTACACACCAGTCAAGGATATCCGCTGCAAATCCCATTCAGGGACACAACAGAGACGCCACACAGATACACAAACATACACCTTTCCTTTCTGTTAGTCGCAGGCTGTAAGGGTTTATAGTAACATTCTCTCGGTATCACAGAGTTGCAGAGGGGTGCAGAGCGAATGGTTGAGATGTGGTAGATGGGAAAGGCAGAGCAAGTGGTTGTAGAGAGAAGAGGAAAGGTCAGGCTGTCTTCAAATTGCTCTTTCTTTCTCCACAGCGGCAGGTAATCAAATTGCCATTGAAATATTTCAGTGGAAGGAAAGAAACAAGTACAGTAAAAGCCTTTTTCTGAGGGTCAGAACTGATCTAACGCCAAGACCTTTACCCAGCCTGCTGCTGTGGATATAATATACAACCAGAGTAGGGGGAGTTGGCCATATAGTATGTCGTAAGACCGGACTTTTCCTTTTCCTCAATAGAGAAAACTTCAAAGCAGCACATTACAATTTCAGACAAACTGGGCCAACTGTAGCCCAAAGGTTAGACAAAGTGTGCTTGTGACCACAGGACTGTCATTTCGATTCTCAAGGCCGTCTGGGAAAAGCCTGGGCCATTGAAGACACATTGAACAAGGCATCTGATTTAATCATTGTACCAGAGCTGTGAACTGAAGAAAAACGGAAAAATAACTCTAATTGGAAATGTTCATGCTGTAAACCAGTCGGCACCAGATAGATATGTCCTTTGACGCTGACCCTCTTTTTTACAAATTTACACATATTCTTGTGTTAGGAAAACAAATTAAAAGTATGATCTCATATAATTCATTAAATGAATTGCGTTGATATAAAGTGAAGAATCACAAGAAAGAAGATATTCTTACCACCACTGCATCCCAGTGAGTGAGTCAGAAATCCCATCCCCTATTTCCAGCTGTACTACCCAACATATGGAGTCTGATGCAAGTGCATCTTCCCACAGTCCTCCCACGCGAAGACATCCTGACTCATAGCCCAGCAATGTTCACCTTTCCTCAGAGTGTGGTCATGAAAGGGAATGCTCATTTACGACTGTGACGGAGTCGTGATTGAAACAGATTCCAAAGTTTTTCAAGGTGCCCCCTCTTTGACTCCAGCTCTGTTAATGAAAGCAAAAGAAATCATAGAGATAGAGATGAACGGGGTCATACACAAAGTGAGTCCAAGGCTGGTTTGTGGCAGAAATGCATCATTCCTGCTTTAACAACAAAGTATATAAAATAAAATAAAAAAATTCTGGCATGCTGCATTAAAACTTAATTTAAAAACTTAACTTAATGTCTTCCTTTGTCATTATCACCCATATTATTGAACACCATCCTGTTTTGATTCTTAAACACAAAAGCTGACAAAGGTAGAAATCCAGGTTTATCCTTGACTAACAGCCAATTCGCAATGAAGGCCTTTGAAACATTGTATGAAAGGCAGGGATGATCTAAATGACTACTAAAGTGCAGTCAAACATAAGCCATCATATTGCTTGCACTCAATATGAAATTATTATTATAAACACACAGGGGATGAATATAGTGGCACCGCAATTTGGCCTCAGACGTTTATTATAAATTATGAGGAGTCATAAGAGTGCCATAAAAAAAGAATAAAATATCTAAAGGAATTCTTAATAAAATATTTTAAGAAATATTCTTTCTTTAAGAAATTTTATAAAACTTAAACATTCAGTTTAATCATGGAGCTATATTATAGTGTCAACATGGATGATAACATAAGTGTGAAGAATGAACACATGGCAGGATTTTCCCTCCATGGTATGTATCTGCAGGAGCCTGGCAGGTGGAGTCAGGTCATCAAGTAGATTATCTGCTATGTATCTATTATTATGCTATGTAGGCTGGTGACAGCCAATCTCCATTCCTCTCGTCCTCTTGTATCAGTGTTTGCTTGTTTTTTTCCCAGACAGAACTGCTGTTGCACAGAGCCATCCTTACATTGTTTTACTTTATAATTTCTTTTCTATTTGAGTTAGACAAAGAAAAACCTTGCAGGTCTTCTTGAGACGAACCTCTCTGTTTTCACAGCCAAGCCTACCTGCAGAGTTCTGAAGTTTAGAAACTGTCCAGATGTTTCAGGCAAGCCATATTAAGGCAGGGTGGTTTGTTAAATTTAATAATGAAAAATCCAAACCTCTTTTCAAAAAGCGCGTAAAATAATCAGCTAACCAAATGTAGCCGCGTAGTTGTGTGTGTCAGGATGGCAGAAGTGTATTCTAATTTCATATCACAAGTAAAGCTAAGCATTTTCTTAAACATACTGTGTATACTAAAACAGATTTAAATGCTTATCTCCATCACTTAATAATGATTTAATGGGACATAAATATTTCTGGCACCATCAGTCGAAGTGTGATTTTATTCATTTATTTCACACCATCTGGCCACTATTCATCTGGACAAAGTGAGGCAGCCATCAACACAATTTTTGTATTAAAACATTAATATGTGTAAATTACTTTAATTTACATGAGCACATCTCACCCAAAGTGAAATTAAAGGTCTGTGTTGGAGTGTGAATGATCAGCATTTTAAATTGGATAGCTTTTGAAAGTCTGGAATTTTAAATCATCAGAATATTAACGTTATGAAAAGAACTCAATTTTCGCAATTATGAATCACCAAACTTGCTTGTTCACGTTCACATCTTACTTCAGATTAGTGTCTATTATTGCACAGAAGTATTATTCTTTTCTTCTTCCTCGTTTCCTCTCAAGAGCCATGTCTGCATTTCTTCAAAATACTATTTTATGTTTAATTTATTTCCACTCCCGTCTCACATCACAAAACCAAAATGAAATTAAATTGCTTAAATCTGAGGGAAGCATCTATGGTACATGCGCATTTATGTGCTTCGAGTCAAAGAAAAAGATCTACAGTGCACTTTCTCAAAGCATTTTCAGCTTTCTTTGTGTGTGGTGCACAGAGCGAGCGGATCAAACAAAGAAACTTTGGGTGGTTTCAGTAAGAATACACTTCCCTTTCACTAACGTGATTCCAAAAGTGTACTGACTATACACTCTTCAGCCAATACCTGGCCCAAGTCTCCATCCTGTGCCTTTTATCACAGGGCCCCTGCAGGGTCTGGAGAGTAGGAAAAACTCCCTCAGAAACCTAAAATTATATGGTGCACTTTGGAAAAGGATCAGCAGATAAACAAGTCAACAAGTGGGAAGGATGCACAGCTCTTGTTTTGACATGCTTGTGTAGGTGCTGGGGTTCACACCAGAGCTCTCATTTTTTCTTAATGTGCTGTGAAACACTTGCACTGCAGGGGTTAAATAAAAGGTGTGGATTACCTTTGGTTCACGCTACCCTGCTATATCATGGAAAAATGTAGCCTATATAAAAGCTACTAATAGCCACCTGTGACTGGAAATCCATCAGCAGGTAGAAACCATTTTACACTTCTGTCAAGTGTACTTGATCTCTGTGAAAACTAATGCAACGTATGAATGTGTGACAAAGTTAACTGATGATATGGTTGCTGATGCCACCAAGTTCATTTCATCATTCATAACCAATAAGAATAATTAAAAGATCCATTATAAATTGGATCTAAAAATCTAAG
Source organism: Centropyge bicolor (assembly GCA_037975185.1). Lineage (NCBI taxonomy): Eukaryota > Metazoa > Chordata > Actinopteri > Pomacanthidae > Centropyge > Centropyge bicolor. Next base: position 1,793,897 of record JBBMOC010000054.1, read on the forward strand.
CAACTTTGGTTAAAGTCATCAAGATCAAGTACTAATATCATGAATTGAAATTCGTTTATCTTATTACGTTCTGGCTTTCTGTGCATTTAAACATTTTATTAATTTAATTTTATTATTTATTTCCTAATAATTTCCTTGAAAAACTATGTACAACCTCAGTTCCAAAAGAAATTGGGACCCTGAGAGACTGTGTCAAACATAAATAAAACAGATTGAAAATAGCACTAAGACATTAAATGTTTGACTGAAAACAGCACAAAAACAATATGTTAAATGTCTGACCTCTTAAGCTTCATTGATATTTGTAAATATCTGCTTATTCTGAATTTGATTCCAGCAACATGTTTCAAACAAGTTGGGACAGGAGCAACAAAAGACTGTGAAAGTTGTGGACTGATAAAAACACCTGTTCGGATCATTCCACAGGTAAACAGGTTCATTGGTAACAGGTGATAGTATCATGACTGGGTATGAAAGGTCCATCCTGGAAAGACTCAGTCGTTCACAAGCAAGGATGGAGAGAGGTTCTACACATGATTGTATAAAGGAGATTACTACATGAGCTCAGGGATACTTTGTAAATTCATTGTCAGTAAACACATTTGTAGCAAATGATCACATTCTGTTTTTATTTAGGTTTTGTCAAAGACTGGTTATATGTGTTGATTTTAAAAGCAGTTTCTGTGTACATCAGAAATTTTACCTTGCAATAATTGCTCCATTTAATCCCACATACGCAAGTGGCTCATTTTCTGCTTGTTCAGCTGATTAAAACACTGTATAGTTTACACCAGCTTAGCAGTAGTGTACCCATTGAACACAGTCTCTGTTATACCTACAATCAGTACCAAATTACATTATTTCCTGAAAACTTCCTGAAACTTCCTTTAGAACATTATTAGGATTTTATAGCCCTGAAACAAAAGCTTTACTAATTGTGCTTGTGAAATCAAATGTACTTGCACTTTTTACTTTCTTTGAGACAAGTTCCCAGGAGTTTGTCTGTAGCTCAACCATTTCCCGTGTGAGTAATGGACGGTTTAGTTAACTGCATTTTGAGAGAAGCCCCAGCCCTGGTGTGTTTAACTGTGTGTGTCTTCCGCCGAAGGCTGCTGAAACTACTACGTTTTCCTTTGGACTGCTGTGTGGATGGAGGCTGTTCCATCTAAGAACCACAAAGTGGGTTGAATTGAGATATTTAAAGAGCTCCAACCCTCAGGAGGTACGAGTTCAAACAGGAAGCTGGGCCACGTTGGACCCATGTCTAATACAGTGGCAAAATAAAAGTGCTGCCGAGCGTCATTTCAAATCTACTTCCTTAGTGCGTCTCTATCAGGTGGATCGACTGGGGCAGCGCTGCTTAGACTTCACACAAATGTGGCGATGGCCTGTAAGTGCTTGTTAAGAATTATTGCAACTCGTGCAGCTCTATCTCTGTCAGATCTATAAATAGTATCTCCTGACAAATTGAGGTTGCTCTTATCAGAAAATTGAGATTTCACAGCTTTGAGGGTGAGATGTGGAGTGACACATCAAAGGGCGTTTGGGCTGGGTTGAGCTGGGTGCGGGGCTGATGGCAAGAGGGGAAGTGCGTCTCGCTCAGAAAAAAGGAGAGCCAGATGAATATGGAGCTCGGGATGCAGTGCATAGCGTCAGCCGCCGACATGCGATGACAGAAGAAATGTGAGAAGCTCAGGTCACACCGCACAGGTTTCAATTCTCAACATGGATGACGGCTCTGTTATAGTAGTAGTAGAAAAGCCATATATACGTACATATATATATGCCTCAATATCTGGATGTTCTGTGTCGACGGTTACCTGTGTTTCCTCGGGTTCCACAACTACCTGTGTAGTTTCCTTGTCGTCAACCTGTGATTCTTTGGGGGTCATAGGGGCCTGCGGTTCCTCTGGTGCTTTTGCTGGCTTCACAGACTCTTTTGCCTTTGCACTCTGCTTGAATCTACAGTTGAAGTGTGCAGACTTTGCAGACTTGTTCTGCTGATGAGTGTCAGCAACTCTTCGCCTCGCTGGATATTGGTTCTCCGCTTGTTCCTGCTTTTTTTTTTTCTCTCTCTCTGTTTCTTTCCACTCGCTCTGGCATGTTCGGCTCGTGACTGTTGGTCAGACAGCTGGGAAGCTTGGAGGTCACCTGCTTTTATGCCCTTCAGAACGTTGTTAAGTGTAATTAAATTCAACAAATTTTCTCATGTTTTTTTTGACTAGGTCCACAGCAAACAGGGGCGTTCAGACAAAAAGTGGAACAGACAGCTGAATGATTGGAGGCAGGGGGGCAGGAGAGGTCTATTCTGGGAGTCAGAGGCATCCAGGGGTCTGTGTCCAAAGTATAATTCATCTGAAATACACAATCTGCACAAGTCAAGAGGGTGTGGCAAGAGAGGGAGCGAGTCATTTTAGAGCATAAATTATAATACATTAATGTCACCAGATGGAGCGTAAGTCAGATATTTCATCAGCAACCAGTTCAGCTATAAATTATAAAAGAGCAGGATTTTTTTGTTCACATTACCTTTCCTGTTATACTAAAATGCTGCCATCTGCTCCCAATTTATAGAATATAGAATCCAGTTAGAGTACTGCTTTTCTCTTAATTTATGATTGGGCCAAGTATTGTGGTAACTCTAACATAGCAAGAATTAGGTAAAAGCCAAAAACACACTTGTTTTATCCTCAGAGTTCCAGGTTTTGCTCAGCACAGTTAAGAAGACAACTCAGTAATCCTGCTGTATGAGGCAATGACATCTGTCAACAGGCAGGTAGAGCGTGTTGATGATCCTGTCCTCAGCACTCTTCAGACTCATCATACGTCTCTCAATTTGCTAATAAGGTTGCAACGAAAAGCAAAACTCCGAGCTCTGATGGCAAATGTTAAGCCTCCAGTTTAGGATAATCAGACACACAAACAGTCCTAACTACTAACCCCTTACCCTCATAAAAGACAAGGAGTAAAACAGAATTATTACAAATCATATTTATATAGTCCAATAGAGATCGAAATGCAAAACTCAAAGTGCTATTATTTATCACAGCCTAATAATTGTGATGCTTAATTTAATGAGGGTTTGAGATATAGATTTGTGACACTAAGATTTTGTACGCAAACATGGCAGCTCAGTTTTATCACAACTTAAAATCAAATGGGCTTTACAAGTTGTCCAACATGTCCAGCCTTTATCCTTAGATTTTCAGTTGGATACGACCAAAAAAAACCCAAAAAACTGGGTTCTGTGAGAAAGGTTGACTACGAGAGTGGTCAGTCCTGCAGCCTCAGGTTATTGGCTGTGAATTGGCAGGAAAGAGCCACTGCTTTGTGACCATTTGAGGTCAATGTTCAGCAATGGGCAACAGTTAGTACTTAATATTCATATCTGGCTGCAGTGTGATGTGACTCAACAATCAACTTAGAAGTCAGCAACTACTTTCACTGATTACTTTGTGTGTATTCATATTCAGTTTCAGAAGTGATTGGTATCTGTTTTAAATCAAGACTATGAGTACTTAAGCTCGGTGATGCTTTGAATAAAACACAAATGCCGGCATGCTCACAATGACAATGTTAATGCACTGCTGTTAAGCAGGTATGATCTTTACTTAGTATGTTAGCATGCTAACGTTTGCCAATTGGGACAAAAAGCAAAGTACAGCTGAAGCTGATGGGATAGTTACTGGTTTTGTTATGATCCAAAGTAATGGGCAAATGAACATTTTGCCCCAGCGATCACCAAAGGATCACTACAGTCAGTCAGGAATTACCCTTTGGAGAACATTAATGTCAATCATGGCAATCCATCAGGTGACTGTTAAAACTAATTTATTCTAATTATTTTGACTAACAGATTGGCATTGTTTCCCCCAGAGCCATGTCTTTGGCACACTCTGGTATATTTTATTTTCTGGGATAGTCTTGTGATGCATACACTGAACAGTGTGTCCACAGAAGCCTTTTGTAATATGCATAATACCTGTTATCTCGTGCCCCATTCGACTGATAAGAGCTGGGAGTCTATACCTGTGTTAGCAGAGGTCCAGTATCTCTGCTCTGCTCTATTCATAGTGGCCAGTGGCTATAGCCTCTCCGCTGATAGTGGAACAATCTTCCGCCTTCATCTCTCTCCGACTGTGTTGGCCAATCCACCAACTGTATTAAAAACTGCTCAAGCAAAATATCATCCAAGCAAGCGGTTGTCAGTAGCCTTGAGCATATGCGAGGTGTGTTTGTACCAGCATGAACAGCACACACATCTGGAAAGTTTGTGTTCCACAGAATAAAGATCAAAATGTTCTATATCTTTTATGTGCTCTGAATTATGTATGAAGGAAGGCAGGCTATACTGTACCATCACTGATAACGTGCTCGCACGGAGATACTACAAGGGCCGTGTCATCTAGTTAATAATTTCAAATGAGCCTGGTTAGCTAACTAGCACTGTAGAAATGAGATCCCTGTGGGTGGTGTACTCCTAACCGCTAATGAGAACACACAGCTGAGGACGAGACAAGAAGTTTTGTGCGGACTCTGATTACTTTACATGAGTTTGCAATCAAAGGCATGTACACGTAAGAAGCTCCGACATGCTTGGGTGCTGCATAATGTGCTTATAGTCGCAGTCTAGAGTACAGTGTGAGGCACAATTCATTTTAACCGTCCACTACATAGCGTTTCATCTGAAAATACTTATACTGGATGATTCCTGCTAAACCTTGGATTACATTCACTGCCAATGTTTATGTCCTAGAACATCCACACATGGTTATTATAGAGTGTGTTTTTATTGCTTTTTGTCAGTTACCTGATTTAGGCTCTTTTATTTTGCACTACCCCACTAAGTATGCAGTCTTAACGGTGAATTTCGTCTCCATAAAACACCAGAACTAAAACTACACTATCCATTTAAATGCTTAATATATTAGGAGATGTAGGTTTGTGCAGCACAGTCCTGAAATACAGCCTGTGCTTTCCACTAGCCTCTTGTGTACCAGTAGAGTGTTTTCCAATGAACATTATGCAGATTAAAACATTTCTGTATCCTTATTATTTTGTTTATTTTTTGCTTTATCTCATACTGTAGACTGAGAGTGTAATAATATGAAATGAAATAAGAACTACTGTATTTTCTCTGTCGGTTCATTTTGCAATGAGCGTAATATTTATCTTTTAATAGTTAAGGCTATTATGACAGGCTGAAAAAAGAGGAACAGGAGGCCGGCATGTGTCTGTGTGGGTGGGTGAGAAAAGCTGGCTCTGTGAACCCAAGATTTTCGGACTCGTTTTTAAACATACTGCAACAAATAAAACAGTCAAACAATTAAAAAAAAAAAAAAAAAAAAAAGACTGCTCAGCTTATCTTTTTGACACATTATGCAACCTAGAGGTTATGAAATGAAGCTCTTGTGTCTCACTGTGAAGTTTTAAAATATAATAATAAATAATAGTACACACTGTGTGTTGTTCACACTAAAGATGAAAATAACAAATATAAGACAGTTATTATGCTTATTAAAACTGTGAGAATCCCTGGTATCTTAGTTGATCACAACTAAAGTTAGTAGCAGAACTGTCTAACAAAACAAAACTTCACCTTTCAGCTTAGAAGAACAATTCTTTATGTTTCTACTATTCATCATGTCAATGATAATAAGAATATACTATCACTGGTCTGTAAACATGTTTCTTTGGCCTCATGGACTTTTGTCGACATCACACTCTCGTACACATAATGACTTGATGTATTTTCTCCAGTGATTTGATTGGTTGTAAGGTGAGCGACAAGCACTCAATCCATTCTAGGTTGGGGACTTGGGTTTCTCTAAACCTGCATCCTGATGACTAAAAACATGTTTCCTGTTTTCATGACATTTAAGAAATTAAGACATTTAAAAAAGCAGACTGTAATGTGATTACTTATGTGCATGCAACTATTTAGGATTTTGCTCAATAGCTCCTGATATACCTCAAACAAACAAGGCACATTGTGGATGAGGCCTGCCAAGTCTGAGTCAACTCTGTGATGAAATGCTATACAGTATTTTTTTTAGAATCCACGCTTGAGGGTTGTGCTGGAGGCAAAAGTGGGTGTCTGTCACAACACCTATCTCTGTTTAGTCATTTTTGCACATTTTTGCTCATTTTCCTGTTTTTTGCAGTCATAAACCTCTCCTGTTTTTCAGACACCTGCCAATCTACACCTGACCCTGTAGATGCCTTCCTAGCCATCTCTTCCTCTTTCTCTCATTATCTCCCCTGCATATACACCCTTTTTCTCCAGTCTTTTATTACATAGCCCTAATGCATTCCAGCGTGAGTTTCCAGTTCCACCTTCCTGTCCCATGCCTTCTTTGTTTCCCCTCTGTCTTGAACTTCTCACTGGGTTAACAATGGATTGCTGCCTCTGAGTCCTGCTTTTAGATCCACACCTGTGTTCAAGGCCCTCACATGTCTCACTCAGTTTTAGCCGATGCACCCAATAACACAGAGTACAGCTCAAACCCGAGAGCTCCAGGCATCAGGCTGGCTGGCACGTATGCACACAAAAACACGCTTTTGTGTCGTGTCATTATCACCACTCGCTTGTAATGTTGGGATCGGCTGCAGTTCAGGCATTAAAATGCATAGAGTCGCTAAATGATCGGCATCATCGGCGGGGTAGATAATGTGCTGTGGAGTCATCGGTGCTCAGCAGCAATCAAAGAGACATGGACTCCAGCCAGACAGGCAGTCGGCTCACGCTGATCAGAATCTGCTTAGACCTCGTTCAAATGGACAGATTAATAATTGCGGGATAAAATGGACTGGCACTACTCTATAAAAGAACTGAATATTAAAGCAGAGGTAGCAAAATATCTCCCCTCTCTCTGCCCTTCTGCTCAACTTCAAACTAGTGTCTCCCTCATAACCGGCTTCATTAGCAGCCAGTGAGAGGCAGCATTAGTGCTGCCCCCTCCGCTAACACTAATAAATGTTCACCACGTCTGGATTAACACTTCTCTCCCTGCCCTTCTCATCATCTTACAGTATTTTACATCGTTTTCCGAAGCCTCGAACAGGGTCACGCCGTCTCGTCCCTGTGAATGGCCATTTCACGCCCACCTCACATTACCAGAAACAGTGGCGTTGCCATAAACCGACAGCCGTATTCATCATAGTTATGATTCTGTGACAGGGTCGTCTCCCCTGCCTGAGATGCGGGGCTTGTAAAGACTGCCTTGCTGCCAGCAGGCCTCCTGTTATGGAGTCTGTAATTGGCTGATTGGCTGTGAGGAGAATGCGCCGCTGTCTTGTGAATGGATGACCAATAAGACGCGAGTGCGGTCCCCAGGGCAGACAGGTACCCATTAAGGGCTCCTTTCCAGCTCAACGCCTCATTGTCATTGTTATACACATCGAGCCTTTACACACTATTCTTTTTTTCCTCCTCTGAGTGCCTTTGCCTCTGCCACAGACTAGTAAACTATAACTTCTAAATTGTCTGTTGTTCAAAGAAAGTACATCCTGGCCCAGTTTTCTCTGCTGTGGGATGTTTGATTGCCCGACTCGGCTGTATCGCTTTTCCTGTGAGTAGTTAGACAATGGTCCTCGAAATTGGCCGTTTCCTTAAAAACGTCGGTGTCGAACGGCGGTAATTAAATTCCAGACTCTCTCCGCTGTGGATAATTCACCTCACCATTCATTTTGTCCACGCACGTCATCTCTATCCGAGCAGACTGTACTTGGCAGCAGATGTTTGGCTTTTCCGAGGCACAATAGCTCAAAGACCATTAAACAGAATTGTATGTAATATTTACAAAGGTTGGTATTTTCAATCAGTCTTTATACACCGCAAGAGCTTTTCCCTCCATTACCATGCAGAATGGTGAGCAGAGGTAGAGGGTAAGGAGGGTAAATACTCTGTCTTCATGTCAAGATTATCTATGCACCTTTTAGGCAGTGCTGGAAGCTGCTTTTGTTTAATAAAGGGCTGATTAATGAACAGAGCAACAGAGGGAGATAGGAAGATAGTGAAAGAGAAAGAAACACTCCAGAGCTTGAGCCATCTCACCGCCCTTGCACACACATGGTGCATGGTCCCCGTCTGCCTTTGTGTGAATTAACACCTATTTTTCTCATTTGTTTTTTTTGTTTTTTTTTTTCTGAAAGGAGCAGGAACAGCTCAACATTGCATCATTCAGACACACCTAAGGTTTTTTTTTTCTCTAAAAAAGCATCAAAGGAAACTGGAGCTTTGAGGAGAGCTTTTTAATCAGAGGAAAATGTAAATGGAGGAGTCCTCGCTCTGCATAGGGGCAGTCATCTGTATCCATTCAGTACGTTTAAACCCATCACATCAAAGCCAAGTATTCACTGCAAGACAAAAGCCTATCTCAGACAACTCCTCAAGGTGTATTTTTAAGTTTTCTCTATACTCGCTAATTAATAACACACTAACCGCCAGCATCAGTGCACTCTGAAAAAAGGATGTGAGAATTACCGCGCTCCAAGAATAACTGCAACCGTGACTCCTCAGCCCCTTGTGTTCGCAGCTCGTGTGGCCAAAAGGCAGCGTGCTATATTAATCTAAACTTCCGAATCTGATTTTGTCCTTCTTTTCTTAAACACTTTTTTCTTCCTGTGCCCATGTACTTATTGTCGATCCAGATCCCGAAACTAGTCGAATCTCGATAAAAATAGACCATTGAAAATGACGGAAAGCCAGCTTCCATCCACTCCGCAGCTTAACAGCCCATCATTTCACACACTGTTTTCTGCTGCCAGCTAATTAGCCTGTAATTATGAAAATATGAGATCTGTGATTAAAATGCTTACCAACATATCATATAGTGATGACACTGTGTGTCCAGACAGTGTTGGCCTTTTGGAAGAGATGAGGCTGGTAATGAAATGGCATTCAGCAGCTAAAAGGAGACCATACAAAATACAGCACGTCTTCTTACATCTGTGATATTTATACAGGCAGTTCTGTGTGTTTATGTTGTGTGTGTATGTGTGTGTGAGACCAGGTGAGAAGGAAGGAGAACCTCTAAGTTAAACAATTAAAGGCTGTCCATGTGGAGGCAGCGCCTAGAGACAGGAAGGTCGGGGCAAATTAGACAGCCTTATCACAGACTACTGGGTGTGTGTGTGTATGTGTGTGTGTGAGAGAGCAGTGCTTTACTGGTTGTCCTGGCAACCTCTTCCTTCCTTCACCCAAGAGCCAGGAATCAATTATTCATTTCATTGTGTTATTTCATATAATCTGACTCCTGTCTGCACTTTGCATATACAGTACGAAAGCATGGTTAAATGTTCATGAGTAAAATTTGCATCGCTATAGAGACTCTTCACATTTTCAGTGATCAAGCTCAGCAGACACGATATCCAATAGGAAAATATAAACGAGCAGATCGTGCAGGACAATAAAGCTTTATGAGGAGGTTAAAGTGGCTCTGACAGCTTATTAGAAGAGTCGTGGATAATTTATAGCTGGGATATACAAATACACTATTAATGATTTAATATGCGCATGTTTATTCTGTGTTTGCACATGTTGCCTTCTGTGTGTGAGAAAGCACATGCATTAGGAATTAAAGAGTGGGAGCAAGAACAAAGAGAGTTAGAAAGCAGAGACTGGGACTTTGTGGCATTTTTGAAGGCATGAACATGTGTGCATGAATACATTACGTGCGTATGTGTATGTTTTGTGTGAGTGCGTGCGTCTTTCCAACATGTCTTTTCACAACTTTTGCAGCGCACACGGTCATGTGCAAATTCAGAAATCTATCCCTGCGTTGATGAGAATCTAGCTTTGGCACGGACTATATGAGGGGGGGTTGAAAATGCCATCCCACCCTTTCCATTAGGGCAACAAAATCAATTAACATAACATAACACGTACACGCGCACAAATAACAGTTTGATTCCTTGGAGAGTGGGATCACACTCTGTCTCGATCAAACAGTTTGCAACCCTGCAGTACTGTGAAGAGTAATTAATTTATTTACAAAAAAAACTGCCACGGAGCAAGTGTTTCTTGTGGTCTGCTGTCTTCAGCTGAGCAGCTGAGATAAAGGGATAAGAAGCAGAGACTATCTCTCTCTCAAGTCAACTTGCATGAAGATCCATTGACTGTTGGACAGTTATTATTTATGAGGGCTCCCACATTCTTAAATTCACTGGATGCAGCCTCTTAGTTTTGGTAGTCCAGTAGATTACTGAATCTTTTATATCTGTCTAGAACTGAAGCAGTCACTTGTATGTTGCCAGGTGAGTTTCATAATCTTAGCGATAAGGCAGTCCTGGTACACTTTTTGAAATTCAATAAAATGTCAGTGCAAGAGGTTGCACGAAAGTTCAAAGCCCATGTAATTATTGCAGTAAAATTAAGCTCTACACATCTGTAATTATTTGCAACTGTAAGTCAGTCTGTCACACAAGGTCTATTGAATTGTTGCTCTGGAACAAACCATCATTGACTCATCTATATCTAGTTTCTTAAATTTTCATTTTTGTTCTCTGCACTTTTTTTTTCATGTCACCACACAACAGTTAACAAGCAGCAGTTGACAAAGCAATGCACCACAAGGTCCATTGACCATCTGCTCTTGAGCTATCGATCATAAATGCTATATGACCGATCTTCATCAGCAGAGGATTTTAATGGAGTTTTTTTTTTTTCATCCAAATTCAGAAACAGTGTCAAAATTGGTTCTGATATTGTAATTAAAGAAAAAGCAGAACTTTGCACCTGGGCAGTGCTGGATTTTAACTCTGGGACTTCTTTTGATTGAAATGGTGATTACCACACTTTGGCAAGAAAATGTATTACATGATGATGGTTGACTGATCAAGCAAAACAGTAAGCATAGAAATTACATAGTGAATATTGTATATAAATATCTTTAGGGCTACAGCATAACACAATCATATTTTACAAGATTGAATTGAACCCACTGACTGGTAAATAATGTGAAGAGAATCACTCAAAAATGAGGATGAGTACGCTATATGGCCAGTGTGGACATCCCTGTCCACATACTTCTGTGTACTTTTAGTCTGAGGTTGTCTTTCATAGTCTGTGCAAGGACACTTTGTTCCAACTAAGAGTAATGTCGTGATGCATACAACAAAATAAGCTGAGAAATCATAAAGTAGAGAGTTCACTGACTGTGCCGTAATACCGAGCCAGACTCCTCAGCAGTCATCGTGATACACCAGTGTGTTCTTAACAATTTAGCCCTCAAGTCTGAACTTAAAGTAAAGCCAGGTTCTTTGACCCTGTGATCCTCCGGTAGCGAACAGGACCTGGGGGGAATCTGAGAGCTGCCCAACTTGCTGAGCTAAATCGCAGCCTGTGGCCAGTCAGGCTCAGAGGAGGGTCGAGGGAAGGTCACATACACCATCGAGAGCCCACAAGAGAACAAGGTTCGACCCAGCCCCGTCCATGTTTGACTTGAGTAAACAACGGCAGATGAACATAAACAAGATGGATGTCAACATGATCCTGACTGCGCAGGAGAGGTATATCAGCAGGTCAACCAAAACTAAACTAAACAAACCCAAACAGAGCATTTGAGATTTTTATCAGCTGCTTCTCTGCGCCCTGGTGTTTAATTTGTTCACCCACGCCTCCCCGCTCCCCACCTCACCCCCGGCTTCCTCTTATTTGCTTGCTGGGTTTGCTGCCCACTGTGCCATCAGGATGTCGCTCATGGAGAGAGACAGAGCAATTCCAGGGCGACTGGTGTGAAAATAGGGAGTTTAACCAGAGGGGGTTGGAGAAAATGGCTTGTTCTGTCCTGTCTCGTTTGCTCCGGCCGAGGCGGGCACTCGGCCACACTTGGCCTCTCTGGCCTGACCGATCACATAAATACACACACAAAGAGCTTGTCGTTGCTGGTGAGTAGAACTGCTGCCTGTTGTCATTCTCTGGTAGAGTCAATTGCTGCCTGTGGATGGTCACACATCACTATGCAACCTAAAGCGAGGGGTTGTTTGTGTGTCACAGAGAGAGACAGAAAAACAGCCCAGTGCACAGTTAAGACAACATGTTATGCAGGAGGTGGTAAAGTCCAGCATCAACCTAAAGAAAGCCAAATATTGTTCACTATTATTCCAATGTTAGGACATGCTAAAAATGACAAAAGGCACCATTAAAGAGACGATTTAATTTCCTGGAAATTTGAGTCTTTATTGGTGACCTCAACCAGGCCTGGATGTGAGCATAATGGAACCAACAAAGTTGCCTCAAATTTTTAAGTTATGCTGTCTCACTAAAGCTGTTTCACTGCAAATACACATTAATGTCTCTGTGAACCTATGCAGATAACGATAGGTAAGACACACGCATCATCCAAATCCCAGCTACATGTTGGAAATGGAGACAGACACAAATAAAAATGTATTAGCGACCCTGGTGAAACCTGGAGAGGCATAATCTAGTTTGACCCTCTTTTCAAATCAAGTGACATTTTCCTCTTAACTGATATTAGACTCAAGTGATTCCTCACTTGTGTGGGTTGACATCCCACCTCAGCATCGTGTTTGGGATGGGATTACATAATTTTTTTTACATACATTTTTTAATGAATTTTATTTGACTGCTAGTCCAGCAAAGCTCTGTTCAAAATGCCTAAGTGATAATGAATATACCTTCCAAATACAAGACTACAAATGCCATTTTTCTTTCAATTTCTTATCAAGCTGAAACCATTAAACACATGAAATGTGTTTGTCTTTAGGTTTAATCTGGAAACCCTATATATAGGGTATAAATGTAAGAAATATATATGATCCAGATTACAAATGAACCAGTATGTGCACTGGCTTAACTTACACTTTAAAGTTTTACACTGATTTACAACGTCACTGTAGGCTGGTGCATCATGTTTGTACAAAGGGAGAATGAACGCAAGGGGGGAGGGAGACAGTCAATGAAATGCTCCGCAGGACTTTTGGTTACAAGGGACTGGAAGGTGAAGAAAAACCAGGGAGTTCAGAGACTGCGAAGTTAGTTAACTGGCAGACGGAGAAGATGGCACAGATATGAAGGTTGGGAGCCTGAGGGTGCACGATGTCAAAAGGGGGAAGCAGAAACCTTCTGAGCACCGAGGGCCGTTAGACTCAGATTTAATCAGAGCATCTGTCTCAGAAGTCTATAAAACTTTATGCAAGCACTTCTAATTTCAGGGATGCATTCATTAATACCAGATCCAAAGAGGATGCACTCTATGGAGAAAAGATAAAATGTCTGCCCATGGAGATGGATACATGATGGAGACAGCATTCATACTGAACTACCACTTTCAACAATGCCTTCTTCATTAATTAATCATGTGTCTACACAGTATAGCCCCAGTATTGCTAATGTACGGTTGGGATTAGACATCTAAGGATGGACAACTAATGCTTGTTAAGTGATTATGCTTAAAGCAAGAATGCAAATAAATTGGTTATGAGTTATGTTATGGTCAAGTTGGGTGCTGTTGGAACTGGCTCAGGCAAATACAGTGTTTGCAGCAGAAAAAGGAAACAGCGAATCCGTTCTGCTGATTCAAATCATTTAATGCAGTTCAGTACAAAGATTTGTGGACACTGGCTATGTAATATCTATTCTGTGAAGCTACCATGGCACCATTTTTTTTTTTTTTTCAATTCAGGTTGTTACGGAGCCCCTTAGGGGACATGGGGGGAAATTTTTGAAGGGTAAAAAAAAAAAAAAATCTCGCAAAAGTGAATACGTTTGCTGATTGCGAGATCTCGCAAAAGTGTTTACGTTAAGAGCATGTTTTTCCGGGAATGACAATAGACACAACAATGGAGTGGGAGATGGAAGTTCATTGAGTTGTATGTACCGGTGTTGATTTTTTGTCTTCAACGTTCGCAAAAGGGAGACATGGAGGACGATTTGGAGCATTGCCTGCATCTGAGAGAAGTCCCAAAAGAGGACATTATGCGGATAAAGAATATGCTTTCCGACAAGAAAGTCCTCTGTGCCTAGTACTGTTTTAATATCTTTGTATTTTCGACCCAAGTCAAAATAAAACTCAATAAACTTTTCCCACAGAACAATGGTGTCTGTTGTGTTCTGACCACAGATGACCCGGAAAACATGCTCTTAATATAAAGTATAAGTCTCGCAAAAGTTTTGTGAGATCACGCAAAAATTAATCTTTTTTTTTTTTTTTCCATCCTTCAAAAATTTCCTCCCATGTCCCCTAAGGGGCTCCGTAGGTTGTCGCTGGTTTGTGTTTTTTTTCTCAGTTCAGGTGAGTGGAATATGTGGTGTGCATTTTCTTTTTACTCTTTTAAACTTTAATTTTTTTTTACTGCACAATTGTGAAGATCATTTTTCATCCTATGAATATGGCTTTTTTTTAAATGTGCAAGACGATGGCAGAAACCTTGTTTATTCAAGCTGAACAGCTATTCTCACTCCCAACCATCAGACATGCCGACAGCGTTTATCCCATACCCTAACCCTGAGGTGAAGTTTCCAGGGCTGTGGAGCTGGTGTTAAGCCAATGGCAAAGCGGTAGAGGTACAATCCCTCTATTTTGTCAGTAGTGATTGGGAACATGAACTAGCTGGGTGACAAGAGTGACAAGCTGGCTGCCCTGATGGGGAACCAGACGATCTACAGGGAGTGTAGTCTACTGTGTCACATGGAAACGTGGGTAAGTTAAGCAGCAAGTGCAAAGGAGGGGGACTCGCACTCTTCATTAACATCAGGCAGTGCAACCCAGGACATTTTACTGTGAAGGAGACTGTCTGCCATCGGGACATTGAGCCGCTGGCAGTGAGTCTCCTACCATATTAAACGCCCAGGGAGTTCTTGCACACCATAGTTGTTTGTGTGTACATCCCTCCACGGGCACACTAGAGACTTCAATCACGCAACACTAGACTTTACTTTTTAATCAGCTTCTAAATTGCTCCACCAGGAAAAACTGGAGGAAGACCTCCTGTACTCTAATGAGCGATACATACAGTCTAACCTGCTCTGCCCCTGCTGAGGAAATCCAATCATAATCTGGTCCTTCTTCATCCCCAGTACAAGTCAGGTAAACAAAGGTGGCCAACAAATACATGCTCTTTCAGGAAATGTCTCCTTAGGCAAAGGAGACTCTGAGGGAGTGCTGAGAGTCTACCGCCTGGAGTGTGCTGCAGGATCCACAGGGTGAGGACATGGAGGGGGTCACACACCGCATGATCGACTTCCTAAACTTCTGTGTGAACATTGTCATTCCATTTAAACTGTACAACAACATCAACCACTATACTACTACTACTACTACTAATAATAATAATAATGAATTCCGAGGGTGTTAGTTGCGGTGATTATATAACAAATAAGATAACAAGATGACATAAGATCATATGATTTATGAACAGGCTTAAATGCAGCTGATTACTATACATGAGAGACACATAACAAAATGTCCCAATCGGCAGAGATTGCTCCACCTTGGTTGGCTAAAATCCACACCAGGTAATTGCAGCCTCATGAGCTTGAATGTAATTCAGTTAGTTCAGTCTGGAGCAATTTCCTCTCTTTTACAGCTTACTGCCTCTCTTTCACACACACTCACACAGACACACGCACATACACACACTCACAAATTCTCAGCCCCAACTTATCTCCACATTCCAATGAGCACACACTAATTCACTTAAGGCTGACAAATCTTACAGCCATATGCAGCACAAACAGTCAGCTCAGCTCTGCTCCTTCGACCACTGCTGCGTCACTGCCCCACATGAGTTCATCTGTTCGCCACTCCGAGGGGACCAAACCTCCCCCGTGCATTATGTATGCCCTCAAAGACCTAATTGAAACTGAAAATGTTATGTTCCACTCTGGTGCTCTCCTAATAGGCTGGCTCTCAGTAACCAGGCTTGTGAGGCAATTACAAGCCAGAGCCATGAGTCTAGATGAATCTTAAAGCGGGGGGTGGGCACAGTGGGTGTGAGTGACTGCGTGTGTTTATACTGGGGGTCTCGGCCAGCTGAGAGCGATGCTGGAGAGAGGTGAAGCCTAACTGACTAGCTAATTATAGATGTCTTTTTTGGCTTTGCCTTTATGTTTCACACTGTTCTGTCTGGATGAGGGAACAGAGCCCTGGCAGATCAAACGAGACGCTCCGCTTCGTTGGCTAAGCTCGAAGGCCTCCAATCAGAAACAACTGGGCGCCAAGTGAGAGCAGCCAAGGTGGATTTCTTATCCAACAGTTTAAGGGGATGAAATTTAGGGTGCTTTCAGGCTGGCAGTTTCATCCGAATTGGGGAGAGGTTTTGCCTAAAACACTGGTTAATATAACAGTTTTTTCTGGAACAAGGTGGCACAAGATTGGTTCCAGACGAGCTCTGGTACACTTCATCCATACTCCTGCAGGGCATGAAGTCTGCTTTTACAGAACTAAAGAGTACCCGTGCAATGCAAATCTTTTTCCTAGTTCTTTGAATCTTCATGGGCTTGATGAGATTTCAACTGCAAATGGTCTTCCTCTGGCGAAGGTGGAGGATGCAAACAACCTTTTATGCATATAGACAACTGTTATGACACATTATACATCTTTTTCTAATTGTATATTTAGAATTATACTGTGTATTAAAAATATGATTGTCTCACTGCAACACAACCCATGTAAATCTCATAACATTACCAGTACAAAACTTGATGCATACACACACAAAAATAGGGGGGATGAACAGAGAATATTTGTGATTAAAGAAACTAACTAGACTACTGAAGTGAAGGCCAAAAAATAATTGGATTTGTCTTCACAAAAAAGGACATATGTGCATGCATTTGAAAAGAAGGCAGTGTGCACCTATCAACAGCTCCGCCTCTTCTTGTCAATGGTGGTAGTCAGCTGCCCTTTATTGACAAAAGGAGCCAAGCAGTGACCAGATCAGAACAAAAGTTAAGAGGTCAGAAAGCAGACATGCAGGGCTTAAAGTAGACGTGATAATCGAACTCAGGATTCCAACAAACAGACCTACTGTGAAAAAGGCCCTACAGTGAGCTTCAGACTTCTTATATTGTCCCCATCCCCATGACCTGGGACAGTTCTTTTTGTACAGGCGAACATCTATTACTGTCTCCTGCAGCCAGAAACAAGAGAGCAGAGTTGGTCCGGCCCCTGCAGGTGTGAAGCTCCACAGAGGATTAATTAGAAAAGATGGAAAAGGTGGCTGAGGAAGAGCACAGGGTACGGGTCTGTATTCTGGTTCAGGGCTGTTAGCGCTGCTGTAAGTGGTGCACAAGTTTAAACCAACATTTTACAAGTTCACAAAGTTCATACCTACTTCCTCTCTTTGCCAAAGGAGCATCTCGGTCTTGACAGCAGCGCAGATGCTCGCGTTCACAAGTCGAGAAATCCAAGAGACGTGGCATAATGTGGATTTTTAAAGTGAGCTATGAGTGTC
Source organism: Centropyge bicolor (assembly GCA_037975185.1). Classification (NCBI taxonomy): domain Eukaryota; kingdom Metazoa; phylum Chordata; class Actinopteri; family Pomacanthidae; genus Centropyge; species Centropyge bicolor. The sequence continues at coordinate 1,811,318 of JBBMOC010000054.1, forward strand.
TGTAATGGAGCAGTGAAGGTATACACACATTAAACAGTTCCTTGGTATCTGTTCTCTGTCTGAAAAGAACTATTTTAAAAAGTTGGGATAAGGGTCATGTTTGAAAGGCTGCAGAACTAGGAGATGCACTGTCATCTTCTGTTGTGCACCGCTGACTGGATCACATCAAAATATATCCTAAACACTGAAATGGCTTTTTTACCTTTTTATCCCTTTTATCAATACGCCCATAGCTTTCAAGCTGTCTGTCCCTTAACAGCATTCAACATTTCAGAGGACCCACTGTGCTGCTGAGTTAGAGTGAAACTATTTAGCTTTTTAACTTGAGCACTGATTTCCACTATGTATTACTTTTGGTGTATGATTTTCAACACCTGCTAAACACACTCAGCATTGTGTTTGTCCCATATGATAACCAGGAGCATCAGCTGCCCTCATTTCATGGCTTGAGTTGTGCTGATGGCAAATGACCATCAAAGCTCACAGTAACAATCTGTCCTGTGTTCTCCATACACTGCATCACGATTCAAATCACGGCACAAAGTAATGTGCAGAATCACGGAGTAACATAGCGCTCAAATGATTCACAGATGGGATTAAGCAACATCTAACTATGTCAGCCCCCAAGCTGGTTAACTGTGCCTGTGTGGTGGAATTGAAGTGATATTACTATTGCAAACTATTTTTAGCTCGCACAGACATTGCACCAATCAAATTACCAGTACAGATTTTGTCATTTGGAACCAAATATTCAAGCCTCAGAGGAACACTAATGCAGGGAGTGCTATCACTGCAGAAACATTTTGGGTCGACCATCTTTCGTTTTTCCCTTCTTTAAATGAATGTTATGGCAACTTTATATATATATAAAAGTGTGTGTGTGTGTGTTGCTCACTGCAGTTCATAGCGAATTAATTGACTGTTTGCTATTTTCAGATGGCCAACAATACTGTACAAATTCATAATGAGGCTATCTCATTAAGAGAGAGCACCGACATAAGGGTAACACCATCGGCAAGGTCATTAGAAAGCGGCATTTGGCACGCCACCCCTCTCAGATGGACGTATTAATAACATACACTATGACTTCCAATACCAAATGTATCTGCAGGTAACTCGCTTTGACCTTAAAGTGGATTTCCTGCTTTCATTAGAATAATTAATGCCTAAATCAAGCGCGGTTGATTATCTTCCCTGGACTTTTCGTTCCCTTTCTTCTTTAATGTTTCCCATTAACATATAAGGCTTAATGGGAATGGCTGCAAATTGCGCTGCCGATTAATAGAAAAGACACAAAGAGGCACATTTACTGGTAACGCTGTCTAGAGGTTAGACTTAACAATCTGTGTGTTTTGAGCTATCCAGTGTTATTAAGATCGGCTGGATCTTCATGTATGTGAAAATCTATCTATCTGTCTATCTATCTATTGTCGGGCACGAGGGAGGTCGAGTGCCCTAAATGTTTGCTTTCGGAACCAATTATCTCAATTATTACCGGGATTCAAATCCTGGCTGAGCTTTTACGACTCTCAGATCTCTGCCCAAATGACAAGCGCTAAGTACTGTTTCCTGTTCGGATGCAAGCCAAAAATAGAGAGTCTCACAAAAGACAGCACTGTAAAGAATATGATTAGTTGATTGCGGAAGGAAGCGCCCTGAAGGATCTGGATAAGAGCTGTCAAACGGAAGGCTGAGTGGTGCTCGGAACCGAAAAAGCAGCACACCAAATAACTGTTAAGCTAATCTCCTCCTCCTCCTTACACTCCTCTTCCTCCTTCCCCTCCTCTTCCTCTGCCGTGATTACCCCCACAAATCTGGATCCATTACTTCGAGCAGGATGCAGGGAGAATAAACGGGGTGAAATTAAGACAGCAAAGGGATGGAAAGACAGAAACAGGAAGGCTGGTGCTGAAGAGACAGAGGTACTGGTAAAGGAGTGCTGAAAGTATGAAATATTGCACGCACCCGCATTCACGCATGCTTGCACACATGCACACCCCCACACAGGGAGCTAATGAAAGGCAGTCTCTTTGCAGCTAGCCCGAGCAAGAAAAAGAGAACAAGAGGTTCTGGATATTGGTTTGGGGCGAAAGAGGACAACTCTGACAAGATGTGGAGAGGGTGCTGATATGTCAGCTTTTATTTCCTTCCTCCTCCTGCAGCTCTCTCTGTCAGAACAGGACTCGTCTGCGAGGAGGGGAAGGAGGGGAGCCCGGCGAGGGGAACATAAGCCCTCCAGTGCTCACAAGAAGCTGCTGACACTCATCAGTCTAAGAGCCCTCCAGCTATGGCATGGCATCATCTTAGCAGTGACCTTGATTGATTGGTGCCAAAGACCTCCCGTCCTCTCCAAACGAGCCCTAATGAGTTTTAATGCATGGCTCCTAATAGATATGTTCTAACTGCCGTGAATATTGCCATATTGAGTTGGTTTTTTAAATTCATTTATCTGTTTAGCACTTTTAAAGCGGCATTAAGTCATCTGTGACCTCTGCAGGACCAGTAGAAATTGCTCCAAGAACTCTTGAACGTGACTCTTCCTTCACGGGTCTTCAGCCATCTTCCCTCTCTCATCCTCTGGAACCTTTGGTAGCCTGTGAGATAGATGTGACAACCCTGTGACATTGCACAAGGCAAGGCCATTATTTTCAATTAAATTTCCTTCCATGGTTTTTTCCACCAGGTTTTGCAGCCAAACTTCAACAAAAGTGAGCTTTGACCCCTCCAAATATGCTGAAGCCCAATTTCATTCTGCGTTGACAGGATGTGGAAGTTATCGTGCCAGTTTTTTACTGGAGAGAAGAAGTTGATTTTGTGCATCTCTGAATGCTTTGAGTTTCTGTTCAAACCTTTAGTACTTGGGGAAAAAATGTCTCGCATGACACAACAAATCAGAGAGAATAGGGACTTTTTATGGATGGCAACGTTGGTCAGTTGGTCAAGTAGTTTGGTCCACACTGAAAATATCTCAACAACTATTGAATGGAAGGCCATTACATTTTGACATTCCTGCCCCAGGGATGATGACACCTCTTTTTTTCCCTTCGGCATCAGGTTGATGGGTAAGGTATTTAATAAAAAGTCCACCTCATTCACCTTTTCCTGATATTTCAGTAATGTGTGCTTTTCAAGGTTTTCAAAATCAGAATCCGAGTTGAGCGTCATTGGCCAAGTACATGCACACATAGAAGGAATTTGATTTGGTAGTTTTTCATTGCTGTAACACAGGAATGGGCACAAAGCTAAGGACAACAAACACTAAGTAAATAAAGGCAAAGAATGACAGAATGGTCAGGACTGTGTAATACACTACCATATGAAAAAGATGGGTGTATACATGACTCTTCTTGTGTCTGATTGTTTTGGTGTGTAGTATTCTGTGGCGCCTACCAGAGGGAGGGGTTGCGTCCAGGGTGTGATGGATCTGCAGTGATGTTTCCTGCCTGTTTCCTGACTCTGGAGGTGACGTCCTGAATGGAGGGCAGGGGTAGCAGCAGTGGTTTCCTCTGCAGTCCTGACTGTCCACTGTGCTGTTCCTGTCCTGTTCCCGATCCAAACCAGGCAGTGATGGATAAACAGAGCAGAGTGGATGACTGATGTGTAGATGTTGATCAGCAGCTTCTGAGACAGGTTGAACTTACTGAGCTAGAAATGCATCCTCTGCTGGGCCTTTTTGATAATGGAGTTTGTGCTGGATGACCACTTTATGTCCAGGGAGATAGTGGGTCCCAGAAATCTGAAGTCTTCCACAGCAGACACAGTGCAGGGGTGTGTGTGTGTGGAAGGGGTTCTCCTGAAGTCCACTGTCATCGCCACGGTTTCAAGTGTGTCCAGGTCCAGGTTATTCTGACTGTTCCCTTGCCTTGGGAACACAGCACAGGCTTTAGTCACCATGATGATAGGTAGAATTGCCCAGTAAACAAAATGATTGAATGGGCAGAGAGCTTCTGTTGAAAGTAAAATAACAAATATAGCCAAGAGACTTGAGTTCTGAATGCCAGAAATTCTGGGTACTGCTATCATCCCTGTCACACACACCTGGAGATATTACAGTTTTGTTCGATGGGGCAGTGAAAACCTTCCGTGTTTCACGTTTTAAATGTCACAGGGTTGGGTTCAGTGCTGACAGCCATAGGCCCACTTGGCTCAAATGTGAAGTGTTGATCGGAAGCAGCTCCTCGTGAGCTTTACGGTGCCTTTGACGTATTGATATTCAGTGACATTTGAATTCCACAAGTTTCTCTTTTTCATTTTTTTTTTCTTACCATATTATGTGGGGTTGACTGCTACAGCCACTGCAGCATAATGTTATTATGATTCTTGGCTGTCCACAGTAAGTAATTAGCCAGAGTCATTGATATGACAGTGTTTCTAGTGGAAACTGAGATCACCTTTTTCTGCATGCCAAAAGAAATATTTATGTCATTCACCCGGGCTGCCAAAGACAGTGTTATACCAGAATGCATGATGGAAACTGCTATTTTTCATTTTTCATCTGACTGACAGTGAAAAACAAGAACTTTCCCTTGTCACAAATTGGTTCTACTATATGAATCATATCTTTGCTGGTATTGATCATGGCAGTGATATCCAGAGGTGTCCATCATTTTAGAGATTCTGGTCAGTGTTGAAAGGATAAAGCATGTATTTTTTTTCCCACATTACTGTAGGTGAATACTACATACTGTGGAATCCTGGATCTTTACAATATTTCTCAGTGTCAGGAAATGTTACCCCATGGTTGAGTGAACAAAATGTCAAAGGGGCTTAGCTGTAAGCCAACAATGTAGCTCTTTATACGATTCCATGGACCAAGTTATGTCTTCACCACAAGCATGTCAATAGATCATAGCTGTTGTCAGCCACAGCTATGATCTATTGACTGCTTGTACTGCCAGTGCTATTACTAATCCTGCTACATTTATTGCTACTGTATAGAAACACTAAAAAGCTTAAAGATAATTCCAAACATATGGGGACAAAATAATCAAGCCCGCATTCCAATCAAAGCACTCATCATCCAATTAAACAGGAAGCGGCAGATGGCCGTGCGGCAAGGACAGCTGGTTTTGAGGTTTTCGCTGTTTGTCTGTCCATCAGCGTGTCAATCATGTGCTGCTCTTCCCGCAGCTCTCACAAGTTAGAGGCTGAGACTGTCAAAATTGTCAGGAATGTGTCACGAGCACCCTGCATCACACAGATGAGGCCTGACGCTGTGGGTGTGTGATGAAGCAAGAGCTCCATCTAGTGTTCCACAGCTGTTGATTTTGATCATCTTTCAGCCCAGAGACATCATTAAAAAGTTCACTTGTATGATTACTGTGAGATGTTTTAATACTCTCACTTTTACCATCAGACTGAACTCATCTGGATGTTCTCAACAGTATTTTAGAATGAAGTCCACTCTTCAATAAGGACTCACTTTAATCAGTCAAGTGCTGGCAGGCAACTTAATATGTTATTGCTATATTGTGAGAACAGTGAGAGGTAGTCTATGGTGTGTGGATATATTCACTTTAGATTTGGTATATACTTGGATTCAAATTACTTAAAAGTAATAAGAAAAAGGCTGAATTACCAGCTGAACAACATGGATAACTGTCACTTCTCTTTTGGTAATTGCAAATTTGCAACATTAAATTGTAATAAGGTAGGCCCCATTACTTAAGGGTGGAGGGAGTCGTTCTAATCCAATACATTTTTTGGCATGGTGAAAATACCACAGTCTGGTAGCTGTCTGTTCTGTGTGTGCTGAAAAAAAGTCCAGTGTTTGTACACAGCCCTGGCTCTGTAAACTGGAAACAAAAAAAAAACGACATGGACCGAGCCACACAACACTATTCCAGCCTGTCAGCAACAGGCAGCGTTCATGCTCGTGCACATGGCATGTTAACAACATGCAAGGCTTTCCCATGGTGGAGACGCTGCTGAGGGGCATGAAGACAGATGCTCTGTTTCTGCTTGATGGGTGTGTAATGTTAGTGTTGCAATGTTTTGCTTAAGTAATGTTTGTGATTTGTGTCAGGTTATGTTAAATGTGATGTCAATTATTGTAGCAGGAGAGTTCTGAGTATGGTAGTCTGGGACTGGTGTGCCAGCTCGTCCTCTCTGCATGTTTGCTGTGACGACTTTAGGTGTATCTTCTGAAGGGAGGGGTGTGTTTGTTTGGATGCTCACTATTAATATCTTTCTTCAGAATGACTCACCTCACTTTTAATCAAGCTCTAACCTTAATACCTTTATTATTGTAGTTTTTATTACACCCCCTTGCAAGACATTCATTCATAAATTGGTGTGGAGAGATCATAGGGGTTCAACAGCAGCAGCAAATTTTACCCCTACAAACACCCAACAGATTAATCCAGCTACAAATAGGCAATTAACAACTATATCAAACTGTCCAAATTAAGTGGTACAATATGTAAATTCTCAGTATTTTAAAGAAAAAAAGCATGTAAGAGGTGTTGGATTGTTTGTTTTCATTGTCCAAACCACAAACTTCCTTCAGCCAGCCTATTATAAGTACAACTCATTGTCCAGTGAAATCAACAAGAGCCATAATGGTGGGAAAAAAGAGAAAAAAACCCACATTGAACTTCCACGTCTTATCAGCTCAACACAGTGGGAGTTCTGTTTTGCAGCCAAACCACTGCACACATATGCTTATCTGAGCTTCACAAACACCTCAATACACACCCTCCCTTCCCAACACACACTCGCTGTTTGTTTCAAAGTCAGGCTCCTGACTGCAACAGCCTCATATGATTTGCCAGCGAAGAAGGGGGAAAAAAAGGAGATTGTGGGAAGAAGGGTTCGGCCTGTGAAGTGTTCGGAATCAATGCATCTGGGTTGCCTTTGAACGCTCGCTGTGTCAGATGCTGCAATTCAGAAGTGATGAGGAAGAAAGGATGAATAGGTTAATTGAAATATTAAGCAAGGGCACAGACAGGAAGCTGAATAACCCAAGCGCAGAGCTGTGAGGAAAAGAAAATATGTAGTGAAAGATTTCCCTTTATGAGACATACTTTTTAAAATCTCACCTTTGTCTGAGGAGGCTCTCATGTTCTATCATTGCGGTGCTGTTACAGTGAAGACTTTGGAAAGGGTTGGCTGTGAGGTCAGACTGAACAAACTCCTCATTCACGGCGGAGTCAACCAGGCCATTTCAGATCCTACTCAACAAAGTGTCAATCTCAGCTCAACTTCACCTTGACATCAAATTCCACACACCTTCTTCTGAGGACTTTTTTTTCCTGAGCTGGTGCAGGTGACACATAGCAATACGGTGCCATGAGCCGTTAGATGTCCTTCACCATGCTGAGCTCCATTTGGCCCTACTGAGCACAGCAGGCAATTTCAGACATTTACCTCCCATCGCCTCCCACGGTCGCCACTCTGTTCGAGCTATCATAAGACTGCCTATCTTTACACTATCTTTAGGCATGAACTTACAGATGGAAGGAAGGAAGGGAAATGGAACATAGAGGCTTTTGATCATCACTTCAGTCTCAGTATAAACTGGAGAATATTACAGAGGGAAAAAGAAAATGAGGCAGTCCGGCTCCTCAAATTGAGAACGAGGTCCGTCTCTGTCTGCTGTAAATTAATAGGAAAAAGACTGCAGGTCAGAGATGATTAACAGCGTAATGAGTTCGGAGAGAAGGATGAGGGTTTAAGATCAGGTGATCTTGGCGCAGTATATTGCACTCCTATTGTGTTAATGTTATTTTTATGTCTGAAGTTTTTGTCATAACGTATTAAGCTATGTTTTATGAGTTGATCTCTTATTTTAATATAAAGAAGAAAATAGCAAACAGTTATCCCTCCTGCACACAAAATATCTGAAAACATAATATTCCACTACACTGATTTTATTGTTTTAGTTATTTTGTTGTTATAAAATAATGGTCAAAGAACAACAGAACAATTGAAAATAAAAGCAGTGCTGGATTTGATTTATAAACCACAGCTAAAAAAATGAAATATCTGTTGATTTATTAGCCCAGGTTTTAAAACTACAATAATGAAGAGACCAGCAAGATAAATCAGTTTTTTTCTTTCTGTTTGTTCATCCAGCCATATTTTAAAAGTAATTTATATATATATATATATATATATATATATATATATATATATATATATATATAATGATGCATGGGTGTATATGGTGCAAATGATGCATGGGTGTATAGAAACACAAGGTGGGCATTAGTTTAAACCAAACACAAAGCTCCTAATGCCCTGGTATTGTTAGAAAATTGTGAAATAAAGTGTCAGATTTAATGAAGTCTCCATTTAGTTTATATGTTTGATTTGCTTATACACAGTGACAAACAATATTTCTACTGCTACTACCACTGCTGCTACTATGAATAATATATAAAAGTACTGCTCTTATCAAACTGATAGGAATTTTAGCAGAGTGAACTATTAGATGATGGATATGAGACTAAAACTAGGACTGTTTATGAAAACTTTTAATGCACAGTATCTGAGGTAATCTAATGAAGATGTTTGTTTTTTTTCCAAACCAACAATGAAACAGGCTCAGTCACACAAATCAACAGGCGTGCTACTTTAAACATTCACAAATACTGAAAGTCCCTCAGAGGAAGTTATTTTGATGTCATTATCTTCCCCAGTTGAGAGTTTGTTTAGGGGACTTCTAAAGTTAGCCTATCTCTGTCTCCTGCAATATATGTTTATGTAGTACTAATTGGCAATTTTTTTGACAAGGAGATTTTTAATTTAAGTAGCTGTCAAGTTGCAAAATGTTGAAGCTCAACATATCTGGTCAGCACCAATATATTGTATTTGTTTTCCTATGTCTGCTCTTGCAATACAGCATCTCTTTGTGGCAGCTGAAGCATAATTAAACTCTTATATGGCTACGTTTGTGCATACACAGCACTCAGTTAGGGGCAAGAGATAATTGTGGATGTGTTTGCTTGTTCATGTTTAACAGAAACTGATAAATCTAACCTCATGCTGAATACATGAACATGAACATGTGAACGCAGTGTTGAATTCCTGTGCTTTCCGATCATCCCACCCTGATCATGTCCCTATGACGTGGACTATTATGTAGCACAGAAAGGCTGCACTTCCTTCCATGAGAATATAAATAAGAAATCTATTTTTTGTTGTTGTTGAACAGAGGGTGTGAAATCCCTCAGCAACACGGAGCACATGAATGAAAACACAGGCTGTAGATGAAAGTGATGACCTTTTCTGTTACTGCTTCTACAACATGTACTGATAATGACACCCCCAAATTTTCTTCAATAGAATAGGAAATAAATTGCTATACTTACTACGCCTAATTTTACTTTGACAGTGTAAAGGTCAAATCGAGTGTTTCTCAAATCTCCTCCCTGCAGTCACCAGTCACTGAACATCATGCACTGTAAATCTGACAACATTAAACTACAAATGCCAAATACATGAATATGAATAATATTTTCTTTGCCGCTGACCTTGATGTTGAGAATTAAGTCATGGAGACAGCCTGACAGTTTGAGCTGAGGCACAGCTTTCTGTTGACACCCCACTGGTGAGTCATAATTCGCCCCTTGGATATTTTAAATTACAGACTACAGTAATTCTCATCTCAGGAATGATTGCCTTGCTCATTTCTTTCCCTAAGCATCAAGAATTCACTGCCGGGCAAACCCTGCAAACTCCAACTGACTTTATGCTTTATGAACTTCTTATTTATGACAAGACAAGACATTATCTGATCAGATGAGCTACTCGGGCAAAATTGAGATTAGGAGTTGAGTTTAATATCGAGCTGAGTGATATTTGTGGATGTGACCAATAGTCTATGCTTAACTCTTATTTTTTATTTATCAACTTGAACAAGTGTACGATTAAGTATTTTCTAAAAAGGTTATAATTTATTTGATCAAAACATTTCATATGCATTGCTCACATTGTTTTGGACTCTGCTGGCTAATGGTGGCAGTGTGTGTGTGTGTGTGTGTGTGTGGTGTCTACACCTGCACCTAGACACACACTCATGCATATTCCTCTGCTTGACTTCCACCCCTTCCTCAATATCTGCAGGAATGAGGGTGTTTTGTATAAAGACAGAGGAGGAGACAGTATTTATTATAACCTGCTGGAGCCCCTGGGGCTCACCACCTCATATTTCATCTTAATGTATCTTCACTCACAGCCGCACATTTTTTCTTGTCTCGCCATAGCCGGGGAAACTTCAGAGGGGAGGAACAACAATGGCAAAGCAGGTGACTTGGTGTTCACAGTCAGTCTCACCTTGGCCTTATCTGAGGCTTCCATATCTCAACAGATTAAACTGCCTAAATTAGACTGTGCTCTCGCCGGACGCAGCGAGACGTCCCCGGGGACCCGGAGAGGAACGATGGGTTTTTGCTGGAGCAGGGAGTGTGGCAACAGGCCTCGCTGGGCAGGCCATTATGTGCCCTGCTGTGCTGGTTGGGTGGGCCCCACTGTGCTGCTCTGCGTCTACGGTTTCTGCTCCATGATGAGGCCCATAGAGCCCTTCATGACAGAGTTTCTCACAGGAGCTTACAAGAATCTCACCGCCGAACAGGTGAGGTACTGAGCTATGAAATGAGATATGTGACTGCTGCACAGTGGTGGAAGCCTGAGGTTATTAGATTTGCTCGGTTTTTGTGTTAATACATAACATGAATAATGTAAATGAATGTTAACAAAGTTAGGCAAATATGAATATAAATTATGAATAACAAAATAATGGATGTTTGGTTTCAAGGTATGCATGAATATATCTGTTCCTGTTACTAAGTTTCAAATTACAATTTAATGTTTACACATTTTACATGCAAATATATAGTAAATGTATGTAAATATCAATATAATTCCAAAACGATTATCCATGCCATAATGACTTATTACTACAACTTCACTTGCTCATATTGGTAATGATTCTAAAATTGTATTGTTAACAACCAGTTCCAAATTAGAGATATTCATCATGACCTTCTGCTTTTCTGGTTTAACTGTTGTCCTTCTTTTGACCTGTGAGGGGAAAAGTCATGAGCACAATAGCAAAGCAAACGTCCAAAGTTCCATTAGCAGCCCCTCGTAGCACTATATGCATTCCCTACATGACAACTTTAAACTGGGGACTTGGAAATTTGTGTGCACTTGTTTCACTGAGCTACAGGGAAACTTACATAGGGGTCATTCAAAGATGTCACTTGACTTGTTTCGTTTCGACTCATATTCTTGCTATTCTTTCTTTTACTTAACTCTTTTTTGAACCCACCTCCTAACAGGAGTTGGATCAACCAATCGGCACGCTTAATGCTAAGAACTGAATGACGCAATGCTGAGATTTATCAGGTGTGTGCATCAGCTCCTCTGTGAGTCTGTGTGAACTATTGTTAGCCATAACACACTTCTCAGAGAAAAGCCTTAGATGCATTTACATGCATGTGTAAATTCAATGAACCATAATCTGAGCTTCACTCTGAATAGGGAGAAATGTGAATACTGCAATGCCACTTACTTTTAAGATACTTTTACCCACTGCTTCATTTCTACATTCTAACTTCTTCTGACTGGATTTCAGTGTGTTTTGTATTTACACTGGAAAAGCATCCTGTATCATTTCCTGCTTGGTACTTAAAGGTAAATTGTATTTTAATGGTGAATCATGTTTGCATGACGCTGAGTGAATTTTAATGCTGAAGTAAAGTTTGGTACAGACTGAGGAGAACAGGAGAGCCTCTACAAAACCAGCGCCTGGCATGGTGGCATTAAGAACAAACTAAATAATGTCCTTCACACCTATGCAATGACAATCACTCAGCGATGCACGAGGCAGGATGGGAGCTGCTTTGTTCACACAAATTATGGCAGGTGCTCTCAAGGTGTACTCATTTGATGCTCAGCCATGTATGATGCAAATTGCCTTTTCAACTTGTGGTCCTGAGTGGCTTTTGAGATTTGATGCGAAGTTAGACAAATGAACTTTTCTTTGTCGACTGAGAACAGAGCCAGAAAATTCTATTTACGTTTCAAAACACAGCAACAATATTTGACATTAAAGTGGCTTAACAACATCTCAAGATATGCTCAAAGTGTATATTGTAGTCATTTCAGCGAGGACTACTAATATATTCCCATTTTCACTTACGGAGCCTGAGGTCTTAAGGTGCATTTAGACTGAACACTGCAGTCCATTTTTATTTACCACAAACAAACACCGTCTTGACTGTACGGACTTAGATGTAGCTGTTAATTTTCTCGACCCTTTCTGATCTCCAAACATACCTGGTCGTCCCTCTCTATGTGTGTTATTTTTCTCCAGTTTCTCTGCTAATTGTACATCTTACGCTCAATTTGAAACCTCTCATTTTCAGTGCAATGTGTGTGTTCGTGCCCCCTGGCATCTTTGCAGAAATAGCATCTCTAAAGATTTACGTCTGTTAATGAAAAAATGCTCAGTTAACTGCTTCTAACAACTGCAGCGGCTTCAGTGTCTGAAAATGATGTTGCTGCTTATTGGTGAGGACAAAACCGAATAAAGTAACTCCCACAAACCCCTGCAGAACTAAAGTGCTGATGAAGAGGAAAGTTTGACCTCACATTGGCACTGAGAAAATTCAGGGAGACACCGAAGTAATTAGGGTTTATTCTCTGGGGACGGATGAATCAATTTCAAACCATTATTTAAAGTTGTAGATTGAGATTTTCAGCGCTGGCTGATTTAGAGACACTCCATAGCATGGTAACAGCAAGCGCAGATAAACACTATAGTAAATATTCCTGAAGCTGCTCCTTTGTCAGAAATACAACAGAGGAGCACCTGGTGTGTGTGTGTGTGTGTTTTCACAGTGCAGCCAAACTCACATTAATAAAGAAGTCACTCAATAGCAGTTATAACTGCAATCTGATTTCATCCTCAGACGATGCAGTAGTTTTGCAGATAACAGTAGGACACAGTAAAGGTTACCATGCTGAGGAGTTGGAGGTACATCGCCTGCAACTCGTCATCTCTTCCTGCTCCATTAGTTTCAAAATGTAAAATTCAATTCAGTTGCAAAAATTTTAAATGATCTGCTAATGAAAACATTTCAAAATGACTCTTGTTGACTTGTTGAGTGCGACACACTTCCATGAAAGATTAGCACTAACCAAAGGGACAAACACATTTTTCTTCTGAAATGTTCAGCTTGCATTTGCAGTTAATAAATCATAAATGGACTGCATTCATACAGCGCTTTTCTAGTCTCACCGACCACTCAAAGCTCTTTACGATGCAAGCCAGCGCTCTCCCATTCACACGCGCATTCACATAGCCGTGCAAGTTGCCACCTGCTCATCATCAAGGACACTTTGACATGTATACTGCTGGGGCCAGGGATTGAGCCGCTGACTTTCTGATTAGCGTACCTCCTGAGCCACTGCAGTTCTGATAAGTTGTAGAGAGAGAGCGAACGGTGAAAAGTGACACGAATATCAATGAGATAAAATTGTGGTGGATTACATTACCTGCATTGTTTCCTGTGAATCCCTCATGTTTATATGCAATCTGAGTCCAGTGCTGAAATGGTGGACGGTCGTCATGAAAAGTATTAATTAGGCTTGAACCAACAAACAGAATATAAAATTTTAGATCTACACATTTGTAACATAAACAAGCAGCTGGGGTCATCCACATGTGTTCCTTTGTTACTCAAGAGCTGAAAGAGATGTAGGCTGCAGATTTGAAATCCCACATTTATTATTTTTTCCATCGAGGCCAAAGTGGCCTTGAACCTCTTAATGAGAACAACAATTTAAGAATGTTGCTTAAATGGACCTGGCTTTCAAGCTGCAGCTCTTGTATCTATTTGCATAATATTATGATGCATCGACTTGTAACATAACAAGCCTCATTTGTGCTGCTTCCTGTTCCATCATGCATGCAGAAGCTATTGTTCATTGGCAGTGTGTAGAGGTAGAGTGACTACTTTTGTCACATACTCCCATACAGTTTCGGATCACTTTATACAAAATAATCAGGTCCCTGTTTGCCTTCCTCCATATCCAGGTGACGAGACAGGTGTATCCTGTGAGGACTTACTCCAGCCTGGTTCTCCTCGTCCCGGTCCTCCTGGTGACAGACTTCCTCAGGTACAAGCCTGTAATCGTCCTCCAGGGCCTCAGCTATGTCGCGATGTTTCTGCTGCTGCTATTCGGCTCGGGGGTCCACTCGGCTCAGCTGGCCGTCTTCTTCCACAGCATTGCCATGGCGGCTGATGTGGCCTATTTCTCCTACATTTACAGCATGGTGGAGCTCAGCTATTATCAGAGAGTGACCAGTTATGTGAGAGGGGCCATACTGCTGGGCTCGGCCGTGGGTGCCCTGCTGGCTCAACTGCTTGTGTCTCTGGGTGGGGTGTCCTTGTATTGCTTAGCCTCTCTAACTCTCATCTCTGTCTCTGTAGCACTGGTAATCTCCTTTTTCCTGCCCATGCCTAAGGCTAATTTATTTCTTGAGGGAACATATTCTGCACAACAGGAAAACCCGGGTGAGGACGATCACGACTCTGAAAGCCAGGGCTTCTTCATCTGGGTGAAAAGCACGACAGCTGCTGAGCCGAGGAGGACGGTCAGAAAGCTCATATTGGACTTTAAGCAGTGTTATTCTTCAGTGGCTATGGTCTTCTTCTGCATATGGGCAGTCACAGGGAGGTGCGGATTTTACCAGGTTACAGACTACGTCCAGCTCCTCTGGGTCCATATACAGCCCCAGAACTTCACAGCCTATAATGGAATTGTGGACGCCATCAGCACATTGTCAGGTAGCTAATGCACCACTGGTTTGGTTTGCTTCCCCAATGTGATTTTATTTCTTACAGTCATTTACTTTATCTTTTTCACCCAACTTTAAAAAGACACTGTTTACATTTACTTCGTCCTGCATATATCTGCAAATCTGCATACCCACCATATGCATGTCGAACTATTCCTCTGAAAAGAATCTGAATACTTCTTCCACCGCTGCTTCACTGTCACTCCAAATCTAAGAGGAATTCTTGAGCGAAGTCTGAAAACCTGATTAATTCTGAATGACAGCCGTTGCACATCCAACTTTACAGAGCTGGTTCTTGTAAAAGGGAGCCCAAACATTTTCATTAAAGCTTATGGGTGTTGTACACATTTCGCCACCCAAAAAATAATTGAATAAATAGACAGAAAGAAAACACAATCCCTTTCTATTATCAGTATTTCACAACCCCCAAAGCCCGACAGACAATAGGAGCAGCATTAATTAGACTATTTAATTGCCTGCTCTCATCCCCAGATGGGTATAGCAGCTGCTGCCATCCAGCCAGTGCACTTTTATTGATTATAGTACTGATACATTCCTGTATTCCCCAGAAACCAAAGGCAATTACTCTGTGTAAACCACATCCAGCTGTATGCCTTTGACTTGTAAATGGTTCAGCCCAACATGCAGTCAAGCTGTAGGGCCCATGTCTGATATTTCCCCGAAGATTCCTGTTGTATTTCCACTGTTCCACACTTAGAAAACATCCCTGAGGACAAACCTGGTGGAGGCCGATAGGGAAAATATGCATATGGATTACCAACATGATAAAATATGGGAGAAAAGCATAATATAATTTACTATTTTCATATTCAGCATATTAATAACTGTATGTCCCAGGGCTTGAAAACATTTTTTTAGTACCTCATTAATATTAAGATAAAACCAAATGTGTATGCAGAATAAACTAAGTTATGATTAGTTATGTTTTGTGCTGTATGATTTTTAAGGAGAAGGAGTTACACAGCACCTTGACCCAACTGTTTATCTGTCGTCTAAAGCAGTAATTACAAGTCATTTACACTTCAAAGATACGTTTATTCAGAACATAGGTTCAGACAGGGCATTCTCTTCCCGGGGTCGGGGATGTCTAAGATTTTCCATTTAATTTGGCATGAAACAGCGCTGAACATATTTCCGTCTAGATTTAGGCCACACACTGGAAGAGTGTGCAAATTCAAATCTGACTCCCCCACATATGACACACATACAGTACGATGCTATCTCATCAGCGTGAACAACCAAACACAGCATGAGGTCACATAATTTTTCTCCCCCATCTGTGCTGCACATGTTACAAAATGATGACCTGCATGCAGCTTGTGTATGAGTCTTCGAAGACCGGTATCGCAATGAAGCTGAGGATGTCGCCGTGAAATTGATGATGTCGTCAGGGTTCGTTCGGTCTGGGCTTGGAGAGTACACATTTTTAATAGACAGTCTGTGTTAGAAGCTGGGGGCATGGAGTTTGAAAGTCATGGGCTTTTAGGGGAGGTCTTAGCAAAGATGTTATTGAAATTGCCACAGTTCTATCTGCCACAGTTCTGCTCTCACTCACCCCGCCTCTGCTTCACCTCACCTGCCGGCCACTGCCACCTCATCAAATCACCTGTCCTCTCAGCTGCAGCCAATTACACCTAATCAGTATTTCAGCCACTCTATTCTCTCTTCCATTGCCAGATTGTTCTTTGCCAATGCGAGACTTTCCAGCATATATGTCTGATTTCCTGTTGCCAACCCTGCCTGCGAGTTTGATCCTAACCTTTGTTTCCTGTCACGACTACCACTACCTGTCCCAGCGTTCATGTTATTGCCTGCCTGTCCTCATGGTGGTTGGCACCTTTCAAACTAGTCAACTGGTTGTCAGACTCACCTCTAAGTTTCCTGATCCCTCGCCTGGTTCCAGTTTATCCTGTTGTCTCGTCCCTTCTGCTTAGTCTGCCTCGGTTGACTGCTACTTGGCTTTTGGACTGTTGAAATTCTTGACCACATCTCGTGTCTGCTCCATTCTGGTAAAGTCTGATGCAAGTGTGTTACAACCACAACCACCTAGCCCAGGCGATTACCCAGAGCTCCATTACTGGAGACTGTTTCCTTAAAACTGTGCTTCATCTCTTTGCCGTTCGTGGGAGTCACAATAAAATCTGTTGCCATCCTCTTCAGTGTGACTGTGTGCCACAAGTGACTCTAATCACAAACCTCACAGAAATGCATCATGCGAAAGAGGATCTGGAGTTTTTGGAGCTTCGACCATGCTCGGTGCTAAAAGTCAGGATCTCTTGGCCTCTGCTGAATTAATTTTGACCATTTCCTCAGCCACATTAGCAGCATGGGTCTCGATGGCAATGGTCAGTCTGTCCACTTCTTTAGTCCAGACTTAAATATCACTCAACTTTTGTGATCCTCTGACTCTCCTCTAGCTCCACCTTGGGGTTAACGTTTGTTGTTTTTAGTGAAATGTCTTAACCATTATCAGGGCATTAAATTTGGTACACACATTAGTGTTCTCCATCAGGATGAATTAAAGTAACAAGCACCATTATCAGGTCAAAAATTCAATTTGTCCAATACTTATTCTACAACAAATCAAATGCAAAACTAATAAAATTCCATCAGCCCCAGCTATACTGCGTGTTTAATACCAATTAGCAAATGTAAGCAAGCCGATTTTAACATTTAGCCCATAGAACTACTGTGCTCAATACAGCTTCACAGAGCCACTGGCAAGGCTGGAGACTTTTAGACCTATTAATCTGTTTCTGGCAAGCATCCCAACTTTGTGAAAGTTCAATACAAAATCTCTGGAGTATCCCTTTCATCAAAATTCGAGGGCATAAATTTTGCAACCAAACTGTGTTGGAGACAACAATGTATTATAACAACAGATACTGAATGAAGAGCAGACATGATATTAATTAATATACAGGCAAGGCAGGCAAAATGTTTACAATAATGTATTTAATTTCTTACAGTATCCACTTGTGGCAACTAAAGCATAATTGAATATTGATGGTAATGTGAACATCATCAACACACTCTTTTATGCACGAGTGGAGGAAACAGAGTCCTCAAAAGGGCGATATAGTGTCAATCAGAGCATTTCAATGGCCTCAATAGTAAACAAACATTGCGTCCATGGAGGAATGTGTATGGCTGTACCTACAGCACTGAAGGAAGAAAAAAGAAATGGATGATGGGATGTGAGACCACTGAGGAGACAGGATGGAGAATTGATCTACTTTGTTCAACTCGTGTTCGATGAGGAGAAATACTTTCTGAATTTCTGGAAGACACCTGTTAAATGTGATAATCTGCAAGAGCCATCAATCACATCTACCTGGGATGAACACTTTTGTGGATGTTTTTATTTTTTCTTTGGACGATGTATTTGGGTGCGGTAGATGGCAATCACATCAGCATTACTGCCCCGTTGATGATTTTAACCACAAGGGCTATTTCTCCATTGTTTTAATGGCAGCATGTAGTCATTATGTGGACATTGGTTCTTTTGGATGTGACAGCAAAAGAAGATTTTTTTTCAGGTGTTGGCTCTGAGGGGAAACTGGATCTTCCAGCACCCAAAGTTATATTGGAAATTCACAATTTGTCTTTCTTGCCAATGAAGATTTCTCTCCCACCTGAAAACCTGATGAGACTTTATTCAGGAAAGTGGTTAGACCTGCTGCTGTTTAAAGTTGCATTAATCATCTGGTAACCTAACGACCTACCAATAATTTCATAATAGTATAAACCTCTAATAGTGTTAATATATATGCACTCTCATTATCAGTTTTAAACATCAGTCAGCAGAAGCAAATCTATAATTACTGTCAGTCACGGCCAGACAAGTAATGGGAAATGTGATTGGAATTACGGCCTCAAGAGTCTGGATCTCAGCGGACTGATCGACTGGTCACCTGGCAAAGCCTTGGTCATTGTCAAAACCTCTGTGTCCCTGCACAATTTTCTCAGCCACACTGATGACACAGCACCAGAAGCATACAGATACCTGGGGAACAGACTGGATGACAGCTCTGCCTCAGATGGAGACATGCGAGCTGGCGCGTGTGTGTGAATAGAAGCAAATCGTCGAGGGCTATACCTAAGATTCTAGATTCTGTACAGGCCAGGGTTAGAGTTAGGGTTGAGAGGGCCTCACAGTGAGCCTTATCTGTTAAAGACGATTTCAAAGACTATTTTCAGTCTGAGGCTGGGATGCTGCCATACCAAGAGGTAGAAGAATAACAGGCTATTGTTTGTTCCTGTTGGGTCTCAGTATTAGATTATTCACAGACTTGCTCTACAACTTAAACATTATGACAAATCAGCAATGGTCTGTTGCTTGTACATCTGATAAGTAGTCTGTATATGGCACTTTTATTCTTCTTCCATCCATCCATTATCTACCGCTTACTCCTTTGCAGGGTCGCGGGGGGGGCTGGAGCCTATCCCAGCCGACTACGGGCGAAGGCAGGGGACACCCTGGACAGGTCGCCAGTCTGTCGCAGGGCACATATAGACGAACAACACAGACAAACAGACAACCACTCACACTCACATTCACACCTACGGGCAATTTAGGGTAGTCAATTAACCTCAGCATGTTTTTGGACTGTCAGAGGAAGCCGGAGTACCCGGTGAGAACCCACGCTGCACAGGGAGAACATGCAAACTCCACACAGAAAGATCCCAAGATCCAAAGACTGGGACGCGAACCGGCGATCTTCTTGCTGTGAGGCGACGGTGCTAACCACTGAGCCACCGTGCAGCCCTTTTATTCTTCTTTTTTTCCCCATTCATTCATTTTATAAGTAATAAATAAAAGTGCAATTCAAAGCAGTGAATTCTCAATAATTACTTTGGCAATGTAAAATTAAAGTTTGTCTCATCTTCATACCTGCCATTGAACTCACAAAGCTCTGAAAATATAAAAACAAAATGTAAGCTATCCTTTAACAGTGACAGTTTCAGGAAGGAGTAACATTAAAATGAAGTGCTTAACCCCATCAAGATGTGAAGAATCCATAAATCAAGTAAAGAACTGTAACTCCACTTGGAAAGGACAACTACGGCAAACATGCTTCTACACGTGTCCATATAAGAGGATTAATGAAGAGAGTTGTCTCATCAGGTGCCTTCCCCTCTCTCTGGAAGCTCACTGAAGAAGTGGTGAAGGTATCTGGTGAAAGAGGAAATCTTCGCCGCCTTTCTAGAATGGCAACATCAGTTGGCTTTCTCTTCCTCTTCCATGACGAGTGTTGAGCAGCAGGACAAGAGGAGGTGGAGGAAGATGAAGGCTGCATCTTGGGTTGGGTTTGGGGCTGAGAAAGAGGAAGTAGAGGCTGTTCTGGTTGTGTCTCCTGCAGAAAGGTTGCAAAAGGATCTGTATCATGTCTTATATAAGCTCAATTTTGGTCCACGAGAAAAGCTATTTATTCGAGGGCCTGTATCACATCTGACATCAATGCAGGAGGCTGAAATTTGCCTCCTTTCGAAACATGCAATTTAATTTTTTTTTTAAACTGAAATTATTATGTTTCCCTAACCATACCTTAGTATAACTAATTTAGCATATCAATGTTCTTTTCCATAACGATACTGTAGAATTCCAAAAACACTGACATTGTATGTAATCGGTGGTTTTGCAGCATCACCAAATTTAGACGTTGTTGTTTGGTGAAAGTGGGTGAGGTTAGTGGAAGATCAGGTAAATATTCAAAAAATCAACAGTGGCTTAAAGCAAGAGACAAGGCAGCTTTACTTATTCAGCATTCAACACACACATTTCCCTGATCATCGCCAAACCTTGATCCTTCTCCAACCTTAACCCGAGTGTTTTTGTAGATAGCCAGGACCGAGGTCAGGAAGCCTGGTCTCTGGCATGAAAGTCCTGCACTTTATACACCCAATATCTGTCCCAATCATCTCCCTGCAACAAAAATGTAACAAATCCTGGACTGTAAAAAAAAAAAGAGTGAGCATTTTTTTGTTTTGTTTTTTGCACACTAATTTATTGGAATATAAATATCAATTTGAGAGGACAGGATTTTTATGTTACCTACTTTCAAAATCTCCTTGAGCTCATCTTGCTATACGATGAAAAATTGGTTAATTTGTAGAATGAATACAAACACTTACCCAATTAAACTGAGACATGAGCATCAATTTGGTATTTAGCTGGAACCCTTGCTGTTTGAACATATTGTAGAGCCCAGCTGCATTATTGATCCTTCTCTATGAAGCTGTACAGATGGCTCCAGCTGACCCTAGCCAAGCCTTCAATTGACACTGCTGTGGAAACGGCTCTAATTATTCAGTCTCCATTTGACCCCCTTCGGCTAATCAGAGCCAGGGGGATTGATTAGGAGCATGTTAAATACATAGACTGGCCCTGGTGGTGTCCTTGTTGGGACTATTAGCGCCCATTGACCACGGATGGACAAGGAATCAAAGGAGATGTACACAGTTAAAAGAGTGAGGCAATTATATTCAGCCTGTCTTTATATTTCTAGTGGATAAAGAGCTTTGCAAGAATGGATCCATGTCTCTGGAGACTGAGGGATTTCCATATTTACACTCGCCTCACTGAATGCAACTTAGGTTCAGTTTTTGTTTAACCTTCAGCAATTACAGGCATGCACAGGGACAACATGTGATGTATATGTAGCAAACGCATCAAAGTACTGTGACAGGGAGAGGTGGAGACTGAGAGGACAAAACCAGAGAAAATGAAGGATAAAAAGAGGGAGAAAGAGAGACAAGTGTCCTAAAATATTCAATTCTCCAAAGATTCACTATCTGGAGTCCCTGACTTTATATCCATCCACTGGGATAACGGCCTCATAAGTCTTTCACAAGTGGTGAGAGGAGCCTTATGATGTATTAGGGTTGCACTGTGCCACCTTGTGGCTGAAATGAGAAGTATCACTTTTATAATTCAACTGAAAGGACTTCAGTCTCTGAGAGGAAATATATTTTTCTGCAACTAAAGATTGTCATAGTTTCGCATATCAATGATAGAAACATCTCTTTAAACAGTGATTTTTAGGGAGGCTAGGTCAAGCATAAACTGTGAAATTAATTTATAATTAAATTATTTTTTCATTATCATTATTATTTTTCACTGACAATAAGCACAATACATAACACGTAGACAAATTAATACAACACAATACAAATAATCCAACAACCATATGTTATAACCATATAACATTTGTCCGTCATCTTTTTCACAAACTATATTAAGATGGACAGCTTGTTTCCACTTCCTCCAACTTCACAAAAATGAAACCAAACTATCCATGATACATGGGCTGTTGACCGTGATGCCACACCCCCTTTTTAAACCATCAAGTAAATAATTAAAACCTAATTTATCAGAAACATGAACATACATCAGAATGATAAGGAAAACCTAAAATGACATAAATGATCTTTGGCGAAAATTTATCTGACATGTAATTTGATTTTTCAGTTTGACTCATGTCCAGGGGTCAAGGCTAATGACCTATTCTGCAGCCAACCACCAGGGAGCAGTCAAGAAGCTCTTTCTCAATGCCCGATTGCTACTTAGTCCACATACTCCTTGAAACCTTTATCTAAAATGTTACAGCCCTCTTTCTCTGTTTTTCAGTTCATTCATTTCACTTCACAGAAATGCAGATGTATGAAGGTGCTGGTTTTCTCTACATTCTCGAGTTGTTTCTGCTGCTCGGGCGACAGGAATCTGTACTTTTAATATTGATGAGACTAAATTAGTGAATTAGTGCAAGTGGCATCAAGTGTCAACAAGTATGCTAACCCCACCACAGACAAGCCAGCACAATATGAAATAGGCTTGTTTATCTTATTTCATCTATATTAATGTTGGTTAAATGATAGACTTTTTTGTCCATTTTATGTGATTAGTCACTGATACAGTTGTATTACTTCTCTGTTGTCACACAGATATAATGTAATTATATGTTTGTGTTTCATTTTCACTTCCTTCCCGTAGCTAACTTTTGAAGAATTGTGGTGACATTATAATTTTTCTCAAAACTAATATAAGAAAAACAACTATCATTGAGATATATACCCTATTTCAATTTTATTTTTTAATACTTTTTGTATTAGTTTGTTTTCGCCACAATTTCACCAATTTTGCCAATAATCAGACATCAGAAACACAGTTCTTCTCTCAGTTCTAGTCTCTCTTTGGCATGTTTTGCTTCTCCTCAGTTACCCCACAATATTGCACTGACTCACAGTGTGACTGTGTCCTTCAGGAGCTGCAGCCACTGTTACCGTGGGACACACGTCCCTGGAGTGGTCTGTGTGGGGGGAAGTGGTCCTGGGGGGTTGTACGTTCCTGATCTCTGGGGCTTTATTCCTAATGGATCTGACTGACAACATCTGGATCAGCTATGCATGCTTCTACCTCTTCAAAGCAGTTTACTTGCAGCTCATCACCATCTGCACGTAAGAATTCATTACGGACATGTCAGCAGCCAAATATGCACATAGAAGCCACAGTTGAACAATCCTCAGATACTGAGATAACAATGTGAACACGTGCATGAATCTGCTGGGTAAAGTTTATATATGCCACAGATGTATCTCATGTATCATATCAGCAAGATGTTGTGTTTTTTAAACAAGTCTACATGTGCCTTATGAGCCATTATGAGCTGTACGGTTCTAAACTTCCAAATATCCAAATCCTAGTGTTGCAGTAACACAGGTACTGACAGCATTGCTTTGGTGCCTGTTTGGGCAGTTTGGTCTCGCGTTTTATTTAGACTTTCTTGAGTAATGTGTACTTCAGTAGTGCTTAATACTTAGATCATGTTACGATTTCCACCTTGAGCAATAAATAAATAAATCAGTTACATCCATCACTAGCACCAAAAGTCCAATGAATTATTCTAGTTTTAAACCTTTTACTCCACATCTATCTCGGCCATGTTTTCTGGAATTCAGTCAAATAATTTGTAGCTTAGGATATAAATGCCACCCTGGCAGTCATTGGTCCACCACTTGGTCCAAATTGAAATATCTTATCAACTGTTGGATAGATTGGCATCACTGTCCCTGGAGGATGAATCCTACTGGCTTTAATGAACCCCTTACTCTTTTTCCTTAGACCCTCCATGAGGTTGACATTTTTATTTTTAGTTAAACTGTCTTGCCATCTACTGTGTAGTTTGCCATATAATTTGAGACAGATATCCATGTCCCCACAGGATGAATTGTTGGATTTTGTCTTGCACCACCAGATGATATCTGAACATATCTGAACATCTAATTGATAGATTGGCGCCTATTGCAGTACAAACATTAATGATTCCAGATGATGTGTTCCGCTGACTTTGGTGATCTTTGTCTCTAGTGCCACCATGAGATTGAAATTTGTGGCTTTTTAAGCGAAATGTCTCTTTTGGATTGAATTGGCAAGAAATGTGGTACACACACTCATGTTCACTTGTAATTTTTGTGACTTTGTTGAAATTATAATTTGTCCAATTTTTGTCTATGACCAAACACATATGATATTGCCATGAGCTTCATCTGTAGTTTGTGTTTAATTCTATTTCCTGTTATAATTAAGATGGTAGAATCACTTTTTAAATGTAATGCTATTGTGATTCATCTTTTTTTTTGCTTGTTCTTTTTTGCAGGTCTTTCACACATACCCTTTATATTAGTAGAAGTACCTGAATTAATCTTATGAGCACAGCATTTTACTGTGTGTCTCATCTACAGTATGTGTATCCCAGTTTTCAGATAGCCAAGACGCTGAACAGGAGGCGCTATGCGTTTGTACTTGGCATGAACAGTTTTGTGGGCTCCGTCCTCCAGAGTGTCCTCACTGCCATCGTTATCAACACCAAGTCCCTTCAGCTGACCATCACATCACAGGTACTGCATCACAAACCAGACACTGAGTTCAGGACATCATTTGAATTTATTTCTATAACCACGTACTTAACATGTTACATATGCTTTATATGTTATTTCTTAATACAATGTCAGTAGAAGGTTGAGTAGCATGAACGTTTGAATGGGGTTCAAAAAGATATTTTACAATAATTTGGAAACTGAGAAATAAAGATAATTAAGTAATGATGAAAAACCTCAGAACAAACTGCTGCTGTTTGAAGGACATTTGATAAACCAAGAGTGGGAGACAGATCACAAGAGACGAAAAGTGTAACTGGATGAGTGAATTCATGAAGTCATCATCATGCAAATAATCCTCACATTTCTTTTCAGTTTGTCATCTATGCCTCGTACTTTGCTGCCATTTTCCTGCTGTTCACAGTCAGAGGTGTGTATATTGTGCTCCGCATGAAACGCCCCGCTGGAGGCAGCCAGGCAGAGAGAGCCACCAGCCTGCCAGAAGGCTCACGTCCTTCAGGACTCACTGAGAAATAGAAGAAAAAGAAGATGAGGATTTTAATCAGAACTGTCATCAGTCAATATGGCAGCAGCGTGAAACACATACATGTTCATTAAGTGATTCTGTCTGCCAAAGAGTAGCTTTAGTTGAGCCATTTGTCAGTCTGTCATCAGCAGGGCTGATTCTGCAGAGATCCACAGTGAAAGTGCACGCTATACATGTGGCCACTAGAGGGCACTACTAGTTCAATATTAAACGAGAATAACTGCACAGTTGCTTGATGGTGGTTTAACCTGAACACAGAAATGTTAGACTGTCACTCTGTATGTATGTTTTTAAAGTAAATATAACTTCTATGCCAGAATAAATCAACTATTACATACTATGAGTCTTTGAAGGCAAGATGCTGTTTCCAAGATTGTTCTGTATTTTCATTTGTTTAACATTTTTTTCTCTGTACATGCATATTGATTCTCTCTAGTTATGTGTAAATATGCTTGATCCATAATGGGTTTAATGTTTGCCTCTTGTGTTTGTTGGCTGATTGATGGGAAAACACAAACACAATCAATACAGAAAGCACAGCCATTTTAAACTGGTACTTATCAGGCTGGTATGATAATTTATGTAAGCTCTGTGCTGGGGAGACTGTGCAGCATGTGTAATGAACAGCCTGCTCTCATTCAGTGAGAATCATTCCTGGTCTTTGTAGAAAACATGTTCCTTCTCCCTGCTGCTTAATGAGACACTTCCTGGTTTTGTTATAGCACCCCAAACCTTTGAATGCCTCCCACACTCAGTCACCAATAAGCTGAGGGTAAAGCCTTTTGCATGCTGGGGATTTAACACATAAACAACATCGAAACGCAAAACATTCACATGGAAGTATTTATCATATTAATATTTTATTTCAAAACTATTGATACCAACAGTGATGCAAATTTGTGACAGTTACAGTACTTGCTCAATAAAAGGTTCAAATAGAAATGTGCTATCCATGTGCTGACTGTGTATCAAACAGGACTGTCAGTTTGGCCACTCCACCTCTTGGTGACCATTCGGATTCATCAAAGGTTCTCAGTATTAAATATAATAGCTTAGGTGATGAGAAAAACAGACAATCACCAGGTCCATCATTGTCATTAGAAGTTGTGATGTGATGTCAATTCTGCATAATGCGGTATGGTGGATGCCTTTATTTGTGGAATGATCAGAAACATCAGCCTTGTTACAAAAAAAAAATCAATTTACAAATAAGTCATTCTTTGCATCATATCAGCTTTCTGTATGAAAGCACTCATGACAAAAACAACAGTTCAAAAAAATATATTGACGGGTAAATTATTTGCACACAAAAAAAGCTAGAAAAACAAAAACTGGTGTTTAAATTCCTAAAATCTGCTTGTGTGTGCACACCAATATTATTAAATATACGTCATGGCATGCTTGCACAAATGCATATTTCCAGGCACTAAATGTAAAGACGTTGGGCTAAACATGCTGTAATTATCGTCCTCCTTGGAAAAAACGACCTTGTTAAAGTCAGTTCACTGCTGTGACTGTCAGCAGGTGGTGTGAAAACCTGATGCTCTAATTCTACATGTTTATATATGCCTCTTAGCAATTCCTGTCCTCATTCATGAACACAGCAGAGCAGGCAGGTGGAAGGAAAAAACATGGAAATGACCCACCATAAGTTGTCAGTTGATGCATGTGTAGTCACGTCTGACCTATAATTCATAATTGTAACAGTAAGATAATTAAGGTTCCAAGAGGGATAACGGGGGCAGCTATTAGCCGGAATGAGCTGGCATATTGTAAGCGTCGCACATGCTAATTGTTCGTATCTTGATGATGACACGTCCCTTGATTTTGTCTGGTTTTGTCATTAAGACTCTTATTAAATGTATAGTGAAGCAGGTGCTTCTTTGCCACTCAAAACAAGGGCTGGGAAATTAAAAATATCTAATTGTAATTTCCTCAACATTATCAGGTTAACGTAAGTGTTAAACAAGCAATTTCACCTGAATGTTTTTATATCATCCATAAACATGTTGGTCATCAAATACATTTTTAATGTCTTTTCCTGTTCATGTTATTGCAGGTCAACGGTTGATGGGTTTTATTTTTAGTCATGCTGTCAGCACGGCCCCAGGGTTGGCAAAGTCAGTCACTGTGTCAGCCGGTCCTCCACTTTGGTCCAGGCTGATCCTTAACTGTTCATGTGGCGCCACCATTTTTTATTGCCTTTTCATTTACAATTCACTGTTCAAACTTTGCAACCGCGCTTCCAGAGGAGGAAAATAAAACGTTATTTTCTGATTGTTTTACAGCTGTGACATTCTAAAGCACAAATAAGGGCACCTCTGCACAACCTTGGGAAGGTGCTGCTTTGCTGGATTTTGTGTGAATGCAGCTAAAGTGCAGGCTTCATCCTGTCCACTGTTACCTCTCTACTCTGCATGTGTGTGTGGCTCAGCTCCACCCTCAAACAGAAACACACCTACAATTCTTTATACAGCCATGACACAGAGAGGGGGCAGAGGAGAGAGACGGAGACAGTGATGAATCCTGGTCCCACTCTCATACTATGTGTGCTGTTATTGGGTGGGGGCTACACACCCACTGCCCAAAAGTTGAAGCCAAGAAACACCCAAACACAGCACAATAATAAGAAAATATGACAGTATTTTCAGACAACAGGGTCTCTGTAGGCACAGACACTTGTAGTGGGTCATAAGTGATGATTGAAAGGGATTCTTCTTGTGTAAGCCTATAGCCTACATTTTATTTATTTATTTATTTTTACAAAAATCCTACATGGTATATCTTTAATACTATGAACACCACAAACTAGATTCAATTTACCTACATTATTTGTAAGCTAGATAACACAAGTGATGGAACTGTTTCTGTTTTTGTGTGAAGTTGCCCTTTAAGGCATTTTATATGCACAAGGGAAACAGCAGACATTATGACTTGTCATAGTAGGAAAAGCTCAAATGTCACTAAAAACATTAATCTGTTCTATATAAGTGTCTCATGAAGCCATGTCAAGGTTACAGTGAGCCAGCATGCACAATACCAGGACCCTAAAACCTGGCAGCTAAAGGCAATTTAACCATCATCATTTCCTGCTGTGACATGTCAAAATGTCTTCTGTGAAAAAGGCCTGTTGGGATAATGTGTCTCCCTTTGAGAATCAGTTCCTCACATTGATTCGAGGTCAAGTTAACTGCAGTCAGAACGAATGCGTCTGTTGCAGTTGTGTCACACGGGTCAGAATCAGAAAGCTTTGGATTTGGAGTCTAGAGGGTCTCATGTTTATGATTTCAAGGAAGCTGTCGATGCTTCCTTGAGGAGCATTTCAAGGAATAGATTTTTATTCATGTGAAGTCAAGCTTCCACGTAAACCCACACTCTGTCTGAGGAAGACACTGAATATACAGTATTGTCAGACAAAACAAGGAAACATGTTCATACCATCATCAGCTTAACATCACACCATCAGCTGCTCAGGCAACAACAACAACAGCAGCAGCTACATAGTTTATCGCAGTTTGCTTAGGTCATACAGTTATGATTCTCTTCTCTGTGAGAGAAAGGAAAATGACTTGCAGTTCACTTGAGATGGATTTATTGAGGCCTGCTAATACTTTGGCTGACACATGGGTTTTCACACCCTCATGTATGCTAAAATCCTCACGGACCACACAGGATATATGCACTGTGATGACAGTTTAATCTCAGAACTTTAATGAAACACTTTTTTCCATACTTTTTCTTACTTTCTTACTTTTCTTACTTTTTCCCCACAACACTATATTTTAAAAAGTAAGGTCATCACAATCAGATCTTTAAGTTCAGAATGAATCAGAACGATTATATCAGTATTGCACACCTGACTGCAATCTGCACACTTTCATCCATGTACATGCTTAAGAAGACACATTTTTATGTTTGTACATTGCACTTGACGTTTCTTTTTACACTATTCATTGCACTGTGTGGTTTGTTTGTATACTGCTGCTGTGACATGTGAATCCCCTTTTATGCGAACACATAATGAGAATAAATAAAGTATCTACTGAGGGTTGGAGAATCACATTTCATCTGTGCTCAACTTCTGAGTCACACTTTGTTTGGAAGAATGCCTGTGTATTGAAAATATTATATCATTTAATTTTTATGTTTGCAATTTTTTAAATATAGAATATGCATTTGCTAATAAAAAGAGAAAACAACTGAAGGTCCACATTAGCCAGAAAAAAAACCTGATTAAATTATAGAATTCTTGCATTGGAAATGGACTAAAATTTGATTTTCACTCTCATCACTTGTAATTATTAACTTTAGAAA
Source organism: Centropyge bicolor (assembly GCA_037975185.1). NCBI lineage: Eukaryota > Metazoa > Chordata > Actinopteri > Pomacanthidae > Centropyge > Centropyge bicolor. The sequence goes on from JBBMOC010000054.1 coordinate 1,840,888, forward strand.
ATTAAAAATAATTACTTATGAATATGGTGCATAGGTATAAACTCACACTTCGGTAAGCTGAATGAGTCGACCCATTGAATCAATACATTGACCATAGGCATTAAACATGCTCTCTAATTTAGTGAGTTCTGTTTTACGGCCTCTGCTTCATAAATTATATCACCAAATGAAAATATGAAATGTTTTATTTTGTGAAGAACTGTCTCAGTGTTCACCATGTGTGCCCTGTGGTCTCTCATCGTCCACCACCGTCCTTTTTCTTCTGGAGAAATCGATGTGTAGAATTTTCTATTTTTACCTCCCACACAAAACTGTTATGCAGCCAGCATTTGTCTTGCTATTTAGCTGCAGAGCTTGGAGCTGCCACAGAGCTTCTGTTTCATACTAGTGCCGTTATTTCATTTTATTTAGATATTTACTATGTGAAATAACAGTCTTAATCCAAAATTCTGTTCCTTTCCCAAATGAAGCCATGCAGGCCTATCTAGGTTTTTAAAATGTTGTCCAGAAATGGGACTATCAGAATCTTAATCAACATCCTTTTCTGTCTATTTACAATTACATGTGTGGCCATTGATGAAAGCCAGGACATCTCCCATAATAACTGTAACTCAACAGGGGTGGTCCTCATTATTTATGATTTTAATGTGGAAGCTTTTGGTAAGTCACTCACACTCACTCTTGTGAAAAAAAAAAAAAAAAAAAACATCAATCACTGAACCAGCTTTCTGTCTGGTCCAACAAATCTGTCTATGATCGATCAGTTCATAGCTTTTTTTTCAGTCTTGTCATGTCCAGGATAGTGGAAGAGGTTGTTTGACATTCACTGATTTATCAACCCAGAAAAAGCTAGTGCAAACACCTGGTATCAGATGATGAATATACTGACAGCCCGCTGATGTTGCAGGAGGAATTCCTTCATCATCTCACCTCTTGATCAAACAGCGATCAAATACCATGTAGGCATGCTCACATGTATTCTGCTGCTTCATGCATCAGTTTGACAAGCCGGTCTTCCCCCTTCTCACCATATACTGTCACAACATGACATCGTGCCCTTATTAAAACTTTGCGCCCCCAGTGCAGGTTGCTGAAATTCTGGTGGGAGGTTATCTGTCAATATCACATGGCACGTGGGCTTAATGCAAATGATTCACCGTTACGTGAGAACAGCAGCAGGACGGGAACTGTGACACTTGCCTCTCTGCTAAACATATGATCCATCTGGTTGAGTCCTGCATCCAAACTAATCACAACCATGGCAGAATTTGGACACTTAGGTTCTCTTAAGTCTCCTCTGCCTTCAATCTCTGAAGGAGGTCATGAATGGTGTTTCGTTTGCTTCATTATGTACTGTGTGTAGTTCACAACTTACACTACCCTTAACTTTGGAGTGCACCAGTCACTCCCACATATGCTACTGCGGCTGCACCATCACATTTACGGATTCAAATCCAATGTGAAAATCATCCTGCAGAGACTTCGAACAACATTAATTCATCATAGCGTACAGCGGATCTTTAATGTCAAAGTTCAATTTCAGCTGCGCTACAGCTGCTGTTTTGAAAGGTTTGTCAGTATTTTCGAGTGAATGTGTCAAAGTAGAAAAAAAAAACAGCTCCAACATTTATCATGTCTACAAAAAAATAATACTTGGCTCGATACAACATGTGTCTTCCAGGCTGGTAGTCCCCCTGCACCCAAAATGATAATGCAGCTGCTCTGAGTAAACACTAGACAGAACAGCTCGCGGCTGCATTTTGTAACGGTCAAGGCTATCTGTATCAAACTGGAAATTGTCCAAAGGTAATTATACAAGTTACATAAGCTTGCTATCTGCTTAAATACATAACACTCAAGTTATGAAATCCTTAAACTGTGACAAGGCCACACCTCAACTGTGATGAGCACTCTGGAATGGACTGAATGGGATGGCATCAAGGTGTCTTTCAGAACATATGAAGCCATTTGAGTTCAGCCACCTTGATGGACATGATTACCTCTGACTGTAAAAGTTAAAATAACTACATATTTACTTTGGTGAAAAGTGTTGCCTATAATAGCCATTTAAGATTGAAAAGTGGTGATGATGATGTCCTACTTGACTTAAATGATTTAGCTCTCTCTGATCATAATGGTTGCTCAGATCTTATACCTGAGTGCAGATTTATCAGATGTTCGACATTTTCTTCTATGTATCAAATTTACTAATAATTATCATTTTACAACACAATTTATAGACATTTGATCATTAGAGAGAGAGTACTCTAAGTAATGTGGCAGGAAGAGAGACAGACACAACAACAATGACTAACAGGACTATATTTAGACCTGGGGATAATCATTTTTGGAATTTACATGTGTAGCAGGGGTATTATGACATCCCGAACCTCTTTGAGCAGTTCTGTAAGCCACCTCCTTGTGTAAACCATAATGGCTCTCTTCACTGTGTGAGCCATAATAATGATAAAGATAAAGGTCATAAACACCAAACGGGAAGTGCTGGAACAGAAATGCAGGGGATCTGACACCAAAATTAGCATCCAGTGAAGCTGCCAGACTCTCAGTACTCTGTGCTGTTGAACAGTGGAAAGTTAATTGTCAAAAATCTTTAAAGTCACCAGGAACATTTCTAATTCGTCATTAATCCGTGCTACCCCTCGTTATATAAATTGAGTTGTCTCTCTTCAGAATTTAAAAAAAAACAACTTTTTTTTTTAGAAAATGACCTAGAAATGAACAAAAAAAACTGATTTTAATGTTTATAACATGTCACTAAATGTGGTGTTCATTGGTCATTTCAACATTTAAAACCAAAATAAGGCATAATAGCAATTTAGCAAAACACATACCTTTCCATACCTACTTATGTTTAAAGTATGATTAAAAAAAAATCAATATTTGAAAATATTCCATTAATAGATTATTGGAATGTTTTGTCTATTGTCTTACTGTAATGAACAACATAACAAAGATATACTGTTGACACAATGATATAAGAATGTATAAAGTTTACCATCTTAATTTAGCACATTAACATTGGCTACTTAGCACTAAACACAAAGGACAGCAGAGAATGATGGGGATGTCATTAATTTTGCAGATATTTAGTGATAAACCAAAAAACTGTACAAAATAAAATGACATGATGATGGTGCTTGATAAAAACACAGGGTACTACCAGAGTGATCACAGTACATCCTCTGAGCCTTAAAGATATCTACCAAATTTAACAACAATCCACCCTGTGGATTTTGAGACATTTTGAGAAATCATGAACGTATGTATGCTCCAACAGTTGTATGAGTGAAAAAAAAAAGAATTTTGAATAATTTTAGATTATGATTTGATTAAGTTGTAGTGGTGTGGTCCCCACTCTTCCCATATAATGTGAGAGCTTGCCTTAATGAGAAATAACATGCACTGTCCATCACTGAATCAATAGAGTTTTATGAGACATAGCAGAGAAATCTGTCACTCATTGTCGAAAGGCCTTGGACTAAAAGAGAATATTATATGTTGTAAAATATATTAACCAATTAGGCACTTATTTGGGAAAGGCGAGGCTACCAAGGCTATCCTTTATGAGAGGTTTCAAACAAGGTTATAATTAGATTTATTTTATAATGCCTTTAATATATAATACTCCCACGCTCTCTTTATTTTCTTCACACTGATGTTGAGAGTAGCAGAGAACTTTAAAATCGATGCATAAAAATCACAAATTAATGCATAACCATTCACCAGAGAACCCCCCGACAGATGCTTGATCTGAGTCACCCAGGCGTGGGGCCGCTGGCAAGGTGTCCCTTATTTTTCCCACAGTGGAGGTCACGACCCTGTGTGGAGGAGTTGATCAACAGGAAGTCATTATTTGAGGATGTTCCCTCTTCTAGGTCTAGTCTTCAGATCTGAACAAGTGGGATTTGAAATGCCAAACAGAGCTGGGAGACAGTGCATGTCAGACAATATGAAAGACAAATTATTTGATTAAGTAAGAAAGTATACAATGTCTGCTTCCGGGAGAGAGGATTACCGATTAGTCACCCGGAGAGACGGAGAGAGACAAACACAATGTCTGACTGGGGAAACCTACGATACAAGCAGCAGTGCTGTGAAGGTCACACGTCTATGGTCAACTGTGTGGGCGAACATTTTTCATCACTCTCCCTTTGTGGCCTTCTTCCTCGCATTTGAAAAGGATTTGAATTAGTCATAGTTTGAGTTTTTCGCTCACGGTAATGTTTGCCGCTGCTGGATGACATTAGCAGACAGAACAAAAAAAAAGAATTTCAGGAACTCATACTGTGGACTTCCTTTCTCGGCAGTGGAGGTTCGTGATCACAGACATTTGCTTTTTGTGTGTCGCCTTTTTTTTTTTTTTTTTTACACCACATTATGAGTGACTCAGGGGATACATTTGTCATAATTGCCAGCTGCGACTAAAAAAGGTGACTTAATTAAGAGGCCTTACTTTCCTCCAGCTGTGCCACTCCTGACCGGAAGGACAATCAATGTTATTTCTCTTTTCTTCAGATGGTATTTGCTTCCATTAGCTTAAGTAACAACTAGTGTATGTTATATAATCTTCCATTTAGCAATGAACACCGTTTCTTTTTATGTTTTATGCACCTGCAGGATTATGTTCCAGCCTGAATTTTAATATAAAAATTAGGGTTGAGCCAGATACTCGTTTCAGATGAGTATCTGGTACGGATAAGGCCTTTTTTGACGAATACGAGTATGATACGAGTAAAACTCGTCAATATCCGTGTTCGTCCTGAAGGAAAATCCTCATTGTGTAACTGACTGTCTTCGCGCTCTGTGATTGGCCAGTCACACACAGCGCCCGCCCCTCCCTATACAGACACTTCTGTGCACGTATCTCATAATGTATGTAGTACCTTGGACAAGACAAAGCTGAAAACGGCTCGTGTCGCGTCGGTCACTGCCTTCACTCTAGTCTGTTTTTTTTTTTAACCCTCTGCTTACTCTTAGTTTGGCTGGTGGTATAAAGTCAGTAGAAAAACTTTGCTCGTACTGAACGTGGTGCTTTTGAGAAGAATACAGTGAACAAGGCTGACATATTATGGTGGTTGAACAGATACAGATACAGATGGTGGTGTACTCGCTCATCCCTAATCAAAATACACAAATACCATAAGTCTACTTTTGTACTCATTTAGAAATTTACCATAATTTCTATCCCGCCTTAACTTCTCTTCTCATCTCGTTTCAGATGTCAGATGTGATCTTTTCAAAGACCCCATATTCTTCTCTTGTCTTGTATTCTCACCTTCTTTCCAAATTTTTAAATTGCTGGCTTAAACGTTTGAATTTACAATAAATGATCTGGTCTCTCCAGTGTTTTTGGTTTCAGATTGTTTCTTTGTGTTTCTGTTCAGGCATTGCTCCAGTGACTAGGGGCGTGGTCTCAGGTGCTAGGGCCTTCACTCTCACACCTGTATCCAATTCCATCTCTTCACTTCTGCTTAAAAACTCCTCTCTTTCTCCTCTCAAGCTGCAAGATTGTTCCATGTCTTTGTCCCTGTCTTCATCTCTGTCCACCTGTGTTTCCTTGTCCTCTAGTGCTTTCACGTTTTGCTATGTTCTAAGTGTCTCCAGTGTGTGTTCCCCGAGTCACCAGTCTTTTTCTCTACTATATGCATCCCAACCAACTTCAACAAAAATCTTATCATAGACCAGTCTCCAACCACTGAAGCTCCTCTGTTTCTGTGCCTCATCATCAGTAACCTAAACTCATAACACAAACAACAAAAAATATTGTGACTTTAGTTTTTGGTTTCATGACATAACAAATTGGCCGAACGTAAACAGATCACTTTATTCTGTAATTTTAAAAAGACATACAAAGACATACAAACATTTTTTTTTTCAAAATGCCAAAAAAAAAAAAAAATAAAATAAAATGCATTTTTCTTTGGTTGTTTGTTTTTGTTTTTGTTTTCTTTTGTTTTCTTTTTTTTTCCATTTTCGGTTTGAAACAAATAACAAGGTTGTTTTTAATATTGAAATGACAAATGAATTACTGAATTATAGATTATCAAATGATACCTGGACCCCCAACAGAGGGGTAATCTAAAAAGTGACAAAATTGATCGGTTCAGTTCAATTCAGTTCATTAGACAGTGGAACATGACAGCATGACAGTGTATCATCACCACTGAACTGGATAAGGAATCAAGGTTTCAAAGGATAGAGAGATCATGACTGTGGATACAAGTGCATGTAAGATAAGCTGTAAAATAAATCTCTTGAAGTGGTCATACATGTGTATGCACTAATACTGTAAGCATGCAAATGCATGTCCAGTATAAGCATAACTATGGGTACAAGTAGGCTCCATAAATATTGTAATGGCATTCATCAATGGCCATGATTACAAGCCTGATTGAATTTAAACTCATTTACGAGCCTGTTTTTCTTTTTAATTGTTTCTCATTTTGTACTAAGTTTATTTTCACTTTCCAGACACAATAATGGTATAAACTGCTCAAGTGGGAAAATCATTTTACACAACTACCTCACCCCTTAAATTTGTGTGTGTGAGTGTGTGTGTGTGTGTGCGCGCGCGCATGTGTGTCTGAAACTGAAGTGGAAAGAGACAGAAGGAGAGAGTACATGTGTGTGTAGGCAGTGCTTTTGCATGGTTTCTTGTGTGTGTGTGTGTGTGTGTGTGTGTGTGTGTGTGTGTGTGTGTGTGTGTGTGTGTGCACATGCGTGCGTGTGTTTATGTAACACTTGGTTGTCTATTCAGTGGCAAGAATTATCTGTCCTCTGCCAGGCTGCCTCCTCCACACTCTCAGCTCCTTGCAGATCGTATCTCCCTCTTCATATTGCGATAAGATAAATGTTCTGCACTCTTCCTTCTTTCTTTATGCTCTAATGGCTGTCACATATTCTTCCATATGTTTCCGGGTGCAAACAAATACAGGTGCAACTGCAATTCCTATGCACTTTGGCTTCATGCAGGTGCAATATTTACTAAATCATTTAATATTAAGACGGGTGAGAAACCCTGTGAAAGAAACAATTTGCTTACTGTTGACGACCAGAAAGAACCTATATTATATTTTTTTCATGCTACAGTGTATAGGTGATGTCCTTTTCTGTCACATGATCTAACAGTTCTTCATGTAATCAAATGACCCGTGAATAGTTTACCATATAAAATGTCAGACAAACAGTTCAAAATAAGCATCACAAGTTCTGAGAAACATTTTCCAATAGCTTGTTTTGTCCATGAGTTGAAAACCCCAAAATATTCAATTTAGAGTTCCGACACTTTTCTTGAGCAAAAAGCCGATGCTTTGCTTGAGAGATGCCTTTTTTCATTTGCAAAATTGTCTAAAATGAAGTCAATCAACTATTACTTTCAGCACTAAATAAAAGCAAATGTGTTATTCAAATCATTTTCAATTCCAGCCTTGAACAGCTTCATTCCAGACCTCTAAACCAACCCCCCCCCCCTTCACTGCACATTTCCATGGCTTCAACCACACCATCATCGAACAGCACTTCTCCACTTCACAGATGTGCTCTGTTTGTCCTAGGAGAGTTCCCTGTGCAAACAAAGCCCTCTTCCCCCTCCGTCTCTCTCTGATTCCACCCCCTCTGCCTCTCGCTCTATCCATCTCGGCTGCTCTCTCCCCCCACGATTTCACACCACTGAGCATGCCGCGTGTAGCTCCCACTCGCTGGCATCAGAGACACTAGATATCTGCAGCACTGAGCTGTGCAGATTCATACAAATACACATCAGCATTGGCTAGACGGGGCTGCGTTCTGCCAAAACGCACGCTGGGGATAGGCAGTGGTAGGAAAAGAAGGGGAGAAAAGGGGAGTCCAGCAGCTCTCGCACACACCAGGCTCAAGGTAAAGGATCCATATTCATTTATTGAACGGCAAAGTGTTATGTAATTCTGCTGTGGACACAGAGCTCTAGGCATTACGAGACTCTTTGTTAATCTTAATGGTTCACGGAGCTGATTATTATCTGACTCTTTGAATGGAGGCAGGGAAAGCACTGTTGATGAAGATATGAGGTTCATATTGAAAGCAGTAAACAAACTAGTGCAGCAGGGATATACCTGCTTCACATCAGGGTGTTTGATGCAGCTAATTTTGTGGGTGCTTGCGTGCAGGTAGTGCAGGTTGCATGTCCACGTTTCGACCTAAGTGATTGCTTATTCATGCATGCTTTCAGTACCATTTCCTGTGAGCTCTGTTGAAAATCAGTTCACACCCTCCCACCTTCCCTCCCATGATGCTGGAAGCCCTGAGAGCTTTTCAGTCCAGTAAATGTCACTCATCAGAGCTATCAAAAATGGAGTAGGTCTTTGAAGCCCACACAAGTGCCACCTCAGGGTGAGGTGTGTCCAGACCCCCTCATAACACTCAGATGCTTCATGTTAGAATCCTTCTATTCCTACTTGCCCTTTGTCTGTCACTGATCGTACTGATCATATGTCAATTAGCATTAGAGGTAGTGGTCAGCAGACTTTGTTACCTTTTGACAGGAGCAGGCTACCTGTTTCCCCCTCCTATCTATCTTTGTGCTAACCAAGCCTAGCCTACAGTGGTATCAATCTTCTCACCAGCTCTCGACAAAAAAAAACAAATTAGCGTTTTTATATTTCTTTAACCAAGTGCTTTGAGTTCACTAATCATGACAATAGAATATTAATCAGAAATATACTGACTATGAATGTTTTGCATTGCAGTTTGTAGACATGTTCAATATACAACCCTGATTCCAAAAAAGTTGAAAAACAGAATGCAATCTTTTGCAAACAAACTGTGCTCACAGTTTCCTGAAGTGTTCCTGAGCCCATGCAGCAATCCCCTTTATTCAATCATGTGTTTGACAAAGTGGTGAACCTCTCTCCATCCTCGCTTGTGAATGACTGAGTCTTTCCAGGATGAACCTTTCATACCCAATCATGATCCTGTCACCTGTTACCAATGAACCTGTTTACCTGTGGAATGATCCAGACAGGTGTTTTTGGATCAGTCCACAACTTTCACAGTCTTGTTGCTCCTGTCCCAACTTGTTTGAAACATGTTGCTGCCATCAAATCCAGAATAAGCAGATATTTACAAAAATGAAAGAAGTTGATGTCAAACATTAAATATATATGTCAAAAAGGATTGGAAAATGACAACATTTTGTTTTATCTGTGTGTAACAATGCATCCCAACTTTTTAGGAATCAGGGTTGAAAACATCACATTAAATTGATAATGCACTGGCATCACTGTGCTCTCAAAGGCACATACCAAATAATCGCATAATGATTTGCTAACACACAGTGGTAGTATATGAATTTAATTCTTAGGAGACCAGGCTGGCCCAGGTTTTGAGATACAGCCTTGATACATATACATATTCATACATATAATGAAGCTAAATGTAATTTTGTTACTGTACAGAACATGCTATCAGTCCTATTTTCATTCTTCATTAGAAAGTAGATCCAGTGAAAACTGACATTTCAACAAATCATTTTTGTTGGTTTTAATTTTTTTTCAATGCCATGAGCACCACAAAGAAAATTTCCATGGTAAGTGATCAAATCTGACTTCAGACTTTGACAAACAAGGCACATTGCCAATACAAGAGTATCCAAATTCTGTTGTAAATGTATTAAGAGATAGATTTTCTGAGGTCTAGTGTCACAGCCACATGTGGTGATACAAGCAAGTCAGTGTAAGTGCACTGCTGTAGCACAACACTACAATCCAGTGTGTGCTTGCTGCATGCATATAATAAGAGAGTTTCAAATCCTACTCAAGATGCTTTCAGTAGACAGAGCCACGGGTATAGGAGTGGAGCCGCTTTCTGCAATGCACAATAAATCCCTGGAACAAACTGATTACATAAATGGCTAAAGGCAGGATGAGTGATAAGAGACATGCGCTCAGTCTGTGGCGCTGAAGGGGACAGAAGCGCAGGTCCAGATTATAGAAACAGTAGAGTTCTGTACACCTTCTTCGCAGGGCTTGTTACACATGGTTGTGAGGATGACTGAATGTTAATGCATTAGCAAATCCAAGTGTTGACAAACACATGACAGCCATGTCCTTTTCTTCAGTCAGCCACAGAGCTGTCCTCCTCCAGGCTTCCTGTACCTTAATATAGCTCCATCAATGTTTTGTAAACTTAAGAATCTGGAGGTTTAAATCTATATTTTCCTCCAGACTACACTGGATGATTATAGCTACCCACCTCAAGCGAGAAATCCAGCAGGACAAGACAAAAGCCCATTCAGTCCAGTCACATCCCATCATGTGTACATATAGCCTACAGTAGAGGACACGCTCTAATTTTATCACCAAGCAAATTGTTCTCCAGAAGCTAAAGCAGGTCAGTGATGTGGCCTTATCAGCCTGAACACCCCTGGCATGCATGTGCTTTTAATAGTCCTGCCCAGGCAATGACAGGCAGATTTACTTGAGTGTAATCAGACGTAACTCTGAGTCAAATACTTGGCCAAATATTGACAAGCGTTGTTTGCTCTGCCTCTACCCCTGAGGCGATGAGCGAGCGAGGTGAGAGCTTCAAGCACAGCCAGTTTTGAAATTTGTCTGAGGTGAAAGCGTAGATGCATAACAGGTTTCTTAAGAGAATATGAAGATTTCTGAGATTTCTGGCTTTCTAAAGATACTGTGCTACATAAAAGTTGATCATTTTGCCATTGATTGTGTGAGTTTAGTTCATGAACTCACCTGAAAGTTAAAGCTACAGGTGTTTTATTGCCTTTCAGCTCATCGTTTTGGCTTTATAGCAGGTTTGGCCTATCCTTACCACTCTCACCTGCTTTCCAGCAGCAACAGCTGTTTTCAGTGAAAGTGATAAACTGACTGTATTCTACCTGCACAGCAACAAACAGCTGACAAGGTGGAACATTGAGCAGTCAAGGAGTTTGTAGAAGCAAGCAGAGCTAAAACAAGTGCCAATGTTTGAGTTGCATTTGCCAAATGAGAATGAGAATTTGGTTGCAACACATTTGCTTCCTGAACCTGTTAAATGCTCTCATGTAGCCAAAATATTTCAAGTGTTGCTTTAACAATTGTCTTACTACTGCTATGTCTGCCCAAATCTGGTGGCTGCATTGCTCCAAATCAGCTGAGGTTAGACATTTCCTATGTTTCACTCATCATAATTTAGAGAAACATCTACATTATCAAGCAGCTGAATCGTACTGAAAAAAACTGACCTTCCTGCACCACTAAATTAGATGCAATGTGCAAACACCACATGAACTTTCCTTATCACATTCCTGCACACAAGAGTGATGGCAACTCTTAATGAGCAAAACCTCATTTAATCTTCATTAGCAGAAACAAGTCATTTGTTTATCAAGAATGATTCATTAATAATGAGTCCCAAGTTGCCGGCAGTTCCCAAACCAACTGCTTACAGATTGCAAAGAGGTTTTCCATATTTAGGACAGAAACAAGCAACTCAGACTGTCAAAACTGAGCCCAGAAGACTGCACTTCTTTCTACTCTTAGACAAATACAGCTTCCAATATTAGCAGCCATTATCATCAGAAGTGATGTGTGAATGAGCATAAAGTACCTTTACAGTGAATGGCTGGACAGAAGTAGCTGGCTTTATGTCAAAAGCATTTATTGTATCATTTCACAGATGCAGATGCTCAGACTCCCAATCCTCTGTCTTTTTCCTGTTACAAGCTTCAGTTAGTTAGCCTGAGATTTGTTTCGAAATAACAGAAAATAAATGGGCTCATTTGCTCATTTCCATTTCATATTGGTTGAATTGCAATACTGAGCTAGAACATGTGGCAATGCTAATAAAGCCAGAACAAAAAAGTGGCAACACCTGCAGGCAGGACAGTGACATTACACCAAATGTACATGACTGTGCCTCGCTGGGAAGAGCATCAAATTATGATCATAGTAATATTTGTCGAGCAGAAAATGCAACCTTTTTCAGGTTGCCCAACAAGCTGCAGAGATAGATAATATGCAGTGTCCCCGCGAGGCATGCACAGGGCAACTCCATTCTTTTGGAGATTAAATTATAAGCTGCTGACGCTTGTGAACTAGACACAGATTAAGTTGATACAAAAATAAATAGATAGAGGAGGGCCTGCACCGTGGGGGTGTGACATTAATCTTGCCGTACATGAGTAGAAAGTGGATGAAAATAGTATCAGGGTGTTATGGGCTAAAAAAGCCCATGGGCGACTTTATCCCAGGTTGACCTGTCAGACTGAGCAATGTGCTCAGGTGTCTCCGCAGGAGGCCTCAGAGGAGCGAGGGAGATATAGAGATATGGAAGATGATGTATAAGAGCGAGCATGATTCATTACTGGAAAGTTTTCGATTACTCATATTCTCTCTCCATTGTGGAGATTATTGTAATTGGAGGTGGACATAATATGAGAATCATATGGAGATTATGCATTAGCGTGGATAGCAAAGGCTTAAACATCTATTTAAAAAATGAAATATAATTATATAACATTTCTAAAAATACCACTATGGCACCAACATTTTGACCTTTTTCATTTTGTGGGACGTGGAGAAAACTGATGAATGAAGAAAGATGGAAGAAGATAGAAACACCATACGGGTTATTTTCATTTTCTTAGTCTGGAAAAATACTCACCTAATCACCTGTTCTGTATTATTATTGTTATTACATGTCAATGTCACATAATGAAATTAAATGATGCTGTCCAATGCAAATAAAAAAAACAACAACAAAAGTAATTGAACTAAATTAAGTTTAGAAATGCACCTTAAACTGTCATTTTACAATTATATAGACTGTAAACACAAAAACAAACAAAGAAAAAACACATAAATAAATATCAGTTTGTGTGTGGGAACTGCATGTTTATGTGCATCTGTAAATTTTACACATCTGACACAAGGTCTTTTGCATTTTCACATCATTTTTCTCTGCACTGTTTATTTCTGTAAGCATTTTCTGAGCTGACACAACAGGTAAACAGCAGTGACCAGTGTCCACGCAAATCCACATTGGAATATAAAATCCCTTTAAAGCAGTCTAATCCCTTTACAAAGATCTGTTAATGTGTCAGAAAAGGTTCGTCCTTTTCACTTTTAGCCTTTGTACTGAGTTGCTTTTCTAGCAATACAACATTACATGGGCACAAGGAGACAAGTCAGAGAGAAGCAATCGTGTTTGTGACTGCAGGCGTTTTTGGATCAGAGTAGCAGCTAGCGCCTCCTCAGGTCAGAGTATGTCGTGACTAGTCCTGTCCTCGAACCTACCTGAGATCACAGCAGACGTCTGCGAGGACAGACGCATTCATCCTTTTGTTGTTCCCAACGGTGGCGACACATCAGATGGTCTGACACACACTTCTGTGGGCAGTCGGGCTTCCGCTCTCGGGCCAGGGGACACACAAATACACACATGGAAACGCACAAGTGCAAGACCGCAGTTGTGCTCTTGTGACTCAAGTCCCAAATCTGACAGCTTGGCTGCAAAGAGGAAACGGACGCGTCTGGACCTGCCAAAACCGAGTTGCTGTTCAGAGGCCCTGGACATCTTGTGATCTGATTCACAGAATCTTAATCTGGCTGCAAACAGCTAAAACTGTGTCTTGGAATGAATAGGCAGTATAAACTACATGATGAATGAAATTCTGTTTTAGAATATTTGTCGCTGGTTACACCAAAATTTTAGAGAACTTTGGTAAATGGTTTCCTCTGTAGTTTATTTGACTACCTCTCTTATGAATGCAGCACAGTCCCCTTATAACAGTAAGGCTTTTAAAAAATATTTTGTATGTCTGACATTCTCAAAGATACTGGAAGAAATACAGAATGTGTTTTTCTGCAAGTGCCAACATTTCAAAAATGCCTTTTCACCCTGAGGATCTTGTTGATTCCTTTAAGAGCATTTGGTTGAGTATTTTCTTTGGACTACGTCTTCTCTTTAGAAACATATCTGCACAACAAGACCACACAGCGGCAAAGCACCCGACGCAGCTCAGCGGTTCTGCAGAGATAAGACAAGCAAATGACCCTGCTTTTAGTGTGTGTGAAAAAGTGGCCGGGGCAGAGAGGCCGACAGTGAGCGAGTGAATTAATTAGTCCATGAATTAAAATGAATTAACGGCTACGTGAGAGACTGATAAGTGAGGCTGTAGGAAAGCAGGACAGGACCAGCGAAGAGCAGTACATGCTAAGTTAAGTTAATTGTCTCCTGCCTCAGATATGAGAGTGCGTCAGCCTTCTCATACAGATGTCACTTTCAACTGACGTGATCCGCTGTGGTAATGTTGTTCAGATGCAGTGTCTCTGTCGCTCTACTGCAGGACAAGATTTGAAGATTTGAACTATAGTAGCAAGCCTGAAAAATGGCTCAGCCCACTATTAGAATTTGATCATATCATTCTGATAACATTCAGAAAGTCTAGAAAAGTCACATCATTTCATCCCCATTCAAGTTAGCATGCAGTTAATGTGCATTCATACGGATGATTTCTTTACAGCAGGAAGTGGCTTTTTGGGCGTCATGGCCCAAAATATATGCTGGTAAAACTATTTGTATCTTACATCTCCAGAAGTTACAGTGTGGATGCATTATTCATTATTCTGTATGGTTTGTGGAGCCATGCGTTGTCTGTTAAAAGAGCACTGAGGAACTATTTCCTGTCCTGCAGTGCATGAAAACAATTACATATTTTAATATGTGTGACATGAGCGTGACATCTGTAATGAATCTAAATACTAAATCTTGTAAATTAGTGGGAGATATATTTGCTATTTAGCGCCATCCCTCCCCTTTTCCATTCACACATCTCCCTTGTGCCATGTGTGGCCACAGTTTAGGCCACATGCTTTGTTTTGTTAACGGCCCTACTGCTGCTACGCTCTGGTTCAAATGGAAAGTTAAAAGCTTATACATAGAAAAACAAACTCAATGAAGGAAAAGTTGTGCGTGAGTTTGACAAGTCAGCTGATTACAGCTGGCATATTGAGCAGCTGTAGTGGTCCTCTGTTTAACCTGGAAAGCTTAACTATGACTTGACCGGGAATGACAATAATCATTACTATCAACCAGTGATCATTTTTACTGTTATTAAGTTATCTTTCTTTCATACATGTAACTTCTTAACTTGTCACTACACTGCGTAATGATCACTGCATGTTATTCACACAACTAATCAAAGCAGACAAAAATAGATTTATTGGGCTTATAAAGCAATACATCTGATCAAGATGTTTGGCTTGTGCACGTGTTAAACATAAAGTCTGCCTGGTTTACTGTCGGCTGCATGAGGCCTGGACGCTGTAATACAAATGAGTAAGAGAGGCTAATTTACATGAAACATCATCCTTCTCTCTGGGATGTTTGAGGGCCATGCAGCTGTCGGCCGAACGAGCCAGGCCACGTGAGTTGCTGCTGGTGCTTGTTGTTCAGATTCGTCACACCAGAAAAGAAACACCGGGCTTGGTGTGTCACAGGAAATTGGGATGGATAAGGTAAAATGGCAGCTCAAAATCTGAAGGGAGTTCTTATAAACATGCTGCACCACAGATTTCTAACTGCGGGAGGTCGAGATCAGAGGATGCTGGCATCAGTGAGGAGCTGATAATTTAAATGTGGGAATGTGTACAGTGCACTATGTTTGCCATCATTTCATCATTGTCATCATTTGTTGTTCCATTTTTTTGTGAAAGGCTCATGGATGTATGGCTTGTGTTGTAAAGCTCTTGGTGATGGTTGATAAGACTCGAATAGCACTATATAAATGAATAAATATATGCAAATAAATCAGCCCATTTACCATCAGCAGTCAGTTGGTAATCCATTCTGTCCTCTGTCTCCAGGAAAGAGGAATATCTTACACATTTAATGAGTCTTAAGAATATACACACTGACATGTGGCTGCATATTGCATTCTACATCAGTTTATTAGTCTTAACAGCCAGTCTGTCGGCCATTATCTCGAAAACATCTATCAATGTGTGTATACCACATAAAAACAGATACATTTGTTTGATGCACATTGTGTCATCTTAGTCTTCATTTGGTTCCACAGCAGAGAAGCAGCTGAATAAGCGTCAGTATCAAACTTACTCAAGGCGAGCAGAAGAATATCAGCTCGAACAAAGAAAAGTCTTGTGAGTCTTTTTTTCCACTACAAACATAACAAGACAGCTATACGTCATACTTTGGCTTACGTTTCCAGCAGTTATTGTAAGTCATAAACTTTGAATTGTTGCTTCCTGTGGAGTCAAGCATGAAAGTGCATCAGTTCAGACTAAACAAATTCATGGCTTCATGGCCCAAACACAGCAAAATAATGATTGTTAAACAATTTGTCTGTATTTTTGTCCATTTGACACAAATCGTGTGTACTTGAATTAGCACCATTAGATTTTTGAATGCTTTTTTTGTTGTTGTTGTTGTTACTAGTTGTTTGGTTACTGGTACATTTGTGTAAGTACTTGTAGTTGTGGACACAGTACAAGTCATAGCAGTGTTGTTCTGTGTACTTTATTACAAATATGAAAAGTTTGTTTTGCCTGGAATATAAGTTTTGTATAGAATAGTAATGGAAGTATGCTTACAAAAAACAGTGCTATAATTAGCCAGTATGACATATGTTGGGAGGCGTCCCAGATTCTGGACAAAAACGTGATCTGCTATAATGGGGAGCAGCCCAGACTGTCCAAAAATTCAACTTGACAAGTTGCTATTTTTATTTGCACTCAGCAGGAGCGAGAGCTGGGATTTGACCTGTATTTGAGATGTTCTTTTAAATTGAATGATGTGACACACACACACACACACACACACACACACACACACACACACACCACTCTTGCCTTTAAAGTTGACGTCAGTGCAGATATGTACACCTGAGCATCCATGCATAGGTAATTATACTATATTAATCGATACACTCCACATGTAGGCATGACCGACTGTGGAAAACAACTGAACACAGTTGTTTAAGCAGAGGATATTTGACCTGTGTAGATCAATCCGTTCATTATTATACAAACCCTGTTTCATACTCACTTGGCAGCATGTCAGCTAATACTACACACAGCTATAGAACAGCAGGGTGTCTGTCAGCATCCAAAAACAAGGCCATGGTGGGAAATCTGAAAACCTGCATTGCAGCAAGTTAGGTAACATCAAAGAAGACATTCATACACACACACGCACTCAGACACAACTTCCATGATCTAGATTTTTACTTCTTAATCCACCAGCCCCAGCGGGCATCTCCGATGCTTGAGGTCTGACGGATGTTGCCCATACTTTTAGATTCATGAGGCATACTTGTGTACATTAGAGTGCTGTTGCTGTTTTTAGCCTCTTTCCTCCAGGAGCCGGCCTTGCTGCATGGCTGAATAGAACATGCACGGCTTCCTCCTGACTACATGGATTTGTCAGGGATTTTTATAAATAGCTCAGCTGCGGCACGTGTCTGCACCATACTGCAGACGAAGAATGCGGCTCGCAACAGCCAGAGATAGAGATTCGTCAAAAGAGGGGAGGAGAGGCGAGGACAGAAGGCATAACAGAAGGAGGGAGAGACGTCTGTTATCATGTTATTGACAGTCTGGTGTGCACCAAACGCACTTATCGATACGTTAGTGTCTCTCCTTATCAACTTCACTTAATGACCTTGGTCTGCTGAAGAAGGCACATGCTGAGATGAGGCACATGATGGGATGTTTTTGTTGACTCCTGTTTTTGACTGTCTGTCTGTCTCCTCCCTAAAGCCTTTGTATTAATTGTGTACATGCCATGAAGTTGCTGAGAAAAAATCATGTTCCCCAGAGGATGTATCCAATTAATTTAATGATATTCTGACCACCCTTACACCAAAATTTCCATTGCACACAGAGTGATACACAATATACTGTCAGTTTGATGCATTTTTCTTTTGTGTGCATTTCATCTTTAACTTTACATTTTTATGCCTCTTTGGATTTTAAGAAGAATGACTTTGTGTCTAAGCTACAAAGTAAACTTTAACCTTACACAACTTTATGCTTGACCTTAACTCAAAAAGTCCACAAGCCACATATACTAAACATCCTGTTGTGACGGTGGTGTGACCAAAAATGGTGGTGTGACCTGTCGCAAAAGTGAAGGAAGTAGCTCATTTTAAAAAGTTTGATTTTGATACTAAAGGTCATTTTAAACCCATTCAACAGTTCCACAGCTTTTATAATGTTCCTGTTTTACATTTAACCTGTTCTGACCATTATTCTTGAAAAAAAGAATATAAAACAAAAAACATAATTAACAAAAATATCAATTTTATAAATTATATTACAAAAAATATTTCAAAAGAAACATCAGATATGTGTTCTATGTGGTCCACTTGGTCTGTGGTATACCACCCATCATTTTCCAGAAATTCAGGAAATAGGTCTGAGTTCTTATGGGTTAAGAACAGCAAAGTGTCCTGCATTGGTATTAGTGTGGTCTGCATTATTGCCGTCATTGCGTAAGAAAGCAGTGTTTTATAACCTTCCAAAAGCCAAGAAGAAATCTACCTCAAACCTCGACCCTCACTGGTAAATTCAGAGTCTGCACATAGTCTGCTGGGCTTAAAATACCTCTGCCCATTATTTTTGCAAACCCCTCTGAAAATAACTATTCATTAACAAATGAAGTGCACTTTGAGATTATGACTCACACAGATGACAAACTGCCTTTCCAGTCCACTGCATCGTTTTTATACATAACATCTGACACATAACATGGCTGTTTCTGGGGTCAGAAGCACCATTTCTATATTGCATTCTGAACAAGCTGCATAATCTTCAGTGTCGCGCTGCTTATATTTATCCTTGATTGATTAGAAAAGCTTTTATAAGAGCGTGTAAGCTATTAACTCTCCACTCAAACAGAAGCTCCCCGCTTTAAAGTGTGACATGGTTTTAAACTTATGTGCTATATAGTAAAGACTCTTGATAGCAAAGCAAAGTGACATCCAATTTACATTGAAAAGCACTATCAGAAACCTGATTATATTAATGCATCCAAAACACAAGTGTACAAGCCGTCTCTCGTGCGCGCACGTACAATAACAACCTGTGAATGGGGAACACAACACTTTGAAGCCCATTAATTCCAGCAAATGGATTTCAGTCAGCTAATGAACAGCACATTTCATGTAATGTTCCCAATTCCGGGTCCAAGCATCAAAACAATCCACGGCTCCTCTACTGCACTGATACCATCCAAGAGACAGGGACAGAGAAAAAAAATAGAACTTATGAAATAGTGGCTTTTAAAGGTGATTGGATGAATACTATGAATGGAAGGATGGGCATATGAATGGACACATGCAAGTTGTTTTAAATTGTCCATTAGTTTACTCCAGAGACTTTTATATAACGGATCACATCACTACAGAGAAAGTGGGTTTCTTATGACGATTGTACAGTCGACAATCAGGTCTGTGCTTTTTCTCCCTCAACCTTAGAACAACCTGATGCAGTTTAATATTGCACTTTGCGTTTCACTCCAAGAGATAAATATTGTCCTTGTCACCGTGTCATAAGATAAGATGTTCCTTTAATCGTCCCTCAGTGGAGAAATTCACATCATCCATCAGCAAACATGATAGAGCAGTTAAATAGTAATAGACAATAAACAATATAAACAGAGAGGTTTAAAAAAGTATTAAAAACTTAACTACCATTAAAAGTATTAACAATTGTACTAAAAGAAATACAATAATTTTTAACACTTAAACAGGCTAAAAAAAAAAGTATCAACAAAATTTAGACAAGACTTTTTTTTTTTTACAAATTTACATGAGATTGTATGTAAATGTAACCAAGTATATACACTACAGACGGGTGAATTAAATATGAAAATATTAATTATGAAAATATTGCACATTGAATTTATTGTAATGTAACATATGATAGGTTCTTGCTATAGCAACAAGAAGAGGATGACATTCTATTTTCTTGATTTATAAAGGTCTCCTGTAAAAAAAAATTCAATTTAAAAACACAGCTCACCAGACCAGATCTCAGAACTGTTTAACTTACCCTTCAGGAAAATAGGCTAACTTGTTATGTCTATAGACATTAGACATGGCTATGTTCTATCTGGCTTTTGGTTTTGTCTGGCTTTGTTTGTTTTCCTTCCTCTCTGCTGCACCCAGGTGTCTACTGCAATAAAGATCTTGATCTCAATGAGATTACCTGATTAAATAAAGATCATATACAGTATATATGCTGTATGGATAAGCCACTGAAGCATCATGTAAATGTAGCATTGCTCCAAAGTAAACATTACAGGTTGTTTGGTTCTCTTGTTGAGATCCTCTGACGTACCTTGTTTGAGGTCTGATTAATAAAAGACTCAAAATTAATTCTCTTTTAAAGGAATATTTCCAAGTTTAATGGAAATGGCTTTTTTGGCTTTCTGGAGGAGAGTTAGAGGAGAGTTTGAGTCTGCCTCAATCTCCTCATCAAAGTGTATTTCCCTAAATGCTGAAACAATGCCATGAATACAAATTAAATTAAGTCTCTTGTGGAAATGTTTTCTTGTAAGAAGGCATCAACAATTATTATTTATTCTTATTTTAATTATCTAATCTAATCTAATCAAAAGGGAAAATCTGAAGCAGAATTCCTTTATTCATTCATTACATAGTCCTTTGTTTCCTACAACATGGCCCTTTATACATCCAAGAGTGAACTGGAGGATTTCACCTGAATGTATTATTGTTGATCCAACCATTGGTTTTCATCCGCTGTCCTTGTGAAATAGACCTACTTTTACAGAAATGCCTGGCCTTTGATGGAGCATCTTTACGTTACCATGCCCCATCTGGGCTGATCCATGTGTCCCGGAGGCAGACAGATGACAAACAGTACATGACAGCAGCAGGGTAGAAATAGGATTGGACAGCTTGTGATGAGAGACGGGGATATGGTTCATTTCAGTGCGTTCAGGTCTTCGTTTGAGAGAAGTGGAGAATTAAAAAAAAAAAAAAAAAAATCAGAAATACGCTTAAGGGTATTGTTGACCATTACCTACTTTCCATAGGCACCAAATGAATAAACCTAACTAGCATAATTTTTTGTTGTTTCGTTTATTCTGTTTGAGCATTATGGTAAATTAGTTTTGATTAAAAACACGTTTATAAATTAATCTACAACTTCTATAGAAACAAAATAGAGAGAGCACAGAACTACAAAGCAGACAGTGAGATAATGCAAGCTGGATAATGTGATATTATGAGAGTGCTGCCTCCATATCTCAGCCTATAGTTGTGAATAGTCACATTGGAGATTTTTTTCAAACTCTGCAAACTACTCTCAAACAACTAGATGTGGATTTTGGAATGAGCGATGTTTGAAGCTCCCTTCTGAATGAGGCAGAGCCGTACTGAATCAGCTTTTTGCATATGGAGTTGCACCTGTTGTCTGCTTCCAGCCCAGTCCTGTCCAGTCAGTCGGTCTTATCTCTCTGCATCTTGTTTCTTGCAATCAGTTTATTCAACACATCTCCCAACATTTAAGAACATATACATAGTCTAAATAAGACAAGATAAGATAATTCTTTATTGATCCCCCATAGGGGAAATTCGGGTGTTACAGCAGCACAAGCATACAATCAGATAGAAGTATAAAGTATACAAAATAAAAAACTATAAGAAACTATATATAAAAAAAGTACAAGTGGAACCTAAAGTGGCTTAGTGAAGATAAAGTGACAACATCAAATAACAAAACAGCAGCAATGAGAATATGAGGTAGATAATGCAGCATAGTTATGTCAGTAATGCAGCCAAACGTAAATATTGCAACCGGAGAAATAAGATAACGGTCTAATGAATATATATATATATATATATATATATATATATATATATATATATATATATATATATATATATATATATATAAGAGAGGTATGTACAACTGAGTGCAAATGGCAGATCCAAAGTGACTTAGTGAACATGACAAAGTGACAAAGTGACAATACAGTCCAGCAGCAAGTATTGCAGTATGAATGAATGAATGAATAGTGCAAGCATACGATGTAAACCACATATTATTAGTCCTGCGTGAAATATCGAAAGGGGCAGCCCAACTACGTGCAGCTAAAACATATGATGAGCCGCCTTAGAGACAGTTGAAATATGATGATGCTGCAAAATGAAAATGCATTTTTAAGGTGTACATGGTTTGTCTACAAATGCAGTTGCTGAAAATACTAACACGTATAAACATTTAACGTAATTATCACTTTAACATCCCACTCACATGTGATTCATCATCTGTATCTGTATGTATTGCATACATGGAAGGTGTCTTTGCTGTGAGATAAACAGTCGGAAGAAGACATTAAGTATTGTCTTTTTCTTTCAGCAGGATCAGCACCATGAAGACCAGACTAGGCTGCCTGTCCAACAAATCTGACTCCTACAGTGACTTCTCCGAGTTCCTGCCTCCTGCCCACGAAACCACCGCCAGGTGTCTGAAGTGAGTCTGCCAACAAATCCTGTGTGTTTGTGTGTGTCTGCTTCTGGGGGGCTACAAAATTTTAACAAATGGAAACTCAAGCTTCTGTTGTGTTAAATAAGTGTCTGGGTGACAGACTTAGCCTTCAAAGTTATGCATGTTATGAAAATTCATTTCAAAATATCCAACTTTGAAGGAAAATCTTTTATTCATTTTTTAAATTTTTCATTGTTTTAGTGCGACAATGCAATGTGTTGCACACCTGTAAGCCAGCATGCCAGCAACACAGGTTCACAATTCATCCTCATGTTGTTCCTCCTACCAAAGATTTGCATAAAATTTTACTCTTGTTGTTGTTTCTTTCAACAAACCAACACTTTTATTTACCTCGCTGCAGATGGCCCCAACATTTAACAAGACCATTGCAAATGTTTGCCAATAGAGAAATATTTCTCCAGAAAAACTCTCAGTGTGATTAAATTGCTTTAAACTTAAGCTGCAGAATATACTGCCGTAATCAACGTGACACATTAAACGCAACCATTTGTGCAAATGAGTTCAGTCATTAGGCTTATTACCGCCTTAATTTGAAGACATTTTGGTCATACTGTGCATAACATATGGGTGGTAAATGAACGCCTCATGGCATTTAAAATGATTCCAGGAAAATGTGTTTTCCCCTCTTTATCTGTGCAACCATTTCTGTGCGAAGTAATCCAGCACACAGAATTATATTATAAATGTTTTAGGAGAAATTTCTGACAAAGGTTTGCAGATGCATTGTTATTGAGCTGTTATGTTCATAAAAATGTGTTTCACAAGTACACTATTTTCCCATATACCATCTACCAAGGTGCAATTATGTTAGTGTATCCCTTTGATATTCATATTAGTGTGTTATCCCATCATATTTTCAATACTTCATGAAAAAATTATTAACAGGAGAAGAAATGTATTCTTCCGTCCTTCCTCCAGTCTTCATTCCGTAAATGTGACCGGACGTCACAATTACTTTACAGGCTTGAGCAGAAGACCAGCTGTGAGCGGGGCATAAATCATACATTAAACTGAGCTGCCCTTCAATAATACATACAGTACCATCGTGTGTTAAAAATGCATGAAAGCACAGTGGTTGGTTTGCATCTCGCTAAGGTGGTTTCCTTTGACTTTCTCTACCTCAGACTATCAACGGACGAGGTTGTTCGGTGGTCAGAGTCGTTTGATCATCTTCTCTCTCACAAACGTAAGTGGACATTTTCTACTTCTCAGGGGGAACAGTCCCTACTGCACAAGTCACATACAGCTAGCATCAAGAAAATTAATGTAGAGATAAAATAGTCATTTCCTGGGTCTTTAATAGTCTATTTTTCACTCAGCACAAGACATGTCCATTTTCTCCCCTCCAAGCCAATCTTATGTAACAGCCTCATTTCTGTATTGTGAGGACTCCTTACTGCATAATGAGTCACATACTTGTCTTTGACCTTCCCCTTGGACCAAACAAACACGGGCACGGAGTCGCTCACAAACATCTGCACAGGTCACGCATTTATTTTCCTGACTGCTAACAAGCTGTGTGACGCAGCATCAGCGACATCGAACCCACTGAGCTGCCAGATTAAAGAAAACACGAGTGGATTCAGAGCATGTTTGCCTTGTAAGAGTTGACCATAAACACTCCTGTTGAAACATTCATACCTGTAAATACACATTTCTCTCATATTTCAAGGCCACATCCCAGCCCCACAACTTTATTATAACTTTATAAATATTATATAGTGCTTACTATATTGGCAATCCTCATACATAGATACTTAAGTTTAGTATGTTTCACATGTTTGCCTGTAGTCAAGTTGCCAAATCATGTATAAGACACAACCTACACACACGATCAGTACTCTACATAGAATTTCAACCCATCTGTCACTGCGACCTGGCAACCCGCAGCCTGATTCAAGGGGGCGAGTGCACGGCTGCTGTCTGCGCAGGCAGCAGATGGGTCTGCAAACTTAAAATGTAAAAACGTTAACTGCTGTATGTGTATTTTGAAATCTTAATGTTGACAGGTATGAAAAATTGACGCAGAAATCAGTCTGTGCTCAGTATTCTGAAACGCTGCCTTAAGAGTCTCATTAATAAACTGCAAGTAGAAGAAAAATACTTCTGCAGAAGCAAGGAAATAAATAAATAAATAAATGTTCTTCTTGGTAAGATGTCAGGTATGATTGATATAAAGCCTTTTCTGGAAAACAAGTAAAAGCAAAGAACCTTGGGCAGAAACTTGTTTTGTGTTTTAGCTGCTTGAAGTGTAATGAAAAATAAATGCCTAGTAGACTATTTCACAGACAGGTGCAGCAGCAGTGACCAATTAGAATCAAAGATGGAGACAAAACAAGGAACTTGTGTACAATTATTTCATGCTTGAAACTTTGATTACTTCACTAATTGTGGTTGGGATTTAGGCTGAATTACGATTGGATGAACCTGAAAGTCTGTGGTAGTCTGGCACAGTTGTTGTTGGGAAACAGGAGATAAAATCTGAGTGTGTAGGGTTTAAATCTATCCAGTAGACTTGTTTGTGTCTTTTGCTCTAAGGTAGGTAGGTCGGTAGGTAGATAGATACTTTATTCATCCCCATGGGGAAATTCGCAAGGATGCAAAAAGGAGCTCTGTGATTGCCTTGCTATTCCGTGATGGACGTTGCATGTTGGTAACGTGCCGGTAACAGAAGAAGACTCAAATGTTTTATAAAGAAGAAACATGTTCAGCTAGGGCTGCAACTAACTAGTGGTTTCATTATCAATTAATCTATTAATTATTAGTTATTGACTTATACAAAAAATAGTACTTACAGTAAAAAAGTAGTGAACTATGCCCTGTTCACTTTCCCAGAGCCCATTGCTACATGTCCAAATATTTTGATTCGTCTTATCAACAGTGTTGTACCCGAACGCGTTCAAAGAACGTTCGTTCATGAACTAACTCATATTTTGGGTGAACGTGAACGTCCCGTTCATTTTTGCTTGATGAACGTTAAATTGTGAACGCACTCATTCTGCTGTTTCTTGAACGGCACTCTGATTTCGTTCAGATTACGTTCGTGCCAGATTTCAAGAGCCCTCGGCGAAAAACCAAGCTAAAACAGTAAAAACACATGGTAAACGACCATTAAAATGTCGCGGATAACCACCCGATCTGGCAACCGCAAGTCCTGCCTGTCGCTCTACCAACTTCGTCATCAGCGGTCGTCAGTCTCGTCACAATTCACGTGTGTGCAAGGAAGGAGGATGCGTTTACTGAGAAACTAATTCCCATATAGTCGGGAATTAGCTCGTAGCTCGTGGCAACGTAAAAAAAAAAAAAAAAAAAAAAAAAAGAACTAAAAAAGAACGAAATAGTTCATTTTGGGGAAGCATGAACTTTAGTTCACAATTTTGAATTATGAACGATGAACTGAACTAGTTCATTTTAAAAGGTTTGAACTGAACTTTGAACTAGTTCATATAGAAAGTGAACTTTCCCAACACTGCTTATCAACATTCCAAAACTTCCAAAATTTGCAATCATATAAAACAAACAAAAAAAAAATCTGTTTGCCTACTGATCCAGTCACTGCCAGTCTTTTCCATCAAAATAATCGTAAGCATGTTTGTAAGCATGTGGAAGTGACTGGGGAAGTGGATGTGACTGCAAAGTCCTTCTTTGTCTTTCTATGCCAATTGATGGATGTCTGTTTAATTTATGTTTTGGTAATGTTACTCACACATTTTTTTTCTTGGGGAATATGAGTGCACACAAAACAAATGCAACCACTTCTGACACCCAAAACTAAAAATCTGTGTTTTTAACAATGTCTGGGTTGTCTTATTTTTTTTAAGATTTCAGTTATCTTCAGTTCTGCTCCCACCTTAAAGACACACATCTCCCCAGTACGTGTTTATTATGTCCTTAATCACAGCTAAATGTCAAAACTTTTGTTGGACCTTACAGAACTACTTTTCACAAAGTCTACCATCCAAGTGATTAACTCCATATCAAACACTGTGCTAACAAAGGGCTGAGAGACAGCCGGCCTTCAGTGAAGGAAAGCATTCCGCACTCACGCGAACATTATCTGTTTTGTTCAGATTGAGTTTATGACATAACACCGTGGTTTGACACATAACCACAAAAAAGCTAATGTCACTCGCTGAAAACGTACGTTTGTTACAGAGCCAAGAGTAGTGCCTTCCCCAGGCGGAGAGAGAGCGTGATACACCTGCAGATTATGTTTCAATTGACCAAGCATTAGAGAGGTGAACTGTAACACACACACACACACACACACACACACACACAGCTGTGTTTCCATTACTTCTGAGGACATTACATTGACTTACATTGATTTTCTGGAGACCGGAGATCTTAATCCCTACTTGCCTGGCCCTTACCCTTACCTTTACCTCTACTTAACCTTAACCTTAACTTTAACCTTAGCCAAAGCTTAACTTAACATTATCTCGAAACCAAGCCTTCACCTAAAATTTGATGTTTTCTATTAAGGGGACTTGCATTTTGTCCTCATAAAGAAAGCAAGTTCCCCCAATGTGATTGTGTAAACAGTTTTATGTCCCCACAACATGAGCACACACACGCACACACACACACACACACACACACACACACACACACACATACATTACATAAGTGATGTGAAAGCAATAGGACCACAGTACTCAATGTTCCCTTGATAGGATATTGCATTTACCTTCGCTTAATTTCATTTAAAAGGCAGGAGGGTGTATTATATTTAGACCTGACTGCATTCTAGTGTCATTCCTCAGAATGTAAAAGCTGATTGTGTGTGTACTTGGGGCCTGACGTGTGCACTGCTGTTACATGTCTTGTTCGTTTGAGAACATTATGTGAGGTTGACAACTAGCATTACTGTGCTTTTCAAGCATATTATGCCGTGGTTACAGCATGTATTTCTGACAAAATAGTTTTCCAGAGTAACAGATTTCATTTTAAGAACTCTAATTTAACTAAGCGTATTACCCATGTACAAACATTGAACCTAAAAAGAAATATTGGTCTATGAAAAATATATGATTATTTGGAACAGGGACAACAAAATACTGGAAAAGTTGTGCAATTCTAAACAAAAACACCTGGAGGATCATCTTCCAACTAATTAGGTTAATTTGCAACAGGTTAGTAACATAGGTTTAAAAAAGAGCTGAGTGTCTCAGAAGTAAAGATGAGAAGAGGTTCACCACTCTGTGAGAGACTGTATCAGCAAATAGTTCAACAGTTTCAGAATAATGTTCCTCAGCATAAAATTGCAAAAGGATTTGATCATCTCCAGTTCATAATGTCATTAAAAGATTCAAAGAATCCGGAGGAATCTCTGTAATAAAAGGGACAAGGCCCAAAACCAATAGTGGATGACTGTGATCTTGGGCTCCTCAGGCAGCACAGCATTAAAAAACAGACATGACTCTGTAGTGGAAATTAGGGATGAGCCGGATATTCCTTTCAGACGAGTATCCGGTACGGATAGAGCATTTTTGACAAATACAGGTATGATACGAGTAACACCCGTCAATATCCGTGCTCGTGCTGAAGGAAAATCCCCATTTTTTAAGGGACTGTCTTTGCGCTCTGTGATTGGCCAGTCACACACAGCGCCCGCCCCTTCCTACACAGATACTTGTGCACGTCTCATAACGTACGCGGTGCATTTGACAAGATCGTGTCGTGTTGGTCACTGCCTCCACCTCGGTCTGGGTTTTTGTTTTTTTTTACTGCTTGCTTTTAGTTTGGCTGGCATATTCCCTGTTTGCCATCACTGGATGTTTGCATGAATCACCAAGCTCACACAGATCATTAAAAAATAAACAGCCTTACAGGCCACTTACATATAGCTGAACACACAAATTAGCCTATATTAATATTTTTATTGTATGACACTTTCTCTCTGCAGTTCATAAAAATAATATTATAAATATTCCAATTAAGATATACTGTATATAGGCTTTGAATACCGTAACTGATGATCAATCCATTTCAATTTCAGACTTAAAATAATGTACCGCCCCACGCATTTCTGCGCCCACCTCCGGTTTAGGCACCGTCCACTCCGAGTACAGATACAGACACAGATATAAACATGATCCAGATACGCTGTCACTTCTCTGGACCCAAGCTCATTTAAGATGGCCTGAGGACAGGTGGAAAACTGTCCTGTGGTCTGATGAATCAAAATTTGACATTCTTTTTGGAAATCATGGACGCTTGGTTCTCTGTTCTAAAGAGGAGAGGGACCATCGGCCACACAGTTCAAAAGCCAGCATCTTTGATGGTGTGGGGATGCATAAGTGCCCAGAGCATAGGTAGCTTACACATCTGGCAAGGCACCATTAATGGTGAACAATATATACAGGTCTTGGAACAACATACGCTGTCAAGTAGACGTTGTCTTTTTCAGGGAAGACCTTGCATTATTCAGCAAGACAATGCTAAACCATATTCTGAATGTATAACAACATATTTCCATAGTAGAAGAGTCAAGGTGCTAGACTGGCCTGTCTGCAGTCCCGACTTGCCCCCATTGAAAACATTTGGCCCATCGTGAAACAAAAAATACGACAAATGAGTCTCTGAACTGTTGAGTAGCTGAAATCCTGTATCAGGCAAGAATGGGACAACATTTCATTTTCAGACCTCAAGAAACGGGTCTCCTCGACTCCCAAACGTTTACAGAGTGTTGTTAAAAGAAGAGGTGATGCATCATAATGGTAAACGTGCCCCTGTCCCAATTTATTTGAAACATATTGCTGGCATCATATTTCAAATGAACATTTATTTTTCATAAAGCAATAACATTTTTCAGTTGCAACATTTGACATATTGTCTTTGCACTATATTCATTTAAATATAGGGTTTAAATGATTTGTATGGGTTGTATTTTTTAAATAACATCTTGGCTGGGCCCAATGTGCCACATGAGTCTCCAGTGAATGTCTCAACCTCACCTGCCTTGATTGTCCTTATTACTCCCAGTTGCTCCTAATTGCTCTGATGTATTTAAGCTTGAGTCTCTGGACAGTCTGCTGGCAGTTCATTAAGTTCCCTTGTTGCACTGACTTGACTCAAGCAGCTTTTTCTGTCAAATTCATGTTAATCTGCTCTGGATTCTCACCTCAACTAAGTCTTCTCAGTCTGCGCTAGACTGTCTTTCTGTCTCCTTCATTCAACCTTTCTCTCAGCCAATATGTTCAGTCTGATCTTCTCAACCACCAACCAAGCTAGAGACCTTCAGGCCCTGCCATTTATAGTATAATGCTTTTTCAGATTTTGCCTTGGTTCTATTCTGGTAGATTTTGTTAAATGATCAAATTGTTTTTTTAGTTTTATAGGGCAATAATGTTCCAGGTTGGTGGCAGTAAAGCACCAACAACTATACCTATGCACCAACAGAGGCAGTGAAGAAGACTGTTGGCAAGAAAACTAAGATGTAAATTTGGAATACAAATTTTAATATGAAAAAGATCCAATTCATAGTGAGCTTCAGCTCATTGTTCAGTTGTCCGACACTCAAGTTGTTTCAGTTCAATATCCGCTCTCACAAAGTCATTTTCATACACACAAGCAGCTGTTTTCAGTGATAAAGTTTTTAAAATCCACTATACACTACCTGCTTAGTGCCAAATAACAGACACAGTTGGAGACTAACTGGTGGACAAAGTGGCGCATTGAGCAGTTGTAGAGCCAGATATTTCCCTCAGAAGTTGGTGAAGAAGAAAAGCTAAAAGACAGTGAATTTAAAGTTCAAACACCCCTCCAAGTTAATGCTAATGTTGCTCCATTATTGCTGGACGTAGAAATACACAACTGTTAGCTAACAGTTCACCATATAAATATCAAAGGTGATGATGGGTCAATGTCACTATTTTGCCAAGTGGGAAAAATACTGCACATTATTAGTGCATGGTACATTTGGGTGTCAAACATTGAATGTAAACACAAATTGGTCTACATAAAACCCTATACCTAATGATGTCCATACTTCAGAATTCATGGGTTTTTGGCAGTCTGGGATGACATGGAGGGCATCAATCCACCTAGAACAAACAAAAAAATGACAGAGATGAGATCTTCATAAAAATCATGAAATAAGATAAGATAAGATAAGATAACTTTTATTGATCCCCCTTAGGGGAAATTTACTTGTCACAGCAGCAGTAACATACAGTAAACATTAACTCAAAAATAAATACCAGTAAGTGGCTAAAGAGATAAGGCAGCAATAAAAAACAAGAAACAATAAGTGGCCTAAGACAATAAAGTGACAAGTGAGGTAAAGTATTTACATTATGTTACATGTTTTCCTTGTCTTTGGCATCCAGAAGTAATAGACATACTATTATTCATATGAGAATAAAGATGCTATAGATGCTATTGCACAGAAATTTCTATGTTATTGCACAGGAAATATTACATTATTACATTATTTGCACTGTACAGCAGAAAAAATGCAGTCATGACTTAAATGCAGTTATTTACTGTAATGAGGTGTTAAAGAGTCTTATTGCCGTGGGTATGAAAGACCTGCGGTAGCGCTCCTTCTTGCAGGGAGGGAGTCTTAGTCTGTTGCTGAAGGAGCTGCTTAAAGCTCCCACAGTCTCATGCAGGGGGTGAGAGGGGTTGTCCATGATAGATGTCAGCTTGGCTAACATCCTCCTCTCACCCACCTCCTCAATGGAGTCCACAGAACAGTCCATGACCGAACCAGCCCTCCTGACCAGTTTGTTCAGTCTCTTCCTGTCCCTCTCTGTGCTCCCCCCTCCCCAGCAGACCACTGCATAAAAGAGTGCAGATGCTACCACAGTGTCATAAAAAGTCCTTAGTAGAGTCCTGCATACTCCAAAGGACCTCAGCCTCCTCAGCAGGTGCAGACGGCTTTGGCCCTTCTTGTATAGTGCATTGGTGTTATGTGACCAGTCCAGTTTATTGTTAAGGTGAACACCCAGGTATTTGTAGGTCTCCACCCTCTCGATGTCACACAATATATGTGTTACACAATATAATTGACTTTCAGACAATAATCTGTAGAGGTCGAATCACCCAAATTCTGATACTCCAGATGCAACAGATTTCCTAGTTTGCATTCTCTCTCTCTCTGAGAGCTTTTCACAAAGTATGTCACTAAAGAAAAAAAAGCTTCCGCTTTCAGAACAGTTCAAGTGGGCAAGAGGGAGAAACTGTAAAAGCCTGAAGATTCCCTGCGGCCTGTGACGTCTGCTCTCCACTTGTGTTACCACAGTTATTTGGGGAGTTCTTTAAACAGCAGCCCTGTGTGTGTGTGTCCATGTAAACCTGCATGTTGTTGTGTGTACACTCATTAGATTGTGTGTTTGTGTATGAGTAATACTGTTGCATATGCACAGATGGACCATCCCCCCTTCTGCTCTGCCCCGCTTTACAGCTTTACTGGGTAAACAGCCGAAATGAGAAGGGTGGAAATAACATGTCAACGTGACACGGGACCGTAGAAAAACATGCCCTTCCTTTGTGTTATCATCAGCAGGGAGCATATTAATTGATCACTTATCTTGACTGATGAAGACAAAATAGAGATCTCTTTGTGGGAGTATTTTGTTCTGATTTGTTTGTTCTAATCATAAGAGCCATTTCCCGCTTCTGGGAACAAGAGCGTGTACGCACAGGAAAAATGTCAACATAGGATGAAGGGTATTATCACATGATCAAGATACTCTATGTCGAAGGGGGAAAAAAAGCATCCTGAGGGGCGGGAGATCTCAGCTGTGGCACAGAAATAGGTGCCACGCTGCAGCATCAATCATGCTTTTGGAGTGTTTTGGGGTTTTTTTTAACCTCCTCCCTTACCGTCCCATTCATTTCTCCTTTCCAGATGGCCTGGCTGCCTTCCGGACGTTTCTCAAGACCGAGTTCAGTGACGAGAACATCGAGTTTTGGATGGCCTGCGAAGAGTACAAAAAAATCAAGAGCTCGGCAAAGCTTGTGTCAAAAGCAAACAAGATCTATAAGGAGTTCATTGATATCCAGGCACCAAGAGAGGTGTGTGTGTTTGAAGGTGTTCATCTGTTCTTCCAATACCTTCTTTTAACATCAACATATACTGTAGTAATTCTGATATCTTGGTGTATTCATACGATACACTGAGGTTTAACACGATATTTCACTTCCTTCTAAAAAAAAAAAAAAAAGTTCCTTTTTTTGCATTTGCTTTCTTTTTGTCTTTAATGAACATGTGATAGATAATTATTTTTTTTACATATGTCCATGTCAGTGTTTGTCAGTTTAAGTAATTTCAATGAAATTTGGTTTGTTTTTTGTATTAACACTACACAGGAATTACATTTAAGACAAGTAGGCACTAAGACAAATTCATCTGTAACAGAAGAGACGTGTTTCCTGGAGGAAGTGCTGGTCAAACTCAGACCTTTTGTGAACTTTCCATAGCCACCTCGTTGTGATCGGAAATATAGATAAGCCACAGTTAAGGACAAACAAGTTAATCACATGTTTTCATGAAGATGGCCATAAGCCAGATACTAAAGTTTGTGTTCACAAGGATTGATAAACTAAGAGGGAATATGTGTAGCCTAATAACAATAACAGTGTTTCATATGAAGCTGCCATTTGCCTTATCAAAGTTGGCAAAAAAAAAAAAATTAAAAAAATCTAAAAAAACGAGATCCCACTGGCATCTTACAAGAACATATCAGCAATATTCAGAATCAATCATCTGGGCTGTTTACGATGAATTCCGAAAGACTAACAGTCTGAACTTTCATTGCAAGCAATCAACCAGGTTAACCCTGTTTATCAGCACCCACAACCATGACGACAAGGGGTGTGTTTCAAGATTATATGATAGAGCTTGTGCAAGTCTTAGCCAAAGCTATATCAGCAAATAGGCTACCCATTCCAGAGTCTATAACCGTGAGTGGTGATCCTGTCAAGGTTAATCATCTGAAGTTGCCCTTTCAGACACTAATTGAAAGAAAATTCTTCTTCCATCAGAAATATGTATAGAGGAGCAGCTAAAGGTCATTTTCTGATTGATTCAAAAGATTCATGTTTAATAGTTGTATGAGACCCAACCAATGAATGATGTCACTCAAAAGCCTTTTCGAATTGCTAAACTCTTGAGACAAATTCCTGGCCTGGTCAAAAACAGCCCCAAGGGAGAGTGTTCGTTAAGAAAACATTGCTCATAATGAGTCTAAATGTTAATAATGGAACTGAGAATTAAAAACTTACTGCCAAATGACATACCAGATGGAACTGAAATGCCACACAATACCAAGCTTCAATTATTCTGTCACTTTCTTATCAATGGTAAAATCTTAAGATGTCTTATTACGGGGCAGAACTCTGACCAGCAGAAAATAAAGAGGCAGGCACTCAAAAGTGATTTGTGCATGTTTAAGGATCACATTGCTTATGTTTACAAAGAGATTGAAGAGTGTAAATGTAAATGCATCCAAGGAGTATTCAGATGGCTTGAAATCTAATGACTATGGCAAAATGACAAATTAAATTAGGGCCATTGTTGCTATGTGCCACTATGATGATTCAACTTAATGACGGTGACCTTAAATGGTATGTGTTTGCTCTCCTTACCCTGGCAGGTAAACATTGACTACCGCACCAGGGAAAAGACCAAGCAGAGCCTGGAGGATCCATCTCCGACCAGCCTCAACGAAGTCCAAGCTAAAGTCTACAGCCTCATGGAGAAAGACTCCTACCCACGATTCCTCAGGTCCAAGATGTACCAGGACATGGTCAACAGAGCACATGCACAAGCACAGCGGAGGTCCGTTTGACGGAGTCTGAAGGAGACCACAGAGGACACCACACTGGACATATACTGTAAATCATTCATTAACCCTCGACATCATCTATGAATACTGTGAATCTGCAAAGATGGGGCGACATGTTTGACTATTTCCTTTGTCTATACCAGCTCCATGCATGCAATCCCTCTTGAAAAGATGTGACTTAGTGAATTGGACAGCACTGTACAGAGGAGACTGAATGAGGATAAGCTAATTGTTTACCTGTGCTTGGTGCTGGGCGATGTCTCCAAATATCATCAAAATGAAAATTATAATATCATGCGATAACTATATTTATCACACACCATTTGTACATTTCTTTTCTTATAAAGCATCAGAAGAAATTCTAATGTCAACCAAATGAATATTGGTTGATCAAAACACAAAATCTAACTTGATTTTGTAAAACTATTCTCTGTAATTAAAGATATTTATTTGAAAAAATGAACTTGAAACATGAAGACAGTAAGATGTAGATGAAAGCTCAAACTATCTCTAACCTCAAGAATAAACTTAAAAGTTTGAGTTGAGGATTGTTTGCAGTTAAATTACATATCCCAAGATAGATTTTTTTTAAAAATTGGTGAAGAAAAATATTGAACTGCAGTAGGTACACATTTCAATCTTATACCATATTGGATCACTTTATTATCCTACATTTCTCAAAATTGCTTGCAGCCATTATTACTTGGCTCCTTTACCTAATGTTGGGACCTGACCATCACTGAGTTCCTTTTCTTTTTGGTCAAACACAAAATGAATGAAATAACACCATTATCTGACATGCATCATCTTCAGCTGAAGTTTCCTTTGCACCTGTCTGTACATTACCACACATATCATAAAAGTACTATTGGCTTTCCAGCCAAAAGGAGATTCATCAGTTAACCCTTTA
This sequence comes from Centropyge bicolor, assembly GCA_037975185.1. Classification (NCBI taxonomy): domain Eukaryota; kingdom Metazoa; phylum Chordata; class Actinopteri; family Pomacanthidae; genus Centropyge; species Centropyge bicolor. The sequence goes on from JBBMOC010000054.1 coordinate 1,876,149, forward strand.
TTGGGCAAGTGACTATTTTTGGTCATTTCCACATAATTTACAAAAGTGAAAAATTGTGAAAAATGTTCCAACAGAAATAAAGTTTTGCTATGTCCTCCAATAGCACTCTAAGGTTGAATATTTGAATTTAAATTATTTCAATTAGCGCCCTACAAAGGGTTAAACTGATGAACACACCCAATGCTTGGCCAAAAGTAGCCTTCTGAGTTGATTTTATTCCATCATCAAGAAAGAAGTATATTGAGATAAACATCATTTTCCCTTTATCACCCAGCACCGTCTCTACTTATCTTCTGTTCTTTGTGAAGTAGACACTGTGGTACGCAGGCAGCTCGACTTGTTGTGGTAGTTTGTGTGTTTACAGCGAACAAATGAAGTGAGTGAACACTTAATATCTGAAACTGTGCCAAATTAGGTTTGCACTTAGATATTGATATAGCCACATAACCCTGTGTATTGTCAACTCTTACAGGTATTCTATGTGATATTAAATGTGGAGTTTGATGAAGGGTTGGGTTCATTTTTGCTTTCAGTTCATACTATTCAGGAAGTGGAAAAGTGCTATCATCCCATGAATTTAATGAACTTATTCTATATGGTGATTCCTGGCCGGCCAGGATTCTGTAGCAATTTATTATCATTCATATCTTTCCAATTAGGTTTGATTAAAGCCATGTCATAGGAGTTTCAGGAAGAGTGGCATCATTAAATGTGATTGGCCACTTTAGAGAGTTTGACAAAAATGACTATTTCCACAAAGTTTGAAAGTGCTGAATAGAACATAATTGAAATGTCTTACTCAAAGGGAAATTGCACTGGCTTACATAACCATTTGGCTAAAATGCACATTTTAATAGTGCTTCATTAAACTCTATTAGACACTGAACTTCCAATCCTGCAAGTAGTGAACTGAAAGCAAGCCCAACCCCCATTAAATCTGTTCAGAGTAGAAATGTGTTGTGCAGACTTCCTAAATTATTTTCAGCATGCTGCAATGCTCAGAATAACTATTTAGACATTCTTTACTTGTACAGTATGTTTTGAAAATGATTGCAAGAAAAAAACCCAACTGTAATCTAGAATATGTCTGTAACGTGACAAATGTGTTTGTAACGTGCTCCCTCAGCATTTGCACTCCTTTTTAAATAAACTGACTGAAAAGACTTCCTGAGTATTTCAGGAGAGACATATATTTTCTTTAATGCATGTGTACTGTACAGGCCAAAGTGTTGGGAATACAACTAAACTGGCCGAACTACATATCACCTAATACTGTATGTTACTGTGTTCCAAATGAATGTAACCTGCCCACTATATTTTGCAATTAAAAATGGATCTGCATCTATATTTCATGCACTGCGTGACTTCATTCTCATAATACCAAAGGGGTATTAGAGTTATGAAAATGCCTTCATCCAGTCATGGGACAGACGGATTGACCTCGATTCCAATGCCATTTCATAACCGCAATGACACCAGACAATGCTAAAAAAATTCTCTAATAAATGAAAACCCAGTCCTGAATTTGGGGTAAATCATTGCTCTATTTCTGGACAAGAGTCTGACTTTTATTCACCAACTTAACTGGAATAACGAGCTGGACAAAGTTAGGCACTTCCTCTGCAAATGGAAGAGAACGTCTAAAACTTTATATTTAGTCACATCTCAGGTCAGATGCTGCAGCTGCTTTAACCGCGGTGAGTCACACAAAGCAAAGGATGACGATAAGCTGAAAATAGAATAACAATCAAACAGCGGCACTATTTCTGTTTCACAGCGGCGCCGCTCATGAGGAAACCACCTCTCTCTTATAGTATCTGGGGCACCGGTAGGATGGAGTCGCCCACCGTGACATTATACATCCATTAGCTTTGCTGTTGTTGTCGGCGTGTTAGTCACTTGGGGAATGAAGGGCAGGGGGAATGTGGGGCAGCGCCCTGCACAGTAGGCACAACGCAAGACTATCTGGGCCAGTAGACTACAAACACAGCCGACACGCATCTCACTGTGGAAGAGGTCACAAGCTGAGCGTCAACTCAGCAATGATGGTTGGTGCAACTTATGTGGCTGTGAAAGTGTAAATTACATCAATGTAACTGGACAACAGAGAGTGAGTTAACCATGTGAAGGTGTTGTTGGCCTGTTCCAGTGGATCAGTTGCTGTTGCTGTCTTGATGCTCTGCTGTTATAAATACACTTTCTCATAATGGGTTAATGCAGCCGTAGGGTGCACATGCACTACTTTACTTTCCACAGTGACTCGAAATGCTTTCTGGTGTAAACCTTGTATTTCCACTATGATTTTAAAAAAAAAATTGGTTTTAACACACCAGAAATGTTTTTTAAAAATAAACCTTCCTTCTTCAACTGACTTTAAGCAAAGAAAAAAAAAGATGGATTCACGTGTTGTTGTTATGTGTAAATGTGTGTGTGTGTGTGTGTGTGTGTGTGTGTGTGTGTGTGTGTGTGTGTGTGTGTGTATGTGTTTTATTGACAACAACAGATGTGAAAACCGGTAATCACATCAGTGTTGGGTTGATCGATGTCTTTGTCAGCCTCTCCCTTTGTTTCGCTCCTACTTCTCTGAATCTCCCTTCTCTCTAACTCTTTCTCCATCTCTCTGGTGTCTTTATCAATAGTAAACACAATACCCGTGGCGCAGCACTGCCATGACTATGGATCATGGGGAGGACGGGAAGGACAGTTGATTGCTCCTACTGTTCAGGTCTGAGACAAACAACAAAGGTAGAACAGGAAAAACAGCAAAACAAAATCCATTGTTTTTGAGCAGAATCAAAAAATAGGTGTATTTTATCAGACTCTGCTCCAAGCTCACATGGCTGTTGTGATGAAAGATGTAAATATATCACTGTGTTTGTCAATGTATGTTTTCAACACTGATGTACTATATATATAATGTAAGAGGTCTCGCTTGCAGTGATAAAACCATCGACAATTATCGACCACCTCTGCAGCTCTATGGAGAATTTGATTTGATTTGATTTTCGTTTTAAAGCACTTGCACTGTGTGGTTTAGTCTCAGCTCTCTCATCAACAAGTTCTGTACACTATCTGCCCAGCAACAAACAGCAGCGTCTCTCTGGAGCTGGTGGAGGCCAAACCACTACTAAATAGAGTGAATAGTGGACTTACATTCATCAGATGGTGAGAGGCAAGACTTCAAGTCAATGCAAATATTTGCTGGATGTCTCAATAAGGAACTGAATGCTAGTACATGTTATCCAAGACTGATATAAGATAAGATAAGATACGATCATTCTTTATTTAGGGAACATTCTGGAAAAAAGCTGTTCTCTGACCAGGAATCGAACCCTGGCTGCGGCAGTGAGAGCGCCAAATCCTTAAGACTACCAGGGAGAGGCATAGGGTCAAATGTTGGCTCTACATCCATCAGCCGAATGAATTTATATGTGTAGTTTTTCTGTTTATCCATCCCAAGAGTGGAATTTGTAGAATAGCCCAATAATAAAGTGTTAAGTTCTTTTAAATAAAATCACCTAATGCACCTTTTTATTACATTTTCTAGCTTTGTTGTTTAGCTAAATGTACTGTATGAAGAACTGCAAGTACAGTAACTGTTCATAGTAATGCAGACTGCTTGGAGTTTTAAAAAATGTTTTTTAGGGGATCATGACCTGTTATGAAACGTACTGTACTGTGTGTGCAAATTAAATGAAGAATCAATACAGAGCTGCTGTAGTCTGCTCTCCCTGATGAACAGCGTTTTGATAGCAAAAACATGATTTTTAAGGACTGAAAAAAAAAGTTCCTGTTCACATTCCTTGTTGTATTTTAGCGCCTGGAGAAAAGAACATGATAGCCTATTGTTTGGATGGAGGTGGTAATCTGGCAAACAAAAATGAGAACTTACACTTACACCACAGCTTCAAAGTTCAACTCCGAATACAAAGCGAGAAAATTAAAATATTAATAATAATAATTCAGTATTCTATCAAGCTGTTTCAGCATGCTTTATTTCATGTGATTTGGGTGCAAGAGTTAAGAGCAGCATTTGAATATAAGCAGATATTTTAATATAATATCTCCATATCACTTTATACTGTATCTTCAGGACTGAATTGTCCACTCGTGTGTCACCTCTCATTTTTAGTCACAAACAGCAGTCTCTGGGAATTACCTGCTGCTCCCTGGTATTGACATTACTGGTTGTTTGTCATGATCTCCAAGGCAGCAGGTACATTCATAGTGTGTGTCTGTGATGTTGACGAGAGTCAGATATCAGTCCTGTTGTCTGTGCCCGATGTTTCACGAGTGGTGCAGCAGAAAAAACAAAGCATTTCTCGTCAAGTTAATCATTGTCAGTGATTTCTCCGGGGGCGAGCTCTACTGGTAAAGGACCACCTACAAGTCGTAGTCATTCAACTGCTGGAGGTGCTTTTGTTGGAGAGAGCATGACGCTTATATTTTATTCATGGCTGTGAAATCTGTTCCAGCTCAGCCAGATAACCCTGCTCCTCTCATTACAGCCCAGCTCACTCCCATACACACTTCACAGGTGCACACACACAAACTCTGAAAGGCTTATTACTCCACTAATTCTGTCTGAATTGCTAGAATAATGAGACAAGTCATCAAGGATGTTGTGAGGATAGAATGAAGAGCGCAGGTGACAGCACAGACACAAATCAGACGAAATGATTTCCAACACAGCGCGACCAGTGTTGCTCCCTGAAATATTCTCTCTGCACTGAAAAAGATTTACTTGTTTAATTAAAAATGTCATTTGTGCCTCCTTCAGTGATGTAATCAAAACACTTGAATAGCATTCAATATTTACACACAGCGCACATGTGCTGTGGCACGTGTGGATCGACTGTGCAGACGGCACCATAAAGCGCTCCTAGTTACCAGCATTGGTGGCAGGTCCCACTAAATGCTCTATGTAAATATGCATATGAATACTCAGGAAATGATGAATGCACGCCACTCATAATGTTAACAAGGCGAGGCGGCGATCACTAAGATGCCAGATCATAAACAGGCAGCACAGGAGATAGCCGCATATTGCTAAGAGGAAGCAAGGTAATACATTAACCACTGGCTTATTTTTTTAAGAAAACACTTGATCGTTTATAAAACCATTTGTTTTGTTTTGTGACAGTGGAGCATATGGTTTTGTATGTATATCAAGATAGATATTGCAAGGTCACTTGTAAGGGACTGTGATCTGTATGATGTAAATGGACTTGTCACTGATTACCAGAAGTCAATAGAAGAGGCTGACTCCACCAAAACACACAATCTTTCGGGTTAACGCAAAAGCACTTTGGCAGTGCAGTGTTGACGGTTGTATACATAGGTGGGCTGAGAAAGTCGTCATGCAGTAATTCAGTCGTGCAAATGGTGTGGCTCCGGGATAGCGTCCAGTCTAGTCTGAATATCAACAGGCAACTTGTGTGGATTGTGTGGAATGCCATCAGAGTTTATACAGAAATACTAAACGTACTAATAGTGCGTCCTACTTTTTTCAGTCTAAGTCAGTGAAGTACGTAGATGTATACTAACAGGAAATGTTTTGTGTGCCTTTGTGTAACTTTGGAGTGCCACTGCCAATAAAACCCCATCAGGAGAAAAAAATATCTCTAAATATTTTTGAAAGCTGTGTAATTTTGCAGCTATAAATGGCACCTCCCATCCTTGCAGATTCACTGAAGTGATATCAAAGGGTTAATGAATGATTTACAATATAGATCAAGTCTTTTGTCCACCTCAGAGATCATCTGATTCAGTTCTTCTGTGAACATCTTTGTTCACATGAAGATGTTAGGACACATATTTATTCTAAAGCCAACAGCTGGTCAACAGTCATCCCTTATCAAGTAAATATCTCAACATCTTCCTCGTAGGACAAAAGCTGTCAAAGACATACGTGGTCCTCATGAATCCTAATCACGTTGGTGATCGCCTCACTTTCAACTAGCACCATGATCAGCTCAAAATTTCCAGTGGCCCAAACCTTGATTTGTGGTCAAATACCAGCAAAATGAGATTCCCATTCATCTCAACTGTACTTTGTGTTTGGTGCTAATTAGCAAATCTTTATATGCTAACATCTGGACCCATGATGGCGACCATGGTAAACATCACCTGCTATCCATCAGTATGTTAACATTGTGAATAAACTATGTCTGCATGCTAATGTTAGCATTTAATTCAAAGCAGCATTTTGTCAAACAGAGCTGCTAGGTTGCCTGTAGACTCTTTGTCTTGTTTCTAAAATCCGAGCTACCAGCTGGGACTGTATGTGCAGTGCCCAGCTGACTTGTGCCATACTGCCGGAGGTATTGCACAATGCACTGATGGACTACTAGACTACTTCCATTCACAATTTAATTCTTGAAACTTGAGAATTCAGACGCCTCGAGGTGGCAAAAATAAAGTAGGTGGTGTGACCATACACAGCTTGCATAACTGAACCAAGAGAGACTAGAGTTCCAACAGAAAGCTGAAGCTGAAGACACAATGTTTTAAAAAGTTCTGATTGAAGTAGTGCATGCAAACATCGTCGCAATGAGCACCAGCAATGAAAAAGACAGATACATTATTCCACAGATTATCACTTCAGTCTCAGGACAGTTTGCATATTGTAGGCTTGGCTGACCTCTGTCTAAATGGCCCCCTGGGAGTGGTTAGGGATCGCAGCGTTGCTGAGGGGGAGCACACTCCAGTGGTTATTTTTTAACAGCCACAGCGAGCATCTGGCCGGGCCTGCGGCAGACTGCTCCTCTCCTCCCCAGAGGAGGATCAGACAGATGAGCAACCTGAGACTCTGGCATACGCACTGCCAGACGCACTCCCGCAGAGACCAAACAGGACCACTTCACAAATGTAGAGTGGCTTGGGAAAAAGACAAGTGTCCAAGCACAAAGCCTGGCACTCTTCCTTCAAACTGTGAATATAAGGTTCTGTGTAGGTGGATCACAGTTCTAAAATTATTAAATGTTTGGCACCACAAACAAAACTGTCTGCACATTATCTTTATAGCTTTTAAAACATTTTAACCCAAATGAATTCGTGAAACTTATTTCACATTAATGTGAAGTGGCTGAGGCCCAACAATTTATTTTTTAGACAATTTTTAATTGTAGTCAAGATCAAGTCCTCCTCACATAACTAGAGTACATGTTAGCAACCCAGTTTTTAATATGAATTATAAGCAAATATTTGGCTGATTAAGGCTAGATTTTGACATGTGACATATCCAGGAATTACAGCAGGTAAATGATGTGATCTGTCTTCTGTGTTTACTGAAACAGCATGTCTGTGGGAGTGCCTATTTTTTATTTGAGGAAAAGTTTGGCATTTTGACAAATTTTTCATTTTCTCATGGAGCGAAATAGAACGATGAGAAGATTGATACAACTCTTAGCTTATAAACTAGTTAGTCAGGTTCTGTCACTAAGGTCACTGATTAACATGTTGTCTTGTTTGTTGAATCTATTTTTAAAAAATGGATTTATTCCTTTAAAATATTTGGCAAAAGTGGACAGTTTCAGTTTCTGAGGCATTTATAAGAGGAAAACCTCCACTGTCTCCACATTGAAAAGTAAGGCCTGTGCTATCATGGCAAGACGTTTATCCATTCAGGTAAACAGTTTATAGATCTGTTTTATTCCAACTCATCAATAGCCATGAAAACACTGAGCAAAGTTTGCAATACTTCATATACTTACTTTATATCTAATATTAAATAGTTATGAAACAGTTTCAAAATTATGTTTAGAATTTGACAATAATACTATCTTTTTAAATGTTATAACCATATAAATGTAGATTGACATACTGATGTGATATGATGATATCAAACACTTAGATACATCTAAATCACAAAGGTGTAATAAAATTCTCCATTATAACCAAAGTCTGTGACCTTTTTAAAAATCAATAAACACAACACAAAAAATAGAACCAAAATAAACCACATCAATCATCCTCTTGATTTGAAACATTTCATATATTGCACTGATCCACTGGCTAGAATTTCCCAGCCATTCATCTTTCTGAGTTTTTCCATTCATGTATTGGTTGAAGTGGACTTTCAGCTGTCCCCTTCCGCTCTTCACTGAGTCACCGCTCAGAGGGACCTTCAGATAAAACCAAACAAACAAACAAGCCGATGTAATGATGGGAAACATTACAGACACTTCCTGTGGCATTGACCTGAGGCTGGGATGCTGGGTTTTTTCTTCACCTTCTTTTCTCCAACACATACAGACCGTGAACACAAACACAGAGCAGTTACTTGAATATGATGTCTTCTGCTGTGTTTTCATCACTTCCTCTGCAGTAGTGTCACACCGATGACCGCGGGGAAGCTCCTCCTCATTTGTGTCCATTTAGTTTTATTGACTGCACAGCGATGGCATACACATGCATCAGTGGCGAGGCAGTAGGCTGGAAGTTCACACATACGGCACCTTCAGTCAACTTTAAGTGTGTCATCGGAACAGCTGCTCATTGTGTTTGTTCTGCAGCCTAATGCGGACGTTCTGTATTGTGGAAGTGATTTGCGATCGGCATGACAAAGCGGGGTGAATTTAACAGCTGGTAAATGCTTTATGTGGACACAAAGGAGTGAAGCCTCCTTGTTGGAGCATGTGGTGAGCTGAATTGTCCTCGAGAGCACTGTAGTGTTTTAGCTGTGGAATCAGCATCACTGGGAGCACAAGGAGCAAGATGTTCATGCTGTTTGTACCTATCTGTTCAACAGCAAACCTTATTTTCACTACAATTCTGACTCAATATTATCTATCAAGGGAATTTTAAAAAGATAAACAAAAAAACAAAAAGCAAATAATACAGTCTAACACAGCAGCCCTGAAATAAATCTAATTTCATCAAGGTTCTGTTCGATTGTTTTTGGAAATGTTAGCTCAACTTTATGATTATTTGGAGGCTTTAATTTAATGGTTTCTCTGTGTTTGTAATATGTGGTCTACCCTCACTGATTGGCTGCAGATGGCATTAATTATAGCAAAGTGTGCCTTAATAATAAACCAGCAACTGAGTCTACCATTAGAATATACACAGTCTACACCTTTAAACCTGAATGGTGGCTCTGACAAGTTTGTCTACTATAATGGCTTCCAAATCCAGTAAGTGGCCCACTTCAAATGAATATATATCAAAATGAAAAGCTCTTGTTGAATTCTTTCTACTGCCAAAGGGCACATGTGAATTTTAAACCAATCAAGAGTTAATAATGGATAATAATAATGAATAATGAGTCAAAATGACCGACACCATAAAGGTCAGCAAGGTCAACCATGAAACGAAAAAGCTTATTTTTAGATGCAAAAGAGCCTGTTAATGATGAAGAGAATGAAGTAATCCAGGATTCAAAGTCAGTACTGAGTTGCAAAGGTAAGCTTAACTTTACTTGTCGAGTAGATAAGAAACAGGAAAGACTGAAAGGGGTGGTTTAAGCAAACTTAAACAGATTACTGAGCTAGTAACGAACATATGCTGTTTGAATTTTTATTATTGCTGTATCTCTGGGTGATTATTTGAATCCATTGTAACTTGTAATTTCAAGCTAAACTGTGTACTGAAGGACAAGGGACAGGTTGACACTATGAGCTTCATCAGCCAGCAAAGACTCGAAGGATCATAGATGTGGATGACCTACAGTGCCCTACTCGTTTTTCCACACAATATGTGTGTTATTATTATTATTTTCATCATGATAATACACCAAGAGTGTATGTTATTATTTAAACAATAAATTTAAAAAATGTGTTAAGAAGCTAAAGAGCATTTCCTTTGTGTATTTCCAATCTGATGCAGATATGGTAGTAATGGGGTTAGAGTCTAATTCTGGTTGCAAAACTGCCATGGCAATCACATGTAAGAGGACTTTCCTCAGCTCCTTGGCCTACTTTCCATGCTACTGGAAAGATGGCTAATAACAGATTGCCATCAGGATGTAATTTACCATCAAATAACTTACTGTTACTGCCTGTTGGTGGTCTTTTTGTTTCCTGCTGCTGTGTTACTGACACAGGAGTGAAAGTGAGGTACCAGGACCTCATCTGATCTGTCATTTTCTCTTTGGTGACAATACTTCACGGAGGGTGGCGTAACAGAATCCAGTGAAGAGAGGATGATCCCAGGCCCTATTTCTCATCTCCACAACAGACCTCCAGATGGAGGTGACTGTGAAAAGAGCACGCTGAGCCGAGGATGAGCTTTCTCTCCATCCCAGCTGAGCCCGAGTGAAACTGAAAAGGTTCTTCACCAGGCTTGAGATGGACAGCCTGAGATGAAAAAGGGCTTCCAATTTCAGGTAGTGTGAGGTAAAAGAGCTTAGTCCGAATGCAAATAATATTAATAGAATTGTGGGTTGAGGCAAAGTAAGGTTGGATGCAAGCGTCCTAAGCTGCCCTCAACCTCCATTCTGTCCCAGTGGTGATGAAGCAAGCTTGGAGTGAGAGCTGACCTTTCGTTTGAAACTCACTCATACAGGTAAATGTCACTTCTGGTTTATCAGGATTGCCTGGTGAAGCATTTCGCTGGTGCTATTCAATATTGCGGCTTGACACAGTCAAGATAAACTGTGCTCAGTTTTTAAGTGTTCTCATTTGAAGGCCATTTTGAAATTCAGAAAAAATAACAGTTGTCCGAGGCATTTAAAAAAAAAAATAGTACATCAGCAGTTAAATTCCCAATAAGCCGCAATCAGCCTCAAAACTGCTGCTGAAAGAGAGTTACAGAGCTGAACATTGAAATTAATCGGTCTCACTAATCGGCTAACTGACATAACTAATCAGCAGTTATGTGACTCAGTGACAAGAGGTCCCAAAGTCATTTATACGTGAGTCACATCTTTGCCTCAACAGATAAAGTGGCCTCATATCTTTGGCAACAAAGCTCTCATTCAAAACTTGCTTCAAAAAAATTCCAGTAGCCTCCTCAGAACATGACATGGTTAAATATGTGAACACGAGACCTCTCACTCATTGAGTAGCTTTTTTGTGTAGACGTATCCCTCTTAAAGCAATATACTTAATAATATCACATGGTTTCAAATAAGAGGACTGAGGGCACGTGTCAAAATGTGTCTGTATCAGTCTCAGGATGCATATTTGAAACAGTCAAGTAACCACAGCTTGCAATGTGAGAGCATGGTGTCATGATTTATGAGGTGAATGCATCATCAGTAGATTCAGTCTGAATACATTTTTATGACCACTGAATGATTTGCCAAAGCCTAACGATCATTGTAAGATTTGATTTGATTTGATTAGCTTCTACCGGCCAACTGAAGCTATTGAAGGTATTAATTTAACTGGCCAACTGGCATCACTAAAAAGTAGCTGTAGAAACAGGGAAACTCTCTGTTGGTCTCAGATTGGAATTTCAATTCACCAGAGGAGTTTTTTTCTGAGAAATAACACGTGAAAGCCTTCACAGCTTCATCCTACTTATCACATCTGTGTTTTTAGTTAATTTGTATAACTTTGGTCAAATATTACACAAGGATGGTGAGCAGAGCAGTGATGTGTTCATGTTTGTCAGAACCTGCTATACTTGCTTTAGTGCTGCATCAGAATAAATGAAGCACATACTGTAATACTGTACTAATGTAAAGTGTAATTTCCACTTTGATAATGTTGATCCGTGTGTGTGCTGCATCAGTCGGCTTCAAGGACAGTGAATCCCAGGCCTCCGGAAAAGCCCTTCACTCAACGATATTATATACCTTCGCTCTTTTATTCTCTCGTTTCCTGTTGTCCTTTATGGTTGCGACTGACAGCAGCATAGAAGTGCGCTGACGTCACGGTACGAGCGTATGAGTAGGTGAGTGGGCGCCTGGGTTCCCCCAGGCCTCTCAGGCAAAGCTTTGTTCTTTCCTGGCAATAAATGGTGCAATTAAATCCTCCCCAGCACAATGAATCTGGACAGGTTAGGTAATCCCCACTGCAGTTGTGTTCCCCCCCTCCCCCCCAGACAGAGCCATCCACTCTGCATTAGCTGACTCAACCTAATCACTACTGTGTTGTCTTGGTGCACTGTGAGCGCCTGCTCCTGCTTGTGTATTGCAGACAGTTTGCCCTTTGCGGCGCTTGCTTTTAAGCCCGAGGATATCCTTCATCTGGACTAAATTATTTTAAGGGTAATTTGTTCTTGTTTTTTGTCGCCGTGTTTCGAAACCACCCATGTGACTGGCTGTGTCAAAAATGACTAATATAAATAGTGTTTGCTAAGCTTTGGCAACTAAAAGATGGAGGAGAATATTACAGATCCAACCACAACCACAAAAGGTCACCGGTCCGAAATGAATTTGTTTTAAGAATTTAAACAAATGTCATATATTTTTCAACATTTTAAAAGACGGGGCAGGGCAGCTGGAAGGTACTGAGACAAAGACTAAGCTGCTGTTGGATTTGGTTGTTGTTGACAGTAATCAAGACTAGACAAGTTAACCACTATCAGTTCTTTTTAAGCAAATGTAAAATCTTCTTTGTGTATTATACATTACATTACATTAAGTTAACTCATAAAAAAATGACTTCAAATAAGTGCATTCAACCAGGCAGATATAAACTAAACCCTGCAAGAATCATATGAGTACATAAAATTCACCAAACAAGCAAACTGGTTTAAGTGCTATAATTTAGAAACAAGAGATCAAAATGTTTAGTTTTTTTTCTCTTTATCTTCTTCTCATGCTCTAAGATGCAGTCTGAACAGGTTATTTTTAAGTCCAGTTCCAACACTGTGGAGCCAAGACAGCAAACACTCAGGATTTTGTTGAGCGGATGTAGGATGGGTCTGAGCCATTCACAGCAATGTAGGCAGGGAGCAGCGACTGGAATCAGATATAAGCAGCCATTGATAGCCAGTGCAGGGTGTGGAGGAGCAGTGCAGCATGGGAGAACTTGAGTCAAAATGCAATAACTGACTCAATTAGAATTTCTTAGTGATCAAACTGGTCGACATAAGTGTGAGAGATTGCTTGTGTGCTTGATATATATAATGTGCTGATCTGAGCTGTGGTGCAGTCAGTGTTTGGTCATTATAGAATATTAGCAAAAACATTAAAAAGGCATTACGTGTAAGCTATGAACCCTTTTAAATTAATCCTAACGACTATAAATGTATCAAAGCAAGTTTAGTAAATAACTTCAATTGTGCAACAGAGATCACTGACCGCTGCTTTTGTATTTTGAGATGTACAGATCAGGAACCCATATGGATCAACTGCAGAAGACATTAGATTACATGTTGGATGAAATGAAGGGAAGTTTTACTATTATATTCCCATAAACATGCACTCTAATCCTCTGTAACTGTCAATCAAAAAGCAATTATTCCATGTGACACCAAATATGAAAACATTTTTTTTGCCATTGTACTCTCTGTCTTTCAAGAGGAAAACGTATCTTTCTGAACATCAGCTTTATCTGGTTTGAAAAACATCCTGGTGAATCTTGCTGCCTTTTGGACATTTTTAAAAAAAAGCGTTGCTTCCAGTCATTAGACCACAATGGTCATTTTTTTCTTATTAGAGGCCAGTAACGTTGCCTTTAATAGATCTGATCTCATTTGTCAAACAGCCATGTTGGGTCCCAGTTCCTTGAAATGCCCATGGCCATATACTTACGCAATGGGTGCAATACAATGTTTCTACTGTCATTTGGGAAACAGTGGTTGGAGGACTTTTCCTGCTCTAATTCTTGTCTTGGCTCTGGTGGCTCCAGGTCTTTGTTGTAGCTAAATAAGAACAAGAACTCTAGGTTTAATTGGCTGCTTTAATTTAATTGGCTCTAACTCTGCTTTAATTGGCTCTAACTCCTCTATTTTTGAATAGAGCTAGACCTGCTGTAAAACGGTGCAAGCAATGTCCATTCTTCAGTCACATATTGCCTTCGATTATCTCTGTGTCTCTTTAATCTGAATTGTATGACAAACAAATCCTAGATAAGCGACCTGCAGCTTGCCATATGCGAAACAGCCCCTCTTCGCTTTTATTGTGTCGAGCATTTGCCTGTATTATCATATTACTGTAAGCGAGCTGGATGTACAGAGTGAACACCACGTTTCCTTCCCAGCATTCCCTGGCATTAACACTTTTATCAGGGCCCATAAAGAGACCGAGAGTGATTGTGTTTACCACCAGCGAGCTCCTTTATCAACCTGCCCGTTTCTTCAATTACTGCTCGTCTTCTTTGGACAAAACAGGACCACGAGGCAGGAACAAAACAATGTCCACAAGCAATTTGACAACACAGGATATTATTAGCATATCGGCTTGTTGTTGTGTTATATCATACAAACATTGATTGAAAGGCTTCATTTATACACGGGGAAAATTACTGAGGGCAAGCCCTGTTTTGTAATAAGATGCAAAACATATGAGATCAGAAGACAAACACTTGAAGTCAAGTCAGTTGACAATGTTTTAATGTATGGAGAAAGCTGTGAGACTTTTTAAAATGTAAACAGTTCTCTGACATCGACACCTGATTTTTTCTGTTTTCATTTGTGTAAATGAGTTGTTTTGAAAGAGGTGGGTGAAAGCGAAACACTCAGAGACTCACAGTTCGGTTTTCAGGGACGTGCAAGACAAACACGGCGTAGAATATCGGTGGCTTTCATCATTTTACAGTAATTTCCCAGCCTCGTCCTTGCATATCCTCCCCCTTTTCTGACTTAGTTGTCTCCCTCCCTCCTCACTTTCTCCTCTCTTTCTCTCTCGCTCCCTCTCTCTGGACCGCTCTGTGATTGGCTGAGAAAGCTGATGACATGTCAGAGGCAGGGGAGGCAGGATTATAAAACCTCGGCTCCAGCTCCGCTCAGACACTCACACAATCCTGCTCCTCACTGAGCTTTACTAAACGGATATTTGACCGCCGCTCGACTGAGACACCAACCCCACCACCTGCTGCCATGTGTAAAGGACTAGCATCGCTGCCCACCTGCTGCTTGGAAAGGTACATGGAGCCCTCATGCAAACACTGGCAGATGTTTGCAGATTTGGATTGCAGGATGTCTTTGTGCATCTGTGTGTGAGAGTTTGAGAGCATACATTGTAGGTTGTGCTAAATTTAGCTATGTGTGTGTGTGTGTGGATTCACGGTGTCCTCGGTTGTACTGCACAGCAATTGAGCTTCAGTAAGCAGGCAGGATTTTGTGAATCTGACCTATTTTCTTGTCTTCACAGGGCCAAGGAGCTGAAAGCAAGGCTGGGAAGCATCTTGCAGAAATCCAGCTGGAATCTACCCGGATGCAAACTAGGGCAAAATAAGTAAGCATCACATATACTGCACATATCTTTTATGAGTGATTCATATTACATTTACTCTCACTCTCTGTGTGAGTCTGGGTTAAATCTAATCTTGTTTCATCCATTTTCAGGCCAACCCTGGAGGAATGCCTCAGGTGGAAGCAGTCCTTTGAAAAACTCCTGTCTAGCAAATGTAAGTAAATATCTAGATTTTTGCTGACATGTTTGCACACAAAAAACAGTAAAGATAACAAGCCGTATTTTAGATTATAGACACACTTGCAGGCACATGATCCTCCTGCGTGACCTTTATGTAAGTAATCAAATTTCCTCTCTTTCCTCAGATGGACTGTGTGCCTTCACAGCCTTCCTGGTCTCTGAGTTCAGCGAGGAGAATATTGCATTCTACTTTGCCTGTGAAGATTACAGGAGTACCAAGTCTCCTGCTAAGCTGCCAGCCAAAGCCCAGAAGATCTACGACGAGTTCATCGGCAGCGACGCTCCCCGGGAGGTAAGGAAGCACCTACTGCACAGCTGTACAGTTTACCATGTCTCTTTTACAGCAACAAGCGTCTTAAAAAATTGACCAATAAAAGACTAATCTGGTTTTGTCTCCCTGTCCCTTCTTCCAGATTAACATTGACCACGAAACTCGGGACATCACCAAAGCCAACATGCTGGAGCTGTCGCCTTCTTGCTTCGACCTGGCCCAGCACAAGATCTACATGCTCATGGCCAAAGACTGCTACCCTCGCTTCCTCCGCTCCTCAGCCTACAGGGACCTCGTGTGCCAAGCCAAGCCGAGCGCCAAGCAGCCCCAGGAGAAGAAGGCGTGAAACCTCTCTGCGAGCCGACGGAGAATTGTTAGCGTTTGCCTTAAGGGTTGAGAAGGCAAGAAAGGCATTGCATAGGTGCTGCATCATGAAGCTGGACACGGTTGCAGACGCAGAGACCGTCATGAGCAGCGGTGGATGGGCGCATTCTGTAGACGCCGCCCATTCTGAGAAAGATTGAAGGGAAAGGGAAAATAGAGGAACAGTTGCCTTAAGTGGTCTGTTGTGTGAATACGGATGAAGTTTGGAGAGCAAGTGAAAGTTTAACACACTGAGTGACAATCAAACAGGAGGGGGGGCAGAAGTGGGAAAAGCACTTTTATTTGCCATTAGGCAAACTGTTGTGGTTGTGATGTGTCATGTGTCATGTCCCTCTGTCAGAATCCTACACTGTTTATGAACAGGCATGATTTTCTATTTATTTGTATTTATTTGGGTGTGATACATTTGCTGTATTTTTACCAAACAATGATGAAAAATGTGCAATTTAATTTATAATATAATATTGATATGGATGTTGTGTTTTTTACATACCAACAAATAAACTAAATTATTTCAAAATAAAGTATGAAAAACTACTGAAATGTGTTGTCCTTATTGAACAAAGTCATGCTTTGAAAAGTGTTTTGATCTTTGGGAAATCAAATGAGCAGAACCACATACTTCCTTATTGCCAATACAGTAGGACTAACAAAAAATATTTCACACTTTTTATGACGCTTTTAGTTTCCACTAGGGTATTTGAAGTATTGCATTTAATCCAGTGACATAGATGAAATATCAAATATAAACATATGGTCAGGTGAAGCACGTAGCTGTGCAAATACCCAGACTCCAGCCATTCACATTACGTGATCTATTTGCTCTCTGTTATGAGGCATTCTGCAGCCAATGTTGTGCAGAACTGTTATTCACCACGGAAACTGCTCTGCTCTGTGTCATAAAGAACTCAGACAATGACAACATCCGTCTGCTCTGAGCTATTGTCCCATATTGTGCGAATGAGAAAGAGCTTTCTAGCAAACAGGAAGCACAGAGAAATGACCTGACAGCATTAACGTAATAGGAGCGACAATAAAACTTGTGACCTTAGCAACTGTTTGCACTAGCCATCAACTTCAGGTAATAAATGACAGCAAAGCTGCTACCAGTCTGGGGCACAACCGCCGCTGTCTGCAAACCAAGCATGTAGAAAAGACATAACACAGAGTAATACAAACCCCTCCAAAGCCCTGTGGTTAGGTAATAATGACATAGATTACAGTGATAATGTTGGTTATCTCATTTGTTCTCATTAAAATGTTAACTACTTAGGATTGCCTGCTGGTGAAATGGACTTTACCTAAGAAGAGTACAAAATGTGACTGGACGTCTACTTTGTGTATTCAGATGTCATCAGCATAGAGTGGAGCCAGTGTCAGGTGGACAACAGCTGGTCCCCAGCCCTGGTGCATATGAACATCTCCTAATGCTGCCTCCCTCTCCATAGTAACCCTTCAATATTTTTATCTAGATCTAAGCATAGCAATGACCATCTGTAATACTGGTTCTACTGTGTTTCATATATTGTGAATAATGTTGCAGGGGGCATCCGAGAGGTATATGTTTGCAAGTTTGAAGATTTTTTTACAATGTAGAGAGGAGAAGAGGAAAATGTGTGAGTGTGTGTGCATGCTATTGCAAGTATTTTGAACCAAGAAGTAATGGCAAGTGTTTTGGTTTTATGGCCCACACATTTATTTCATGGTTCAGTCTCTGCCTCTCTTCTTTTTCAGCAAAAAGACTGATAAACCCACTGTTCTCTACTTCTCCTGACCGCTGGTGAACATAGTCTTTCTTAAAAATGTTTATGTGTCATTATCGTTTCATTCTTAGCCCAAAGGCTGCCTCCCAGTTCTGTGCTCATTTGCCTGAGGAGAAGCTGCAGCAGCGAGCGGGTGCTTTCACGCTGCTCTGTCTCGAGGGTGGAGGTGATAGCAGCTGGGCTGACCCTGTGGATCTCTTGCCAGAGGCAGAGCTGGACAGCTTTAACCGTGAGTTTCAAGGAATCCCTAGTCAGGTGGTTTGGCTCCCTCCATCTCAGGTTCTCTTCCTGCCTCTACTTCCTCTCCATTAAGAGCCCTGCAATTTGATGGAGGGGGATCAGGAGCCCCAGATTTGTGTCTCTCTCACTGTCTCTCTCATTCTCCATATCATCCTGTTAGTCATTTACCCACTGCTAAAGCACTTTTTGAGGACCTGACCTAACAGGACCCACTAACTAACCCCGGGGTCAGCAGAAGGGCCTGCACCTGCTGGCTGCCTAAGACTGGCCAGTCCTTTGCTGTGAACTTCAGAATTGACAACATGTTGTTAAACTGAAACACAAGTGAGTCACATATAGGCAGTGCTGTAAAAAGTAGTTGAAAGCCATACTTGAGTAAAAGTAAAGATACTTTGCTTGAAATCTACTTAGGTAAAAGTGAAAGTCACCCATAAAATAATTACTTGAGTAAAAGTCTTAAAGTAGCGCATATGAAATGTACTTAAGTATCAAAAGTAAAAGTACAAAGACACAAAATTAAGCTCTCCCTCCCAACTTGCAGACGGCAGGGAACGATTTATGAAGGTCCATGTGATGTGCTGAACAGGCGCAGACCGCCACGCAGCTCATTTCCACCCCTACGATTTACAAACGGGAATACACAACTGTAAATAAAGGCTATGTAATGCACTCGATAGCCCTCATACACTATGGTGGTAAGCTAGCAATGCTACTCTTAGCTGCCCAGTGGAGGTAAAGAGTGAAATGTTGGCACACTGTGTCATTGACAATTTCGTAACATTATTTCGGTGTTTTCGGCAAATACAAGCGGCACGATGAATCTTTCATCTTTCATATTTCGCTTCAAAAGCGAACTTTTCTTTAATTATTATTAACATATGGCCACGGGTGTCTGTCTTCTTCTGAAGCACAACTAGCAGGTGTTAGTGTTGTGGTACTTCCGCTATCGCCAGCGAACGAGGCGGCTTCCATCATGCTGAATATTCGCAGTCTGGTGATTTGCCTCAACGTGTTTTGAGAGCGACAGGTGTTCGCGCGAAAATACGCACAGTCCGGATAATCCAAACATGATGAGACAAATATAGTCACGTTTTATTTTGTAACTAGTAACGACGGTGTCCAGTATAAATGTAGCGGAGTAAAAGTATCATTTTTTTCTTCTTAATGTAGCGAAGTAAAAGTGAAAGTTGCAATAAATACAAAAACTCAAGTAAAGTATAAATACTCCCAAAAACTACTTAAGTACTGTAACAAAGTATTTTTACTTTGTTCCTTTACACCACTGCATATAGGTTGGGTTAATTGGCGAATTCTGTCCGTCCATGGCAGGCAGAGCCATGACGCCATAAGCAATCATCCAGCGATCCAACGACAGCTGGCAAAGTCCTCAGGGGCCAACATTTTCCATGACAATACACTGTCCCCTAGACCTTTGTTCCTAAGTGAAGACACAGATGTACCCGATAGTTATTTCAAGCATCCTAAAATTATAAATGAACAGGGCTGTTTGATTGTTTGTCTGTAATAAGACTGTTTTTGATTAAAATGACCTCAGATTTATTAAGTGATGAGGAAGTAATCACTCAACCTTCTTTTAAATGTCCAGACATTTGCTCAGGTTTATGGTCCTACTCTGCCCTGTATTAATAATAGAATAGGTACACAGTTGTTGTGAATTTCCCCACTGTGGAACGAATAAAGGTTTATCTTTATTATCTTAATAACTACATTATAAATAATAGCTACAGTATAAATTTTCTCTAAGTTCCTCCCAAATGTCCAGAATATTGCTCAGTAGCTCATACACAGTAATAATAGTTAAACAATAACTGGACATATTTTGTACTGCTCAGACTTTCGCAGCATCACAGCAGACGGCTGTCCATCTTTGAGCCTGGTTCTGTCAAAGGTTTGCGTCTGTTAAAAGGAAGTTTTTCCTCATCACCGTCGTCAAGCGCTTGCTCATGATGGGAACTGTTGGGTCTCTATGTAATATTATACACAGTGTGGTGTAGACCTGCTCTGTATGTAAAGTGCCTTGAGATGACTTTTGTATTTTGCGTATTGATATTAAAAGGTCATTGAATGCTTGCAGTATAAGTGGTACATTGATGTTCCCTAACAAGGCAGATATTATCAAGAGTCCCTACAGTTTTATTTACAGTCCATTAATGCCAGAAGGAGTTCAAAGAACAAGAATACAATTATACTATTTTTAGTCGCATTTATGGCCAGAAATAGCCCTTGATGTGCTCCAGGCTCAAACACTCAGCTGACCCCTGCTCCACAGGACAGGATGCTCCAAAAAGCAAGGACTAAACCAGGCCACTAAACTGCACTATTTACAGATTTGTTTGTTTGTTTATTCCCAACATCCTACCCAGAAACTTTTTTTTTTTTATTTTAACTATAACTATTTTATATGTGTGTTTTGGAACATAAGGCCACACAAGAGTTTTTTTTCTTAGTTACAAAAACTGTATCTTTAAGGTGCAATAATTGACTGATTGTTTATCACATTATAAAAACATCATCCTTGCATTTCAGGTGTTAGATAATAAAGACCTTTGACTTGTCTGAGCAAAATATGTCTTTGTACATCTGGTCAGTTGTCCCTCACAGTGCATGTGAGCTTCCCACACCAGGAGTATGTGGTATGATCATGAAGTGACACTGACATCTAGTGGTTTGAATTGTAATGGCTAAATGTGAAATCTACATGGGCACTTGATCAGTCTCATTCTCAATCCAACTGCAGGACTATTTGGTAACACAAATGCTGAAATTGTACATTAACCAGTGGTTTCCAAATAAATTTAAGTTGGAATTCAAGATTAAAGTTATAGCAAAGACAAAAATAGACAAAAGAATAGGCAGAGCAAAAAGAAGGGTTATATTAAAAGCATTCATGTAGTAAGCACAAAGGTTAAAATGCTGACTGGTTTCAACCTCACGGGCCTTTTTCAGGGTAGAATAATCTACAGCTGTTTGTTTACACCTGGCACTTCACATAGACAATACACTCGAAATAAATAATAATATAGATTTAAGAAAAATGATCATGTTAAACATAGTCATTGTTTGACTGCAGGTTTCTTTGAAAGCACTAGGGGGCAGTGAAAGGCTGTGAAGAAACTTGCACATAAAATCCAGTTTGATTGCTGATTCTCCATTGACCTTTAGGGACATCTCAGACAAGATAATAGAGATCTTGAGCGGAGGACTAACATGAAACCTGAATGATCAACAACAGGGTTGAACAGGGTTGAGGAGGGGAAGATGGTGGTTTGAGTTAAACTGGAAGATGTTTTTCCATTTACAATTTTTTATATATCTTATTAAGTGTTAACAGCTACTTGAATATAAAAACAGTGGTGGTAAATTAAAAAATAATTCCAAATCAAACACTAAGGATATATTAATGGATTCCTTTTGCCAAAAAAGATGTCTATATATGAAAAAATAAATGGACACAATAAATCCATGTAATCCAAAATCCAATGTAAAAATGTGCTCATTGTCGGCTACAGCCTGAATGTGAACAGAGCCAACGCACTCCAGACAGGACAGACTGTATGTTCTTCAAAAGTAAGACTGAACCCTTCACAGCCATAGTCGCCACATATGGCCATACTGAACCCTGTGACCCAGAGTTTAAAATAGGTGCCGAGGACACACATTGTTCTTGGAGTTTCCTTGAGGATGAGGCGCGACCCCCTTGGTGGCCATTAGGACGAAAGCAGATCTGCGGTAGATGACCCGATGTGCACATTCCTCAGTATCTCCCCCTGGACTGGACATGTGCTGTGCATCTCTGCAATCCAGACGCACCTCAGAGTGGCCTGGACCTCCTGGGGGAGCTTTATTTCCTCCCATAGTACATCCCTCACAATCCCTAATGCATGCCTACTGCACCAAAACAAGGTGTTTACATGTTATTGTAAGAGAACAGAAATCAAGGAGCAGGATGTGAAGGGAGGAGGAGAGGTGCAGATTGCAAGGATTCAAAATCATGTTAGATGAGTGGGCAAGAAAAGGGGAATGAAGGAGGGAATGAAACAGCAACAGCATATTACACTCCAAGCGTGGGAAATCTCCTGGTGTGGGTCCCTTGTGAAAAAGGAAAACTGTGCTATCTAGTGACTCTCAGTTCCTCAGGGTTCACATCCTCTGTCTGCTGCAGGCTCACGCTCACCCACTGGAGATCTGCTGCGTCTTCCATTTTCCATATTGATGTATCATCTCACGCTCACTTCCAGTAAGATGCAGCAGTTTTAGTTTCTCTATGATTGATAATGTTGAATGATGTGTCGGGACTGTAAGAAGGATCAAAAATCCTACTTAAGTTTGTTTCATTTCAATTTTCCTGCCTCTCAATAGGCTGAAGTCTTAAGAGTGAGTAATGGCCAACAGCACAAGCAGTGGTGTTATGAAACAGGGCCTGAGTGATTCATTATATTGAATACACCAATTTCATTCTTTTAACTGGCTTTAGCTTGACTCATAGCTGCTGAATAGCTTTTCACTGTCTCTGGTACTTGGGTAGTTTCATCAACAACAATGCATCATATTTCTTTCATTTTCATGAGCTCAGCCCTGTTTTCAGCTCTGTGATCATGCATTTTGCGGCTAAGCCAAGAGGCCTATTAAAGACTTTATTTAGCTTAAGAAGTAGGAGAACTTTCTCAATCCATAACGGGACACTTAATCCTTCAGTTTATTAGAAACATCTTAAAGCAGCGCATCTGGAGATACATGATAATATAATAATATACTTGATTTGTATAGTACCTTTTGTACAAGAAATGCAACTCAAAGTGCTTTAACGCAAAGCAATTACATGAACCAAGTGGAGCAGAGGGTCGAGTGAGGGGGGAGAGATACAGGCTGTCTTATCTGTGCATTCTTGTTTTGGTTTGGCATCCCAAGAGCATGACATAGGTTGGCACCAAGTGGCCTGCAATCAGTGATGTTTGGAGGAAGCCCATCAGTTTTAAAGCAGCCTTTACAGTTCTAAAAGATTGAAATAGTCAGTAAACTTTATCACATTGATGAGGCACATCGTCAACTATGTGTTCAGGGGAAGCACTCTGAGAAAATAAATTCCTTTTTCCAAGGTTGGGATGTGGTTTGAAAGGGTGACTGCTTAAGGATCTCAAAGGTAGCTTTTCTTTGCAGAATGTCAAACGACCCAGCATACATACATGATTTACCAAAGGCAGATGGTGTATGATGTGCAACTTCTTCATCATTCATCATCATCATTCCAATGCTTGGCCTATTTCACCTTTTAACTTGGGACAAGAGAATCTGGTCTAATTATTGCGATATGGTTATTACACAAGTTACAGGACATCTGTCAATACCACTGAACCAGACAGGGAGATCAGAAAACAGTAAGGCTTTGTACTAAAATTAAAATCAAATATATTCAGAAATAAAGACCTGTTTCTAATATGAGCCTTCTTCAAAATGAAGGACTCTGGACTCTGTTTGAGATTTTACAGTATCCTGTATCACAACATAGCCTAAAAATATCCAGATATTATTTATAGGTCATATTGCCCTAAATGTAACTAGTAAGTACATTTATTCAGGTACTATTTCTATTTTCTCCTACTCTAGTACATTTAAGAGTGAAATATCGTGCTTTTTAATGAGACACATATACATATTTGAGGGCTGTATTTACCTTTCAGATTTTACATAAACAAGTTCTACATAAACCTATAGAATACAATGTATTAAACTAGTCAGTGTAGCAGTGATCCATCAAAGAGTGATTTCCCCTCTAAACTTCTCCAATAGTTTCATTCGAATAATCATTGATCGCAACCATAGACTGTGTAAAATAAAATGGCAAAGATTGGAGATAAGTCCAAAGAATAATGTGTCTCGCAGAACTTATATCCCAATGTTCCACTTCATTATTCATCTCACAACTCCATTAGTATATGTTCATTGTTGAATTAGTAGGTTTTAAGTGAAGGATCTGCATCACTGACTGCAAAAGTGCAAAATAAGTCCTGTGATTTTCAAACTGTACAGCACATTTTGCTCATAACTAGGCCAAGCATGACACTTTAAGGAGAGTAAAGTAACTTTAAATATACACACATAGATACATGAGCAGAAAACAAAGAATAAATAAGCTACATATTTAGATAATAACAATTAAAATGATAGAGGGACAACTGATTAAAGAGGGCAACAAAAGAATATGCCTATGTTATGGCTCTACCAATTACCATTATAGCTCTCTGTCTCTTGTTTTAAAATGTCACGTAACACTGTATTAACATGAGGTAACTTTGCTTTATACAAATCCACTCTTTGCACATGCAGGTTTAGATTTGATGTCAGCTATTGTTTTTATATCCTGACCTTAACACTTTGCTTTTCCCAGCATTCATAGTGTTCTGTTCTTTTACGTGTGTGTTGTTTTATGGTCACCACTTTGAACTCTTCGACAATCTTGAACGCACATCTGCCAGGCCTAATCGCATGTGTTTTACCAGAAATGCCAATGTTGACATATTTCTGTCGTAGACGCTTCAATAATTAAGACCAGATGTTTGCACAGTAACAAAGCAGGCCTTGCAACACATCTCTTGATTCAGAGATGTTTCATAGAACAAAAAGCTTACTCATTCCCGAACACGCTCGATGAACTCTGAACTGTCTGTTCATATCTTCACAATTTACTGCTCTGTGCCTCATTCCTTTATTCTCTCTGGATCAAAAGCCAAATGTTGTAATTAAAATTTGAACTAGGTCACACAGTCACTTCTTATAAATGTAAATTTTTCAAATTAGACAGCCCTTACGACGGAGATCGTGTGAGGCTAAAACTGTGATTGCAATGAATTTATGTTTGGTTGGTCTTGGAAAATGCAAAGTTCTATAATGTGTCAATGGTCAACAGTCTAGAAAAAAAAATCTTATACATAATCTGCATAAGTTTTTTGGGTGTATCCTGTATTACGCTACATGTGCTTTAATGTTGTTGTCAGGATTTTGTCTGTATCTTTAATTTTTCAATTTTTACTTTTAACATTATCAGCAAACTGCAGAAAAAAACTGTTCATCTGGCTACGTCTGTCTGTCTTTCTACATTTCTATCATAATGATGTCAATTAAAGTACATCGACCGTTGAATAAATAAAGCATAATGATTGTAGATGTTCTCCATACTCTTCTATTAAGTATTGATCAGGTTTGGCAGGCTGCAGTATCTACGCAATGCCATCTAATTTAATCACTTCTGTATATATTATGTTTATTCACATTAGCTGGTCGGTCAGTCACATTTAACCACATGTAATGAGAACAAGGTGAAACACCATGACAAAAAATCACAGAATTAAAATTCACTTTAATTCTACATGGTATGGTATGTGGACACTTCTGTTCGTATGTTCTTGTACTTTGAGTGTGCTTGAACTCAAATGTATAAAGTAATGTACCCATAGTCAGGCAAACAGGAAAGGTGTGGAGGCTGGTTTGGTGGATGGGCATGTCTGGATTTCAAGCAGGAAAGGTTTCACAGAATCATCTCACACCTGCGATCTAGTGTGGCAGGTATGAGATGATTCTCATACCTGCCACACTTGGTTGTTCAATTTTGTGGCAACACTTAGTGCTTGTCTCTTTCCTGTTTCAACATGACAATGTCCCTGTGCTCAAAACCAGCTCCATAAAGAAGCATTTTACGCTGGCCAAGGGACTCAGCATAAACAAAACACTTTTAAATACAGATATCAGCTTCATCAGTGATGACATATGGACTGTTATGAACGTAGTGCACATAAAAAGTGCTTCATACAGAGTGCAAAATTTTCTCCAAAAACACATGGGTGAAATTTTTCATCATCACCAATATGTTTTTAAGCAAACAGTCATTCTGTGATGTACTATGAGATTGGACATGCTCAGGTCATACAGCGGCATCGTGTGGGTACCAAAGTACCTTCATAAAGTAATCACTTCATGACTTGGTGAGAGAGTATAGTATAGTACCGACCCTGGATGTCCTCCCAAAACATAACCTTCAGCTTTTGGTGACTCAGTTCTAATTGTGAAACCCAGAGCCCTTCATCAGCAAAACCCTAATACTGCTCATCCTCACCTTCATCAGTGGTGGTGGGCAACATACAAATAAAAAAATCTCCTCCTGATATGATATGCAACTTTTTTTAGCATTGAAGCTGATCTCTCATTGTTGTGTCATTATAATTACAGTGCATGACTGACTCTAATAATGCTTATATAATTACTATGAAGCCTACAGGCCATCTGTCAACACTGATGAACCTAAAAGCTGAATATCTGTCATAAACACTAAATTTCCTCAGAATTCATTTAAAATTACAGACGGACGTCTACGTTTTTCACCATGCAATGTCCTGGGAGGTGTGTACCGAGTAGCAGAAGTCAAAAATTCACAACATACGCATAATTGGATGGTACATGGACCAGACTTATCTAATACGTGTCTAACATTTTTTTAGAGTGCTCTACGTTTGCTTGTGTTGTCTCTGTTTGCTTGTGTTTTCTTATGCTGCAGTCCGCTGAGCTCTCTCTGCCACCGCATTTTTTCCCAGTTCAGTGTGGAAGAACTTGACTGACCTGCACAGAGGAACTAACGAATGCTATTATGGTTGAATCAGAATATACTCATGCAGCCAATTTCCACAATCTGCTGGAAAGCTGGAGAGTGGAGGCTGTTATGTCACCAAATGTATGCCCACATGTGTGGTGTCCACATACCTTTGTCCATGTGTGTTTGATTTATTGAGACTGGAGACTTCAGGACATTTGAGCTGTTGTAACGACATGTTGTTTGTTGCAAGCTTTACTGTTATAGGGGAAACCCACTGAGACCTGTGATTGGACCAATGGACCAGGATGGATTTTTTTCACACTGGTTAAGAAGCATACTCTGCACAGTAACATGCACCGAACAGGCCTATATCATGTAACCCAGAGAGATCAAACTTCCTCTTGAGTGCTCCTCCGTGCATTAACCCCTCCCTGCGAACATTGTAAACATAATGTGCGTGAGCTCCATAGGCAGCATGCTGTTAAGGCTTTCCACCATGTGACCAAACACTCATCTGTTCACTGGCTGCACACACAGAACAACACCAGCCAAGCAATCACTCAAACTGTTGCTATTTTCCATATCTTGGCTTAGTTTCACCGTCATGTTTGGTTTGGCTGTTTGTTATATCGCCAATTTTAAGGCTATTTAGTCTGATTTGTGTCCAGATCTCTGAAAACCAAACACACTTAGTGATTAACGTGAGCCATTTTAATTCAGGCTCGTAGTCTGTTGTTCTAAAGTTGAGCTTTATCTGATCTGATATAGATGTGGAAGTTTCTTAGCTGTCAAAATACACAGGAATGGCTTGTGCGGTTGGACACTGTGTTTCTCATGCATTTCTGTCCACCTCACGTATTTTCCTGTGTTTTATATAGCAGTAATTCTTAACCTAAACCGTAGCCGCCATTGAAACTGACAGCAACAGCTGGAATGAAATCCAAACCGTAAATTTATGAAAGCACACATAGTACTGCAAAAGGAAAACTGGGCTCACCATGATACTGTAAATCACATTTTCTATTTTTTTTTTTTTAGCTGGTGTAATGTGTGTTACATAAAAACCAGCCCAGCAATAGATCCATTGTTAGCATTTAGCGGTGACCTCTCCAATGGAAAATCCATTCTATCATTTTAATTTATTTCTCTAAGGCAGGAATGATAACGAATGCATCGCTATTTATCCTCAGATTTTTTTTTCCCCCATCAGTGTTCAGGCTACAATTCCTTAACACACAAATCCATCATAAGTCCAGAGAAAACAGAGCATGCAGCTCTTCTCTGCCCCTTGTAAGCTCCAGGTTCACCGGAAAAGCCTTTGCAAATAAACCACTTAACGAAAACAATTAATGGTGCTGTGGGAAAAGCGCTTTAATTTCCTCTCGCGGGCCTGTGGACGGAGCACTGAGAAACTGGACACCTCCTTAATCACATCGCCTCATGCCTCACGAGGTTCAGTGCGGTCGCATTAGCCAGAAAGCGAGGACGAGGGTTTGCAGGGGATCTGAAATTTCGCTCTGGTAAAATGAAAAGTCCCAGGCTGATAATGTACTCTACTTAAAATCAAGTGAACATTCAGTCTGTCATGTGACCTCCTGCCTCCTTCATCACACAGCCATGTTTGCTGTATAAGCACTTAGCATAGACGTGCACCACAGTTATCTCAAAGGCGTGGGATGGTTATGTCATATCCTGTGCATTGGGGAATGAACTGAACACTCATCCTTGTTTTTTTTTTTTTTTAATCAGCTCCCTAACATCTGTTATCTCTTTCACTACAATAAAAGGAATGAGTGTGTTGGAGCCCTCCAGCAGAAATTCTGAAACCCAAAGGTTGTCACACGTTGGACACAATAACAACAAATGCCTATTCTTTTTTAGTGTTGTCCTGTTGTATTTAAATGCATAATATTTCAGTGTTAATATTATTCTGTCCATCATCAACATCATTCCACCGCTGCAAATACTAAACATGTTAAGTTAAATCATGGAACTTTTTAGTGTAATGGAGATTATCCCAGCATGCATTAGGTGAGATGCACTGTACACCTGTGTCCAACTGGTACAGCCTGCAAGGTCAGAAACACAGAGCACTCATTACCTACTACCTATTAACTGACAAGACTGTCTTTGAGGAAAAAATTAATAATAATTATGATGAACCAGAAGAAGCAATAGAAGAAGAAGAGAGAACTTCACAGAAAAACTATAACTTAACTTAAACTAGAAAAGCACTCGGAGAGCGCCTCCACCAAGCAGCACAGTTCCCGCAGCTTATTGTGACTTACACCCCAAAATATTAGTTCTAGTCCTTTGATTTATCTATTTCAATTGATTCCTGGACCATAAAAGCACACCCTCAGCAATTGGAATCACATTGATAGTTTTATAGTTATTCGCGGAAATCAACATTTAGTTGTAACTAATAAACGTTTGAGTCCGGATCACCTCCAAAATTTAATCATTTGTTCCTTGTCCCAGAAAGGACATTTCCTGAAAATTTCATCTGTCCATAACTTTTTGAGTTATGTTGCAAACAAACAAACAAACAGACAAACAAACAAACAAACAGACAAACCAGCGGTGGCAATAACATAACCTCTTTGCCGGAGTTCCCTGTCCTATACATGTTATGCATGGCTCGTTTTGATTGTTAATATAATCTTAACAGTAAAAAATAAATAAAATAAAAAAAAAGCTGTGTATAAAGCTTCTTTTGTGTCCTATCTAAATCATGGAGCTATAAAAAAAAAATGAGAGTTTCCTGCCCTGAAATGTCATGTATGCAGGATGTTAGCCTGACTTCAAGAGAGAGGTAACATACTAAAATATAATATAGTCTTATGATGGCCTGTTCTGTGCTTCATAGCTCCTAACCCCAACCCATTTAAGAAAAACAAACAAACAGCTGAAGCCCTTTTTATCAAAAGAGACACTATGGTTTCATGAGAATGCAGATGCAATTCATTGGTGAGGTTTTGTACAAATAATGTGTTTTTGCTGACCGGAGGCGCCTGTACACTCTGAACCACCACAGAGTGTTGGCCAGACCTTGTAGCCTGGAGTATCAGATGTTCAGTAAAGGAAATTGCAACAATAAGGCCCTATTGTGTATTTACTGCAGGCCCCTGCTGCTGACATCACCATGTGACTCTTTTCCCTCTGATTCACACACACACACATTCTCCTCCAGAGTACCCTTGCTTTGCAGTGTTTGTCTCACAGCTCCTATTGGTGACCTTTAACCTGTGGAAAGTGAGTGAAACATCAGTCAAACCATCTGTGATCTCTCTAATGTGAGACAATAGTACCCAGCGGTCAATCCAGGATTGGCACTCGCTGGTATTTCTGGAATAATGTCACTCACCTTCCTGCTTAGCAAATAGTCATCTGGCAGCCATGACGCTTTATTTTCTTCCCTGGAAGACCTTAATCATGGCAAATACCAAGCTCATAATAGAAACATAATTGTTATGATGCAAATAAAGGGGAAATGGAGTGATGAGTGCAAGATCATCTGAGCTCAAAGGGCTATGTTGTCCTTATTGAGTAATGCCAGTGAACTAAAACGGGGTGTTGCTGTGAACAAGACGATATCCAAATACTTCAGTCGACTCTGGCTGCATACCATCTGTGATGCCTCTGAATATTACATCAGCTTTTGTGAGCATTTGTATTCATCATGAAAAGCTCTTTTATATGCTCTTTTATCAAGACCCATAATTTCAATGTTCAGACTCAGTGGCTGTGAAATTGAGTCCAGTGGAAAAACAAGAGCTGAGAAACAGCAAATAAAAAATACTTCATAATTAATATTGCATATTTGTCAAGTTGTTAATTGCATTCAACTGCCTTTTCACACAATATATATCCTTTATTGTGCCATTTGGTGGCCATTGCTTTTGCAAAACAGTTTTATGTGGTGGTTCATGGTCATTACATCTCTAAATTGAGCATAGAGCTTCTGTCAGCACGGTAAACAAAGCACCTGGATGCCAACTGCTGCCAGTTTATTTGAACAGTGCTAGAGGAGATCTTGCCGTTGGCCTAAGCACACATCCACCCAAAGGACTGTCCCGCCCTGAACTTTGGCTTCCAGGAATGTAAGGAAAGCAAACCTCCTCTGTAGCTTTGTGTGCATGCCGTGTCCGTGCAGGCCGTATGGAAGCTGTATCATGAATAAACAAATATAGAGCGTTGTTAAAAGCCTCCAGGTGATGTACCCTCATTCCACTTTTTTTTGCTTTCTCCACAGTCACATAACTGTGGACTCTGCTCCTGGCTCGACATGTAAAACTCAATGTAGGGAGTGAAGTTGAAAGAGAATTTCTGGTTAAAAAACTATAAAAATAAGAAAATGAAAGCACACACCCTCTGCACCAGGTTTTGTTTTTGGTCCTTGCAAAAAAAAAAAAAAAAAAAAAGGGCTAACCTCAATTCAACTGAAGTCAATTTCTGTGAGTGCCGGGCTTATGTAACTGACAGGCCCCCATTGTGTGGCTGCAACAAGGGCGTTAATAACAAGGTACTGAAACCTGTGTTTTCTCAATACAATGCCGTGCCAACAGACTGATCCCGTTTAATAGCTACAGGCTACAAATCGTGGCCCAAAGTTTGCTTCAGGTCCGTCTGAGGGGCTCACATCTCCCTTCTCTGTCTGAATGTTCTTTGGAACAAGGGCTGTTTATTTGTTTGCATGTAGTGTTAAACTGTGTGA
This sequence comes from Centropyge bicolor, assembly GCA_037975185.1. Classification (NCBI taxonomy): domain Eukaryota; kingdom Metazoa; phylum Chordata; class Actinopteri; family Pomacanthidae; genus Centropyge; species Centropyge bicolor. Next base: position 1,907,616 of record JBBMOC010000054.1, read on the forward strand.
AATTAGAATTTTCCAGTGCTGTTCTGGTTCATACATCTGGATATTCATCTCTTGGCATTCCTCAGATAATGAGGATTGTTTACTTTCAATGTTCTGTACTCGCTTTGCTAAACTGTGTGTAAATCAATTATCCCAGAAGTTCATTCAAGTGGCCGTGTAAGTAAAGGATGTAGAAGAAATATAGTGACAGTTTGCAAAATTGAATCCACTAATGTTGTACTTTATTTTAAATAACTTAATATTTGCTTAAACATACTGAAATTATGCGTTTCATTTCTTCTTTTAGATATCCGAATCATATTCCAAGTATAAGAACCAGGTCATATATGTCCTACATTTGCATTAAATTCTACATGTAAAAATACTCTAATAATATTTTGCTTTTGTATCTGTATTTATTAGATATATTATTTGTAATTTCCTGCTATTGCACATAAAAGTACATGTATACAGATTTCACTTTTATCATGTCTGTTTCATTCATCATGAGTGAATCTTCAACCTTGAGAACAAGAGTTGGCTAGATCTTTCTGTACATTGCATTCTGTACATCTGTATATTGCACACATAACGCCTGCTGTAATCCTGGCAGGAACATATACATAAAATTAGTACAAATGTCTTATTTTGCAGTCCTGACTCGTACAAATTACATTTATTTACTACTAATTTGTTTGCCAAGGTTTTGGAGGGAAAGTAACTGCTGTATGAGTTATAGTCATTGGCAATGTTTGATTCAGTCAGGCTACCATTACATTTTGTACCAAAGTTAAACTGAGAGGAGATGATGGACGTACTAAGCACAGAGGTTTGCATCCTCATTCCTTCCTTGACAGAACTATAAAGAAGTTTAATCATGCTTTAGCTGCTACTTGCAGACACTGTATTGCGAGAACTGATATTACTGGACAAAAAAACATATTCTCAGTGAAAATTTTGCAGATACATTCAGCATCATCATCTTGCTATTTGGCCAGTGATTAAAACATTCATTAAAAACATGTCCTCTTTATGTTGATAAAAAGCATAATGGTCCTTCTGAACAAACAAACAAACAAAACAAATTCAAATATCGATTTCCATATATAAGTTTCAATTTATATCATATTTGAGACATCATCATCATTTGACACTCAAAGTTTCAGTTAATTTCATTCAATTAAAACATATTAAATATGTCATTGGTCATTCTAGTTCCAAACAAGAAGATACTTTTATTTTTATTCCACTATTTATTGTTGTTATTACTCTGTATAAGCTACTATCTGCTATCATGCAGCAATGAGAAATCCACCAACAGACCTGGCAGGTGGAAGAGGAAGACTTGATTCATTTTTGCTCATTTTGTGGTTCACAACCTTTTTTTATTTTGCACACTGATGATGTAGGAGCCTATAAAAATCATGTATCATATATGATATGTTCAGTGATATAGGGTTAACTAGACATGTCAAGACAAGGGGTTCAGAATCCTTATTGTAAAATGAGATTTTTCGACATGCCACTTTTTGAAAACAAGGAATTTGTGTCACAGACTATGTGACTAGGCAGTTACTCTTCTTCGTGACAATATTTTTCTCCCTCTAGCTAACTTTGAACTTTCCACCTCCTCCCTGAAGCAGGTGATTGCATGTGTGCTCGGTTTCCTATATGCAGTGCCACCAAATAACTGACAACTCACTCACTCAATTGAAAAAAAGTATTAAATTATTGAGTTGCCCAAGACATTTTTATTAAATAGACACACAAAAGATGAATGGGGCTGAGCTTAATAAAGTGGATGTAAGAGCTTTCTCCTACTCAATAGATTTTAAAGTCAGATACGTCGGGATTGTTTTGTCTGCTGCAGATTAGAGTTTTAATCACCAGAGAAACTGGGACAAAATTACTGCTTCTCACTGTTATCTTTGTTATGACTTAGTTGTATAATGACAGTTATTCAGTTAATGTTACACTGCCATGCAATGGGTTGAGCAGAAAAACCTGAGCAGTCCTGATGAAAAGTAAGAACTGCTTTGCTTGTTTTACTTGATTAACTGCCACCTAACATGAGTCAACATTAGTCAAACTAAACCTGTCTAAATTAAGCAGTTTTTTTTAATCATTCAATTCAACATATATTTTAAATGCATCAAAGACAGTTGGCTGGCTAAGCCATGAATTATCTGCCTCGTGTGAGGATCAGATAAAAAAGAGACAGAGAGAGAGAGAGAAAGAAAGCATCCACTTAAAGATAACAAAAAAATCTTTCTAACAATTCAGGTTTTTTAGCAGCATCATCTACAGATCTCATCACGTGTCCCCTGTGAGCCTCCTTTCAATGTGACCAATCTGAATGGGCAAAAACAACATGATTCACCAAAATACTTACTGAATTAAATGCACCTTATGTGTTTCGAGGCTGGCGTTCATTCCTGCTAAAAGTGGGGTGAGTCATTCTGGGCAAAGACTGTTCAAACTGCCATTTCTCTCTTTTTGCTATTACACATTAGCAAACCAGATAGTGAATATCTCCTCATGGTCTGCTGGATCTGTAAATTGCAAACAAGTGGTTCAGGCTGAGCAGCACAACACTTGCTCCTGCCAATCGGCCACAGGTGGCATTCAAGCTCGTGCACAGGATGAGGGGAAGAGGAGGGGAGATGGGGGGAGTAAGAGGGAGGGTAAATCTGGCATGATTATGTCTAATTGCATCATATAGTAGAAGGCCCTTAAGGCCTTGAAGTAAAAAAATCTGAATGAAAAATGTTATTTAGAAAACATATTTTCTGAATAAGACAAAGGTGAAAAACCTGAGAGGGGAAGTCTTGAGGGCATGTGATGTTTTGTTAACCTCGAACTGCAGCTCCTTGTACCATGGAAAGCTCACTTGATATAAGGCTTAATAATGACAGCTGTCGCCCTGAAAACCCACCTTCTAGACAGTTAGATGGATTCATTTGACAGTAATAAGGAGCACATGCCAGACTGTGTTCACTCAAGACATACAATAAAAACTTCAAGGTTAAAAACACTCAAGTCACAACAGGAAGATGCTGGTCCCAAATGAAATGTTTTCTTGCCCATGAAGCTACTAAAAGGAATAGCAACTGTATGTTGTGACACTTGGACACACAGAAAGCAGATTCACATTTGTTTGAGTGTTCACATCCAAACAACTTTTTATTTCAGTTTGAGGTTTTTCAGCTGGGGGGGGCACGTCATGTCTTGAACCTTAAGGTCCCTTGTTAAAGTCAGGCCTTCTGGACTTTTGTTAACAGTCTTTCCCCTGTCATTTCCCATCATCTGTCTACTGTCAGAATCTCTAATAAAGGGGAAAAAAAAAACGCTTAAAAAATAGAGGTTCTGGTGCTGCTGTCTTGCTGTATGGTTCATTCCTGCTATTAGCCATTCTGAAAATTAGCAGTGAGATGAAACACTCAAGTATCACAAACTGTGATCAAATGTTTGGTCACATTCATAAATCTTATTTCATTGATTAGAGTAAATTGGGTTTATGTTTTTTAAAGTAAGTTACTAAGCGACATCAAGTATTTAGAAAATTTATTCTAGATCTTTAGATTGCTAATATGGATCTGTTAGTGAATTGAAACCTCATAGCAAACATCCATTCACGTCTGAAAACCCGCCCTTCCTCAGACGCGCTGCCCGTGCTGCACACATTCCAGTCTGATTGGCTTAGCTGCTGGCCCAAAGCCCACAGGACGTGTGTATAAAACTCCCCTATGTGCTAAAGCCAGAGTCAGAAAGCAAACGGGACTGTGAGAGTTGCTCAGTCGGCTGACAGGAAGACTGAATTCACTTAAAGCACTGCAACTGAAAGCGCTGGAAAATGTGTAAAGGATTAGCTGCTTTACCCCAAACCTGCCTGGAAAGGTGAGACCTGCATCATCACATTACCTCTCCTGTCTTGTCTTAACAGTGCAGGACTTTGATGTGGTTCAGACTGAAAAATGTTTGACTCTATTTCAAACTCCTTAAGACCGGCTCTGACTTTACTCTGTCAAAATAGATTAAAAAAAAATAACATAAATTGTTCATCTTTTTTTTCTGTCATTCTTGGGTCAAGAGTTTCCATCTGGAAGAGCTTAAAGGCTTAAAGTTCATCACTGTGAACTTTTTGCTTTCTCAAACAAATTTCTGTTTCTTGGAGTTTATTTTCGAGCAGACCACTTGACCCGAGTCATCTTTTCAATTGTTTCGTCTTCCTCCAGTTTTTGTGCCAATTTGAATCTAAGTTTACACAAGTCAAAACATTATTACAGCAAATAAAACTTTTTTCACCATTTGGTTAGTATTTGGTTTTAAAATGTGTTCAGATTTTGTTCTCGAATACAAAACAGTGAGTCTTACTTTTTGACATTGGTGATAATGTGAAGAGAAGCTTTAGAATAAATTATGTTGCACTGAATATGAGAAGTTTAGGACCCAGCAGATCAACAAAAGTGCCGTAATTCAAAGTGAAAACATCATAACAATATTTTCCTTTTGTCTGATTTTGTGGCCTTAACTGGTTCTTTTAACCTTCTGTTGCCTCATTTTTCTAAATATTATGGACATTCTTCTATTTAAAAAAAAACTCAACTTGTACTTCTGGGAGCAAACTGTGCTTAAAATTGATTAATCAGGCAAACTGACACGCTCGTAAATTCAATCTTAGTGTTTTGTGTAAACACAATACACCAGAGTCAGGTTGGAGATGTGATGACGAATAGCATTGAAAGCTCAGATAAACATCACGATTAGATTATTATTACTATCATGTCCGAGAAGTTCAAACAAAGACTTTGTCACGCTGGCCGTCTTCCCCTTCTGCTTTCTGTCACCCAGGGCTAAGGAGATCAAGTCGAAGTTGGGAGTTTTGCTGCAGAAGCCGGAAAATGCCATCGACCTGATCATCCCCTACCCCGAGAAGACCGAGAAGAAACCGGAGAAGCTGCAGAAGTGAGTCTCCTTGCTCTGCCTCGTGTCAGAGAGATGCATGTGTGTGGAGGCACAGGGTATTTGCCAGAGTGTTAACCAGATAACTGATGGTAAAGTGGCAGAGCAGAGCCCGGTACAAGACGTGCAGATCAAAGGACATTAAACCTCTCCAGACACTGACTGGGCTCAGATGTTTGATGGTATAAAGCCTTAGATACTTTCATTTTGTTTGGCACTGGGTTAGAGATGAATGACTGTGTGTATTAGATGTTGGACTACTTGTTATACCACACAAATGATCAATCTTGTAAGTGAAAGTATGCATTGGTTTTTCCTTTCACTGTAATGGAAATGATGTTGTCAAAATTTGACATTTGATGGGAGCTTAAAAACAATCCCCACTGCAGATTTAAGAGAAATTTCTAAGACTCAGACTTGATTTTGTTTCGCAGTATTCAGGCAACGTGTTCCATTTAGAGTTATTGTGGTTCAGTAGTGAGACCTTATCATCCTTCATGTTATGTGCATTAGCTCTTATATCTTATCTATATCTTAATCTCTTTGAATGAATTTGTACATGGAAAAAAAGCAATTATAATTAGTTAAATGCAGATACATTCCTCATTTGAGCCCCACACTGATAAATGAGTCCATACTAAAAACCCTCTACGATGAATGATAGATGACAGTTCTGTTCAGGTCTGTTCTCCAAAAACATTGGAGCTGCTTTGCAAGCTTTCTCCTAAATCTTTACATTGCTCAGTTTCAGTCCAGTGTCTATCTAGATGCTCCCCGTGACTGGTCCGACACATATACCAGACATAATTTGTTCTCAGTGAATGTTTTCCAGACTTCAATCTAGTAGCGGAAACCGAGATCAAAGGGTGCAGTCTGGCTTTGTAACATGAGAAACATACATCAAATGTGTATTAGAATAGTTAGAGCTTCTTGTTTGAGGCTTTTCAGACATAGTTTTTTGCTTTGTAAAGTTTATGTCCAGTACAGAATGTTTGCTACCAATGGGAAAAAATGTTATATTATATGATGATAAAGCCTCATTTATGGTTGAAATAAAAAAGATTGTTTAGCATTTTAGGAGAGAATGTGTCAGTGAACAACAAGCTTATTGAGAAATATGTCTTCACAGATACTTTATACATCATTATTTAATTTTGTATATTTTCACTGCAGTTGAAAAAAAAAAAATCACACAACATGACCACTTTAAAGAAAGTTGGATTAAAAACATGTATGCTTGTGTGTTGTTGGGATAGTTTTTTTAACCCGCTCCGCTGAAGCTTCCTTTCTAAACTGAGGTGTCTTGTGTGCAGGCCTGCTCCTGAGGATGCTGCTCAGTGGCGTGAGAGTCTGGACCGAGTCCTGAACAACAGCTGTAGGTCAACCCTCTCTTATTCTCTATTCTAATCTCTCTCGCTCTCTCACACACAGCACTTATTTGTGTCTCTGTACGTGGCACTGCATTCATTTACATTCATTCCCTGGAGGCTTACCTTAACTGAAATGACCTACTTACCAAGCTTTGACTCAAAAACAAGTCTTAATCCTAACATTTAGTCATTATATATACAATACGTTGTGGGGTGACAGTTTTATGGGTTCTGAGTCCAATAGCACACAATTAATAGCACAGGTTGAACTATATCTGACTGATGAAAATGTAACACATGTAAAACAATATTAAAGAGCTTTCTCAACATTATATATTCTTCAGCAAACTTTGTCACGTTACTTTGAAAACATTTTAAAGTTGCCTCAGTTAAAAACAATAACACGTCTTTACATGGTTTCCTCAGAGAAATAGCAGATGTAATGGTGCTTGTTCACGTGTCCTTTTCTTCTTGTAATAACGATTCCATCTCTGCACACCAGTGTTTTAAACACATCTGAGGGATTTCCAATTATTTCCTCTCAGCAAGGAGCCTCCTTGTTAAAATCCAAACACAGAGCATATTTCACATGTTAAGGTAGCCTGTCACTAAAACTCTCTGCTTTCTTCCACAACACTGAAGGCATCATTATTTCATACTGTTCAAAGCTGTAGTCTTCAGTATGTGGAAGCTGGAACGACAGGTTGACTTCAACCCTTCCAAAAAGAGAGACCCCCTGAGGTCTGCTGTCTTTGTATTCATAAGACATCAGTGTTTGTTTGTTCAACTGAGTGAACATAATGATGATGTGATTTTTATTACTGTCTCATCCATGGGAATACTGCATAAACACAACTGCCCACCCTGCATCTGCTCACAAGACACCACAAAGAGCACAAGCATTTTCAAATGCTTCAAAAATTAACTATACCCATTAATATGATTTACAGAATCAGATTCACAAACCTCAATATCAGGGAAAAGAATCTATAAATTAGAAATAAATCAATTTACAACTACATACGCCACATATATAAATTTCAGCTCATCAGTATAGATTTTAAACAAAAGTTAATTTAAAGATTTGGTCGTCTTGTAATTGTTGTTGTAAACTTTACTTGCTTTTCTCTGTATTTTCGATCAGTACTCAATTTCTCCAAGAAAGTATGTTGCCAATGTGAAACTGTAACATTAACATCATTTTCATTCCAAGAAAGTTGGGATCCTGTGTAAAAAATAAACAAAACAGAATGTGATAACTTGCTAATCCTTTTTGACATGAAATCTGAATTTGATGGCAGCAACATATTTCAATATAGTTCGGACAGGAGCAACAACAGACTGTGGAAGTTGTGGACTGATTCAGAAACACCTGTTTGGATCATTCCACAGGTAAAAAGGTTCATTGGTAACACGTGATAGTATCATGATTGGGTATGAAAGGTTCATCCTGGAAAGACTCAGTCGTTCACAAGTGAGGATGGAGAGAGGCTCAACACTTTGTTAAACACATGATTGGATAAAGGAGATTACAACGTGACTTCAGGAACACGTCGTAAAACCGTTTATCATCTGTAAACACAGTTTGTTTGCAAATCATTGCATTCTGATTTTATTCATGCAGCATCCCAACTTTTTTGGAATGAGGGTTGTAAAATGAACGTGTAGACTCAGAAAAATGTAAACGTTGCTCATGGGGAGAAAAACACATTTACAACCAGCAGACATACAGGAACCAACCTCTGGCTCCACTGTTTACCCCACAAAGTGCACAGAAAGCCTGAGAGCCAGCAAGACTGATGATTAACTCTAATGGGTAATGGTATTTAGCCGTACGTGTAAACTCTCCTGCTAATAAGTCACTTAAGTTGCCCCTGCGCTTGAAAACAGATCCACGCTGCTGACTAGCCGATGTGAGCGCAGAAACATTGTCTGCGCAGAGCTCAGTAGGTGGCAAAGGACCTTTCTAAGTGGCTCCTTCAGCACAGTCTAGGGCAGATTTATGTTTATCCCGGGTTTGCATGCCTGCATGAATGTGTGTTTGCATCTGTGTGTGTGTGTGTATCAGGTCCATGGAGGTTATGGATGTTATGGTAACATCTCCAGGGAGAAGTCTAAATGATTCCACCAGCATTGATTTATTGTACAGTTGCAGCAAACTGCTGCGCCGTGATTATTTACGTACATGAGGTTTAACATCAACATTATTCTGCCTTGTTAGTTCCCATAGGATGCCCAGTGACTTATCACCTCTCAAATGCACCTCCTCTGCCTTAAAGTTCAAAATTGCATAATACAACATATATTATGCAACAAGAAATAAATAATGTACACTGGCTCTAAAAAGACTGCACTTGTAGAATAATTAATCTCATTTGAAGAGTTTGGTGTTTTCAAGTTTACGCAGCTTGTTCATCCTCTGAGGGTCAGCGAAGTAATGAAAACTTACAAAAACTAAGTTGATTACCTAAGAAAATTGAGCAGAATTGGAAGTAAATTATAATAAGATCACAAATGAAAAACAAACATGAGGCTGATTTTCCGCTGGTTGTTGCAGCTCTGAAGCACAAACAGCTTGCCATCAGTGCCTGTGTATGTGTGCTTTTCTTTTTGTGTGTCCTTGTACTGAAGGTCTTTTTAAAAAAAAGTTGCAGCTTGATTGAGCCTCAGCGCTATTTTGAACCAAACTAGTCATCTAGATTGCAGATAAAATCCTGAGGCCATAACAGAACGCTTATCATCTGCCACACATGGTGGTTCAGACAATGCAACCTTTTTCAGGCATTATGTTAAATTACAATGGTCTTTTCTGAAATGAGTGGACGTTTTATCAAGCCTCAAATTTAGATCCTTATTTTGGGATAAGCACTGCGCTTTCACATTTTCAAAATGAAAACTTTGTTTCTATGTTTTTATACTGACAAAAGGTAGTGTGTATATGTATATACACAACAACGACAACTAAAACTAAAAAATGCAACAAAACAGACAATACATATTATTTTATCTCATGACACCTCTATATTAAACATTTTATAATGGGAATTGTGTTCCCTCCCTTTCCATCTACTTCATTCTAAAAACCTATCTGTTAAGATGATGGCTTTTTGGCTCAAGGTGTCTGTTATATAAATGTTCTGTAATGGCTTTATTCAAGCATGACGGGACTATTATGGAAAGAGCTTTTAATGCTCATCTGATACTTGGCACCTGGTGTACAGATGGCACTGCTGGAAAACAGGTGTGATGTGGAAAATGATGATATTGAGGTAGAAGGGTGTGTCAGTTCTCTCACAGGCTGCATCGCTGACGGATGTTACAACTTATTTTTGTCATTGAAATCTTCTGACGAGCTGATACCCTAAGAAAGTTTCTTAACAACTTCGTAATTTATCACACACTATATAGAGTCTGATGTGTGTTGTATACAGTCTAACATTTCCCAGACAGATATAAAAATGACAAAACATTAGGCTGTGAGTCACAATTAATTCCTCTTTGCTCTCGTGCCGTATGAAAAGCCGACTGATAAATCACCAGAGCAGTCAGCGGGGATGAAAGCTGTTAATTTAGGAGACAGATGGTCTGATGATTATTGTGCTTCTCAGAGGGTCATTTTCCTTTTTATCCCTCACCACCGGGGGAAAATAAATGACTTAGTAACACTTAGTAATGAAAGGACAAATTAATCACCATGCCATTTTATTTTTGTGTTTAACCTTGTGCTGCTGCGACTTTCAGAGCCAACGTTCTGTTTTAGTTACTGTTATTACGACTTTCATGTATAAAGGGACTTATTGCCAACATATTTGCTTTAAAATCATTGGGCTTGAAGAATCATTTGCTGTTCTATATTCTGGTATATCAATACATCTCTCTAACACCCCAACTTCCTCTGTCCATCAGATGGTCTGAGTGCTTTCCGTAGCTTCCTGCAGTCTGAGTTCAGCGACGAGAATATTGAGTTCTGGATGTCCTGCGAGGACTTCAAGAAGACCAAGAACCCTGTGAAGATGGCAGCCAAGGCCAAGAAGATCTACGAGGACTTCATCCAGTCCGAGGGGCCCAGAGAGGTCAGGGACTCCTGTGACTTCCCTCTTTTTATGAGCTCAACTCCACATGGAATAAGAGCAGAACATCCAGTTAATCACATGTACAGGCTTTACATGATGGGTGCCAGCGTTTCACTTATGACCACTCGCTTTAATATAAAAATAAAAGTCGCTGCAACTGGTTCATCCATTAGCTGCAACAATCTCCTGCTTAATATAATGCATGGACATAGTCAGACCATTCATTTTTGAAAAACAAATTGTGTGCCAATTCAGCACCTCCTCAACTAACCACAGCTACAAAGCAGTTTAATGTTCGCAGAGAAATGGCTTTTAATCATATTTAGAATTTGCTAAGGTCAAGGTCTGTTTCTAAACGTGCAGTGAGTTCCACGTGCCAAATCCACATTCCTTGGATGATGCCCTCATTATGCTGGCAAGGCATGAAGGCAGGGATTTTGTCAACAGGGTACGATGAGTAATATAGACAGAAGACAGCTGACAGTTTATTTAAAGTAATAGAGGATGAACTGCCGGAGACAAAGGTCCCTGTACAACAATCTGCCTGAGTCTTCATCGAATCGGTGAACGAGTGCGCAGAGGAGAAATGCAGTCTGAGTGTAAACAGATGAGGTTACAGAGAGAGAATGTACCAAGAGTCTGCACAGCATGAGAACACACACAGGTAATAAACACACTCAGCACGAAGGCTGAGGTATTTCCATCTGGGGTTAGAGACCTGACTTCTCCATCACTACAATTCAGAGGGAAATATTATTCCTTTTACTGAACTACAGTCATCTGATTGCTGTAGTTATTGTAATGTAACAAATAAAAAAAAAACATTTTCAGAACCTCATGTTAGTGCAGAATATGAAGTTACTAGGTGGTCTAGATTTGCACAAAGACTGGAAACAATATTGAACTCTGTCCAAAGGTTCTAACCCAATTTGACTGATATGTTAGATCCATGCAAAAAGTTAATTTTTTTCAGGGCACAGAATGGATGGACAAAACGAAAACATTAAAAATTGAGAAATTGGGCTTCTTTATGATGATTGGTGGGTTTGAGGCTCTGATTAGGCTACTTGTTTAGCACTTTATGGAGTCTTTTAGGTTGATCCATTAAATTAAGAGGTTTAGAAAGAAAGAAACAAGCAAACAAACAAAAGACAATCAGAAAGTATGAAAATCCCCAAAAATCAGAATTATGAGGTTTCAGCCTGGCAGCAAAAATGTGATGCATTATATGTTTCAAATGCACAACAGTATTAAAGTGGTGTAACCAAGCCATAACAATATAATACAGCTTGACATGTCACATTTATGCATGAATAAGCTGAAACTCTTCATACTTGTTTTCGTTCGTTTCTCTAAATCTTCAAATGTCTAAACTAACTTCCAATTGACTATTTTTTCAGTTAAGTCATTATTTATCCACTTTATAGACCTAAATTTATTACAGCCAAAATTTGCTTTCCATTCCAGTGACTGTTTGAAACTGTTTATTATAAACATCAGGTCTCTGGTTGGTCTTTTGGAATAATCCTCTGACACACAAGACTTGATGTAGCTTATGTTTAGACTTTATTTGGAATAAACATAACAACTCAGTGGTTAAAATAAGAATTGAAGAGATAAATAATGCAATAATATCTTACCAAAAATGGCATTATGATGATGTTGAATCATGACCTTCCTCTTAGTCTCCCTCTCATGCAGACGCATCACATTTCCGCATATACCTTTCTCATCAGTTTCATAATTATAACCAGTACTTATTCATCTGCTTCAACCTCACTGTAGATGTTTCTGATCACATGTCCTGTCATCCTGCCCCCACAGGTCAACATTGACCACTTCACCAAGGATGTGACCCTGAGGAACCTGGTGGATCTCTCCCCTGGGACCTTTGACCTGGCCCAGAAGAGGATCTTCGCCCTGATGGAGAAAGACTCCTTCGCTCGTTTCCTCCGGTCCGACCAGTACCAGGAGCTCCTGGTCAACTAAGCCTGAGCAGGAGTCTGAGGAGCCGGGGTGGGGGGGGTGGGGAGGTTTCAAACAGCAGTGAATTAACATGAAAATAATACAAAGCTACCTTTCTAATTAAATATTTCTAATAAACTACTATTGTGTAAGACATCTGGAGAACCAAAGACTTTTATTTTACAAAATATCCAAAACAAGAAGAGCGAGAAATTAATATTTCCAAATTGTACTTTGAATGTAAGTAAAGGGAGAGACTGCCTTTTGAAATAGCCCGACCTCCCCACCCGACACACACACACACACATTCTTGAACTTCTATACTACTGAGGACCTTCCACAGGCGACGATAATTCCCTGTCCTGAAGTGGTGGTCTCCCAAAATGACCTCGCTTGTCAAAAATGGCCTCAAAAACCTGATTGGTTCTCACACAAAGGTAGAAGTACAGGAATGCACTCACTCACTCACTCACTCACACACACACACACACACACACACACACACAAACAAACAAACAAATGTACACACAGAATCAAGATATGATTCAAGACAGATGTATTTTCATCAAGAACATACGACTCAATCTTTTCCACTCGACCACAAAGTCAGTTCATCAACTTTTGGATGCATATTCAAAGTATGATCATGAAACCATTCTCTGACTTACACTTTGCCAGTTGTAGCTTTGCCAGACCCATCTAGAATCAAGTTTTGTGCAAGCTTCAGCCCATTCACTACAATGCATTGTAGCATGGTCCGTATTGTCCACAAAGCAGCCCAAATAGGTCAGTCACAATTCTGCAGTGTTCACACAATCTAAAAAGCCTATAGGCCATATGGACAGTACACCTTAGGTAGGACAGCACAATGATAACATGAGTACATATTACAACTATTCATTTTATTCAGCTTTACTCAACTTCTACATCATGTCATCAACACTGTATGTGACCACCTGGCCCACCTATGCTAACCATGCCTTCATGTGAAGCAAACGTAAATGGTTGATTTTTTTTCAATAGAAAGCGATCATATGTTAGAGGTCACCTTATAAAGTCATATCAAAACTAAAAAAACACAGTTTTTCTCACAGACAAAGCTTGATCCCCGAAATATTCATTCTACAGAAACATTAAATGCCTTTGAAAAACACGGAACCCTCCTTCTCTTGCCGCAGACATAAAAGTCTCAAGTGGACAAATGTCAGAGTGACATTTGTGCTTTGTGGTTTTCCCAAGGAGACTAAAACATAATAGTGCCTGGAATTGACCTATAACTTTTTTTTTTGTCTATGAGAGAAAACCATTGGGAAAACTCTAAATAGAATGACAGTTACACAGTTGGTTGAATTAAATCAATGGAGCCACTGAATAGCTTCCAGCAAGGAGTGAGTATTTTATTTAAATAACTTGTAATAGAGTGAACCCTCCTCTATTGTCAGTGGTGACTAATGATTCCTAAACAACACTCATTTTGTCTCTTCCATTTTCTCACAATCACATGGACAGTAAGTTTGGATTTTCACCAACCCCCCCTGTTTGGCTGCAATGCATCCTGGGAGAACCGTCCTTGAGAACAGTGGCTGGCTGTGTTGGCTCAGTGGTTGAGCTCCTTGGCTACCACTAAACTGCAAGTTGCTAAGATGGGAAAATCAAGTAGGAGGGAATCTCAGAAACAGAAGTGAACAGAGCTGTGATTTTAACAGAGAAAGGTCTAGTTCCCATGTGATGATACCAAAGTTGTATGTATGTGTGCAGAGTCACCAAAAACGTAGCACTAACGTCAATACTGGTTATTGAGAATCATTCTGGGCTTTTTAAATACCAACCATGTAGCACATCATATTAAAAGACTGAACCCAAAGTTTAAAGTCATAAGGGAAATTGAAAGAAATGGCTGTCTTGCAATCACACAGGTACATTAAAAATGTTCACAGTTAATGAATCTAATCTTATTCACTTTCTCACTTCTCTTATGTCCATGTTCACACTTTCAACCACAAGTTATTTTTCATTACTACACACTGTAACTAAACACTGGTATTCACTGAATTTACACTAAAATGAGACGTGGACGGATGTGATGGTGGATTTGGTGTCGGCGATGCAATGTTTAAGTGTCCTAAGTATATACACTTAGTTGAATGTAGCAATCATAAAGTGTGATTATATTTACTCTTTATAGCTTTTTTATATTAAACAAAAGCATATGTGTGTTAACCTACACAAGTATATTGTTATTTTGATACTCAGCATTTTATAAGTCCTTATTGTCACCTAAAATCCAGCTATTCCATGCTAATCTGAAAAACTGAAACACTATTGATCACTGTTCACTATTGATGAGTGACACATTTTGGCAGCTTTTCAACTTGATTGATTTTTGAATGTGTAACTTCAAAGGGCATTGGAATGACACACAATCCAAACAAAATCTGGGAGATTTTAATTTTACAGCACTGACAAAGGGTTTAGCGTGGCACAGATTGGCCAGTCTGGTGTCACACAAGTCACGGATCATGTCACAGACAAATCAATAAGGGCTTTAATAATGCTGAGTGTGCATTATCTGATGTAGCCTTGCATGTACGTTTTGGAGTCAACCACATAAAAATATATATGCATAACATTCCTGAAGATGTATTTATTTTACGTGTAAATATTGACCATTTACAAGCAACTATGTCAAAGTAATTTTTACATACAAAAAATGAAACCCGTGATTCTTTAAATGGAGAGCTGGCAAGGACTCTTCCCAGTCTTTACACTGTTATAAAAGAAGAAACACCTGACTTTCAATTGTCGCTTTGTTTTCCTTCATTAGATACCTACTTATAGTATATGTGCACATAAGAAGTCCATCATGATCAAATGCAAGAGGATGCCATGAAAATCTTGTAAAATGGGAGAATTTGCAAAGACAATTTTTTTAAGTATTTTTAATCATGAACGGTATATCTTATCTTATCTTATCTTATCTTACCTTTATATCCTCCTTGACTTCTTAACAGTCGGCTTCTTCTCTTCTTCTGTTACCGCCACCTGTATATCATTGGAATAGTGTGACACCCTTGGTAGGACTGTGTATCACATCGCCTGTGTGCACGTGTGCCCCATAAAACAAAACCTGGACTCACTCATATAAAAGGAAGCAAATAAGGGGAAATACAATTTTGAGCTTCTAGAATGATGATCACAAATAATTTCACAGCTGTATCCACAGCTGAGCTGTGGAAGATTTTGCATATGTGTGGAAAAGTTTTCTTCACCCATACATAATTTGAATGTTTAAAACATGTTTGTAGCTGCAGAAATATTTTTTTGTATTTGTATCTATAATTTGCACAACCATATTTTCAACAATGAGGATTCTCATATACACACATTTCCTATCTGTGTGCACAACTTTGAAGATTCAAGTACTATTTACAACGCTTTAGATATAGCCACGCTCACTTCTACATGATGAAAACCTCAATGGCATGTGATAGATGCAATAGCTTGGAACTTGAATAGTGATATTGTGTACTGAACTTGATAAATTTGCTATCTGTCAGACCACAAATGAGACAAGAATTAGACTTGAAAAATGAGTGTTTCCAGGGGCCAGGCCTCAGAGAAAACAGATAGACTTTACCATACAAAACCACAACTCTGTAACTCTGTAACTCTTCACTGATTTTGGTGAAACTAAATCATATTTAATGGATATCACCACATGCATGCAAGCGGCCCAACCAGAGTTGCAATAGTGGAGTGAGAAGGACATGATCCCTCACTCACTTCCCATCCAAAATTTGTTTGGCAAAAAGTTTGGTTGGCCGGGCTTTAACATTTGACGAAAGAGCGATGATTTCCATGAAGTAGCTCTTGAATTATCTTTGTAACTATGAAACAATCAGACGAACAAACAGAGGGAAAAATCTCTGAAACCTTCGAAAAATAAAAGGCTTTAAGAAAACAGATTACCTGATAAATCTGGTCCCTCCTTTCCTAATTCCTCCTCAGAGTAAATGAATCATTGACAGAGGCAGCGTGTGAAGAGTAGGCCACTAAAACACGTCAGTGATGAGTGAAAAACAGAGTGGAAACAGATGCAACTGAGGGAATGGTTGCCAACACAAACACTGTCAGGAGCTTGCGTAGCACGCATCCATTACTACCGCCTTTCCTAGAAATAGATGGAAAAGGCCAGATGCCTTTGGTCCCCGAAGGAGGTTAATGACATTTCTAACAAACGTTTTGTTGAGTTTAACCCACTGCCTTTACATGTACAGTACGATACAGTGTCACATTAACAGAGGTTTCGTGGTGGCTTCTGAGAAAGTGTGTGAGTGCACATAACAGCTCAGAGCTCTGAAATGACATCATGACTAAAGCTTTCAATGTTTCCCAGCACAGGTAGACGTTTATTATGCTTACAAGTGTGTATTACTGGTCCTGAATACTTTGTAATATCTTGGACTAATACAATATTTTTATTAATATATATATATATATATATATATTTTTTTTTTTTTTTTTTTTTTTTTTCAAATTTCACCTGATATTGACCTGATTTTCCTCTAAATGTGCCAGGAGATGGAGAATATCACTCAGGATTAGATGACAACACTTTCATCACTTTTGATAGAAAGAACAATTTCATCTGCTTTGCCAACAATAATGATTAGTCCTCTAAACACAAGCAGACCAGCAAGCATTTAGACATCTGTCTCCTGGAGTAAAAACAGTGATCAGACTCTAGATGAGAAACCACACGTTGTATCTGAACAAGGTGATATCTTAATATGGTCATGTCTTAATCATAGATTTTTATACATGTTATCATCTAGACTTGGGGAAAAAAATAACTTGTCATCCCCAGAGTCTAAAATAGTCTATACTGATAGATTAAGACCATAAAGCTTTACAGTGCTGTTTATGTTTACTCAAGCATCGTTAAAAGGCAGAGGGCGTGGGTGCTGCAGGATCGCTGAGCACACACAGAGCTGATCACTCACTTAGTTCCCCATTAAGAGCGGCAGCGCTCTTTAAGTCACCGACAACGTTGTGGCAAAGCGTTCTCATGGCCTCAGGGCTTTTAATACACTTTGGAGAAAAAGAAAAAAGCTCTGTTTTCATGTGAGAGAAAATAAAAGAACATTCAGTCATTTCCCCAGTGATGCTCATGGCTGGCAGTGAGATCCACGGCTGACAAAGCTGCACCCTCAGGGGGTTCGTTGGTTAAGGTCTGGGCGGTGTGAGCTGTCAACAGATGTGACAACACATGAACTGCTTACTTAAGAGCAAAGGTAACATGATGGCCATAAAAGCTGCCAGTTTTCTTCCACAACAAAATCACTCTGTCCTCAAGAGGAGCACTAACAGTATTATGCATGGCACCAAGTTTTAAGTTGGGAGAACACTGTTGCTCGGTGACTGTATGTGTATGAGGTTGCATGAATGATGATGTTTAGGATTCGGAAAGGGGTTAACAAAATGTAGTTAAAAAAAAGCACCTTGCTTTTCACTGAGTAATTATAAGCCTGACATGAGCAAATATTTGAAAAGCCCCTCAACATGATGAGGCGAGGACATTTTGGGATGAGGTAACATGTGCGTAAGTGCTGTTGGTCCTCTGAGAACCACTGTACACTGCTTAAAGACAAGAGTGAGGGAACAAATGCTTGCCACAAATTTACAAAAAAAATGAGGGCCACTCAGAGGAGGCAGCCAGTCTCTGAGCCAATCAGAGGATCTGGCTGCTTCAGTGATGCCAACTGGATGTGGAGCAGATTTTGGTGGTACCAGGGATGGCAGGTCCAATAAGTCAAATTATCAAATAACCAGAGACTTGATTAAGTAACTTTATTAGTCAGTGAAGAATGAGAATTACAACAGAACTTAAAACAAACACAACACAATCTTGAGAGCAATTTTTACAGCTGCATTATCAAATGTGGGGTCAGCAGGTTGTGTTTGTGGAGAAGGTCTGGTACAGCCTCAGTACTTTTAACTAAATATTTTCACATGAAATGGCATAAATACCAATTTGAATTGACTTGTGGATGTATCAGCTGTTATGGATGAGGATGATCACCTGACATCCTCATCCGGTTCATGTGTATACACGTGCTACAACAAGTCGAGCAGCACAACAGCAGAGGAGGGGTCCCTCACATGCACAATTAACTCAGTCCATAACTGGTTTCAGTGAATGGATTCCCAGGCACATCCACGGATTATTCCTGTAAGTAATCACTGGAGAGCCTTGCAAATGCAATGAAGCAGCAGTCCACTTCATCACTTCCCCACTCTGAGGACAATGTGCTGTCTGGACCCGTGACCAATGTTCCCTTCACTCTGTATGCGCCTTGTGTGCAAAGAAGCAATAGCACAAACTCTGATTTTCATTAATGTGTTCATTTGGTGTAATTTCCTGTTCGGTCCAACAAATTTGCAAGCCCAATTGTTGGGGTATATTGTGTCACAAATTATGCAGTGTAATTTCTTTGCTGCGTATTTCCTCTACCTGAAAGGGTGGTAATGGATGCTCCTGTACACTGTGTCATGACCGGCTCATAGGCCATGGCAGATAATGGGAGCGATACAAACACTAAAAGGAAAAAATGCAAAAAGAAATGAGACATGGAAAACAGTGGTGGAGGTGAACAGATGCTGGTGAGCTTAAATAGAAAGGCCTAAGCAAAGGGACTGTGGTGACAACTTATATGGTTGATGAGGAGCAATGAGCAACTTGAAAGTCCCATCTACCATTGAGATACTTATCAGATGTGAGTGGTCAAGTAAATACGTGTCGCAATAAAAGGCTACACAAATACCACGTCAGCTGTGTGTGTACAGTTGCAGGAAACAGAAGTACCAGTCAGGCTTAGTGCTGCTTGGATAAGTGCTTGGATAAGGCAGCTCTGCCACAAAAACAGAATCTGTCTTTATAACTTCATGGTTCCACTTTTGTCAATAAGAGTTTCATATTGTGTTGAATTGATTTAGAAATGACAAACTTGGTTTAGGGTTCTTTCTCGCCACATTTAAGCTAAATTCTCCCATGATAGTCCTGAGATGTGTGTATGTGTTTACACAGCTCAATCTATGAGACTTGTGATTTTGCATGGTACAGTCATGAGTGTTTCAACTAGGCATTTTCACATGAAATTCTCTAAAAATTAGTGAAATTTACTCATGGCTTTTGTCATACAGGGTCAGGGTAAAGATGACCACCTGACATCCTCACCCTGTTTAAGTGTGGAGGGCCAGGCATAATAACCCAAACCAGATCGTGTGGAGTGGAGCGGACGTCAAATCCCTCAGACTGTGAGTGTGCACTGATGTTGACCCTTACGACAATCTATCATAATCTCCAGTATCACGGGAAAGGAAGCATGTGCGCTCTGGAGAATGACGGAGACATCATATAAATGTGATAAAAGCAATAAATGAATTCCCACAATGAAACAATAAAATTCCACCTTTTACCTATTTATTCTTACGCTGCAGTTTGATGTGGAGTGCTCCACTGTGGCTGTGACTCTGGTCTTGTCTATACATATAAGAACATTTAAAAAAAAAAAATGATATTTTCCCCCTGAGTTGAAAAAAAATTATGTCTACTCAACTTTAATTTTTACGAAATATTTCCATGCACAATAGAAAGAAACATTCCAAACACTGGAAGAAGCATGCCAGGCCAGTAGGTGGCGATAAAGTGTACATCAGCCACACCATAAAAGAGCGTTCTGACCAATTGTAGTGAGCTTAACTTCCTTTGGCGGTATAACTTAAAAACACAAACAATTATAGCCTATTTCTTCACCTGTACGCATTTAACACCTTAAACTGGTAAGTTTTTCGTTTTCAGAAACATCCATATACGTGCAGACAAGACAGCTGACTGCTGAGTGAAAAGGGAAGGTCTTTTATCTATTTTCCAAATCGAGTCATCTCTCACCTGTCCACCAGCTGCCCTCAGTTTATCTCTCTGGCCTTCACACGCACACACACACACACACACAGGCACACACACACACCTGCTATTTACCATGCTGCCCTGCCACCTGCACCTCATCTTCTGTTCAAGCTTCCCGTATGTACTGTCTAACACTCTGTCAACGCACGTACAGTATGTAAGAGCTGGCTTTGTTACCCGTCTATTTTGAAGTGATTATGTCACCCACAATCTTTTGCATGTCAAACACACCTTGCAAATGGTGTTTATAGTGTGTGTGCATTATGGAGGCGGTGATGGCCATTTCCTCTCAGTTGAACTTCCAACCATTATTTGAAAAAGATGGCACAGATTATGTAATTGGAAGTCATGGATTCACTCAGCCCCATCGCTATTTGCCAAAATGAACAATCTACATGGAAAGTCAATATATGACAAAACCAGGAAATTGATTAATTGATGTTTTTTGGCATATAATTCTGTTTTGCCTCAAAAATGCAGGTTAGATGGGAAGTCCTCCCTCTCCTCTAATAGGGAGGATACTGTTTTCTTTTAATAAGACAGTTAAGAAAGGATCAGCTGAAGTAGCTCTGTAAATGATGTCTATATTGTACAAATATTACACAGATTAAGAAACCTTTTTTTTAAAGTTTCAAACCTTGTATTACTTTTATTTTATTGGTGGTATTAGTTTCATTTTGTAATCAAGTTGTTATTTTATCTAGCTTTCGTTATGTACTTTTGATATTTCATAATTTAACTGTACCAAAGAATCATGTCAAAATTTTACTGTCATCTTTAGGTACCACATTAACTGTCTCCTGGGGGCTTCCTGAAACCTGAATCTATATATGATGCTTACAAACTGAGGAAAGAGCTCAACACCACCGTTTCCAAGTCAGATCAGTATCTAAGAAACTAATGGGCTCAAATAAATCGGGACTGACTAACATACCAGGCTTTACGCACACTTGCATGCACACATGCTCACCCTGCAGTCCTGACATAGTGACCTTACAGTATGGTTTTAACTGTGGAATCCTCACAATCACCAGTGGGTGTCCAAGCACCTGTTTAATCGGCATCTGCATCCTTACGACAATAAAAATGTCAAACACAAAACACAGAATCAATATCCACATCTGTTATAATGACATGTTTAATACTTTTAAGTGTCAACTTTAAGACTTCATTATCACTCACTGGAATAAAGCAAAAGCAATATAGAAAGTGTAAATACCCCAGAACCCCTAAAGGGACATGGAAAAAGTCAAAAACTTCAGTATGCTGTGCTTGCAAGAAACTACCTGCTGCGCACCAGAAACCATTGCGTATGCATGAAATACCTGTAGCACTTAAGAACACATCCCTTAAGGGGGTTTCGCAAAAAAAAGGACAGTATTGTAATACTTACACACAGTCTTCCTCTGTCCATTAAATACTGCATGTCTACTCAATAATCCAACTACTTTAGTATTTCATCTATGGTCTAAATAAGGATTAATAAACTGTTTTGCTGTCATGGTTGAGGTCTCTTAGTTTAGGATTGTTTGTGTTCAGGCATTACTTCAGTGGCTGGAGTTGTGGTCTTCAGGTGCTGGGGCTCTGTATTCTCTCAGCTGTCCCCAAATTCACCTGACAACCTGCAGCTTAAATACCCCTCTCCCTCTCTTGCAAGCTGCCAGATCGTCCCTTTGTATCATCACCCTGTCTTTGCCCCTGTTTCTCCAGTGTTTCTTTATCTTCTAGTGTTTCCAGTGTTTTCCATTTTCGTGTGTCTCCTGTGTTCTTCCTCATCTTCACCTGCACGTCTCCTGCTGTTCAGCTTCAGCACCGACAAGCCTCCATCTACTGAAGCTACTCTGCACCACCTGGACTTCCTGTTTTTACTCACCTTTTACCCTTTTACTCAGTCACCCTCATCTGTGCCTCACTCCTGGGTCCAATTAGGAACTTACTGAAATCATCACATTTTACCATTCAATTAAAAGCATATGTTTAGGATGTGTTGTGTTACCCTGTTGTGCAGATTTCTCTGGCAGTTTTTTTTTCATTGACATTTTTCTGATTTGATTCTATGTGCCTTTATTTGCAGTTTTGAGGAGGAGGAAAGGGATGTTGACTTTTTACATTTAAAAAAATCATTATGTATGAGCTTTTCGAGATTAGTTATTGCTGACAGTGAGAAGAATGGCATTGTCACCGATCACACAAAGTCAAAGTGGAGCATCAGAATAGCGAAGACAACAAAATACGATGGACTTTTATTCTGAAAACCAACATAGTGTCCCATAAATGTTTATTGAAAAATGTCACAACATGTCAAAACATGTCACAAGGCTGACACAAAGCTGCTATTCAAGCACCAGCACAAGCATAAATACAACACAACAAAAAGTAAAAACAGACACCACAGAGAGATGAATCACTGGAGCCCTGCAGTGTTTATTATTCAAACTACGCTACAATGAACCAGAGATCCAGACATGCAGCCTCGGGGATGTATGTATTAAGTGTATGTGCGCGTTCATGCGGGAGAGATAAGTGGCTCTGCGCGTGCGTGTGTCAGCATGTACGTGCTTCCTTGCATGCATAATCGTGTTAGAGCGCCAGATCATCCTGTCAGGGTTTAATTAGCGGCCCTCGCAGCTGCTCGGCGTTAGGAAGGCAGGAGGGAACATCCAGCAATAAGCAGGTTAAAGCTGAATGAAGCTGCGATCAGGCCTGAGAGCCTGAGCCTGAGCAGACTCTGTGCTGCGAGTACAAGCACAAGCCATGGATAAGATAAGCCCTCTGTGAGATGCTAGATATGATGCAGACTTCAAATTCAATGTCCTGTCCTATGTGGTCAGTGGTGGGAAATCCCTCTGTGCTCGCAGGAGCAGGTGAGTCGAAAATTAAATTTTATAATTACTTCCTCACTTCAGATTGATATTCATTGTAAAATGTTACACACTGAAGCTTCAGTTTTGTATTAAATTTATATTATATATAAAGATGACACAAAATAACACACTGTTTTGTGCCAGGATTGTTACCCTGATGCGAGGCAATACAAACAGTGTATAGCTCATAATTATCTAAATTAATTGGATTAGTGTTCATATTGGATGTTTGTTAGCCAAGCATCATGACTCTGGGGATGGTAGTGCTGGTCTGTTGTCTGTTGGCTGCTCCACCACTTTTGTCTAGATTAAAATATCTTCAAACTAGGATGTAATGAATCCATCAACACGACTTATCCTGCAGAATAGATTGGCTTGAAATTTGGTAGACATTCATGGTTCCCAGATGATGCACCTTACTGATTTTGACGATCCACTGACTTTGCCGCCTGTGAGGTTAACATTATTGTTTTCATTCAGATGAAATATATACCTGCAAATACCTGCAGAACTAATGACATTCCGTCTAGCCTCAGCTCTATTTTAGAAGTAATAGTGATAGTTTAGTAGCAAATGGTAGCATGTGTTGTTTCTTGATGTGCTGATGGAAAAAAGTGACCACCGCTGATACGTCTTCACTTGTTTATGAAAATGTCTTTATTACAGAAAAGAACAGTGTCAAAAACCTGCCGAATCTTAGAGAATCTTGTGCCAATTGCGAGATCGCTCTCTTTCAGCCCAAACTACTATCCTTATACGTGTTTTCTTGTCTTCCAGAACCCCACCTTCTACATACAGGTGGTCAGTCAGACATCTTCTATGGCTATAGAAAACTATATCTGGCCTATAAAACTCAACTTATCTTTTAACCTCTGACCTGACTTTTGATCTTTAACATAAAGGAAAACATATGTTTACATTACACAAGACCATTGAACATCCCATTCCAAAGGGCAGGAGAGGACAAGACACTACACATGCTAAAATACTGAACCAAGATGGTGAACACGGTAAACATAACTATTCAAGATCTGCGTGTTAGCATTGCCTTTTGTGTTCGCTCTGAGCATTTAACATTTGAAGTGCCTAAGTAGCTGCAGCCTCAGGGAGCAGTTTGCATGGTTGTGTACTCCTTGTCTTGTTTTTCCTGTAAATAATAGAAATGGTCATTTTTTTCTAGGCAGGTTGTTTTTCCATGTGCGAGGCATTGGGGCTGTCCAAAATGAGATA
This sequence comes from Centropyge bicolor, assembly GCA_037975185.1. Taxonomy (NCBI): domain Eukaryota; kingdom Metazoa; phylum Chordata; class Actinopteri; family Pomacanthidae; genus Centropyge; species Centropyge bicolor. Next base: position 1,932,028 of record JBBMOC010000054.1, read on the forward strand.
GAGGAGGGTTAAATATATTGGCTGACTGTGTCTGTTTCAAAGCCACTACCTGTCCAGGTACTGACATGGCAGCAGAGGCCGGAGGCTGCAAACAAGATTTCCACCACAGGACTGCTAGCTAAAGTTCAAACTGTCACTGTAGTTATGTGGGGAACAAAGGCAGGAATATGCTGAATCAAACACCAATCTCGACTTGTTGCAAAGCTTTTTCATCATACTTGCTTCCCTGTATGATCCCATAAGAGGGCAGAAATTATGGGACAGAAGTGGCAAATTAAGGTTTTAAGAGGGATCTGAAGATCAAAAGATGCTCAGATTACTGCAGACCAGTCTCGGTGGAAACTAACCAGGGTCAGCTGGTAGATACCCTGCTACACATGTGGGGGGTTTGGCCCAATGTGAAGTCAGTTAAAACAGAAGTTCCTCTCAACAAGAGGTGCAGCCATAGAAAGGTTGGGATTTGAATTATGTCTTACTTTCTTTCTTGTTTCCAAACTGTCTTCTAGTGATTATTAGATAATCATGTTAGATCCTGCAGACATTACGCAATCATTGCCGGAGATAGCAGACGCTGGTTTTTCATGTGTTTTTTGTTTTGCTTTTATTTGATATCTTGTTGTAATTGTATTATTTGATTACGAATCTAAGAATAGGCCTACACCGACACGGGCAGAGTTGCTTTTTCTTTTTCTTTTTTTCCATTTACAACCAATTTCAGTTTTGTATACAGAAGCAGGTCCTTTTGTGAGTTACTGCTCTAAACAAAGCCAGTGCTTTTATTTTATATGTTGGTATAGGCGACAGCTTATTTACTCATCATTTGTTTATAGGCTTACATAAGGGCACATTTGTTTTTATGGGCTATGGCTGTAGCTGAAGTCTGATCTTTGTTCTTGTCTCTCTAGACTAATAATTAAAATGATAGGCATAAGTATATAAATAAATAATGGTCACAAGCAGAATCTTCAAATGTTTGTAGGTAATTCTCACTGAAATTTCAAAAACAAAAATGGAAGTCAGGGCAGCCTCAGGAACTCAGGAACTGTTGGATCGATTGCCATGAAATTTTGTACAGATGGAAAGTCACCAGAAGATGATCCCTCGTGACATTAGTGATCCTTTTTCATTTCCTCTTGTGGCACCATGATGTTGAAATTTTTGTTTCTGAGTTAGCTGTCCCAAACGTTATTGGTAAAGACAGTCAAGGTCCCCATAGATACTATATATCTCAATGACTTTGATGCCACTGATTTTTCATCTGGCGCCACCATCAGGTCAAAATTTCAATTTGTCAGTCTTGAATTCAGTAACGTTCTGTTTCCGTCACTGATGTTATCTGACTTTGCCAGTTCTTGACAGATTTACGGTCTAATTTCATTCGCAATCCACTGAGAGTTAGACAAGAAGCAGCAACAAAACAGCTGGAACAAAGCACGAAAACATGCAGGTCAAAAAGCTGATATTTATTCAAAAAGGTAAGCTAACATCACATTATCAAGTGGAACCTCATAAAGCTACGAGACTGTCTTTAGGTTTTTAGTCAAACTCTTCATCCAAAGGAAACAACAGCAACGGCACACAAAGTTCTGATAATCCAACATATTGTTTTATTTGTGAACTGTCACATATATAATATAAATAGGACAATGACATAATTTAATAAATATCTACGTACAGTATCTTGTTTTTTATCCATCACATTACACATGTTCATAAACATTTTAGTATGCAAGGCCACCAAAATACATTCAGTTAAAGCAAGCACTCTATAAAGTGCCCTGCACTAACGACAGCGATAAACATCTGAACAGAACAGTTCGACTCGCACAGGAACGCTTCGAAATGTATCAGATGAGTCACAATCTGGTAACTATATGACATGCAACAGAAAATCGATACTGCAACATTAAAGCATGTATAACATTCCCGCTAGAAGTGGACAAACAGTTGCAGGGTGCAGAGATCTTGTTTAAACAGCACGGCCGGCTGTTTCCATGGTTAGGCTTTGAGACGTACAGCTGCTTACTTGCTTAGTGTGATGAGGACATATATATCAATATCCTCCATCTGTTGTATGAACATGTGATGAATAGAGCTTATAGCAAATGTAAAGCTAATGGGAAAGTGACATTCAATTGTACTTTCCCAAGTCAGTATGATGCTAAATAAATATTCTGGGTCTAACTAAAGACTGCTGGCAACCAAAACTTGCTGCATGGCAAAAGTGATGATAGTTCATTTAATACAGTTGGCATCATCTATACTGGTTTAATGATCACTATCATAATCAAACACTGATGTTTTTAATGTATATGGTTGTGTTGTCTGTGTTCTCACCAATTACACCTAAGTTGGGTCATTCTTATTCAAAACGAGATATATTACTTGAAAGATATAACACGTTTACATTTTTATTACTCAAATGAAACAATTCCTTCACACTGTTCCACTGACAACACACATCCACTGGCAATCTGAAGTTGTGTCTATTGGGTGGAGGTAGCTTTTTGACTGTTTTCTGTTGTGATTATCAACATAACCCGACCATGACTTTGAGAGCAGGTGTCGTTGTCCAGTGAAACCAGAAGCAAAAGATAAGTTTCATAATGTAAACATTCTCTGTGTTTAAGCAATATTGAATCAGATACTATCAACCTTTGTGATATGGAAAAACACATGAGAGCTGATACGTGGATGTAGAGTAGCTACTTCAAAACCTTCAATGACAACCAAAGATGTCAGTGAATTAAGAGCAAGTTTCAAAAAAGAAAGTCTTGACTACGTCACATTAACCTTTAAGTCACCTTCTAAACCACTGCTTTTTTTTTTTTCGCTATAAACACTGGACACAAAAACAAACCAATCTTTAACAGTGTCTACCTTCTCATACATTTTCGGTCTTTGGCACCTTCTCCTACTCCTCCCTGTTCGCTTGCTGTTTAGGCGCCCCCTGTTGACGCCTGCCTGTTCTCGGCACAGTCACAGTTTTTCTTGTCCTTCTTCTCCTGAGCAACCTGCGTCTGACACACATTCTGGATCAGTTTGGAGTTGAGGAAGCGCCTGTAGGAGTCTTTCTCCATCAAGGTGTAGATCATCTTCTGGGCTTCGCTGAAACAGGACGGGCAGGCGTTCTCGACGTTCTGTCTGGCTTGCTCTCTGGTTGGAGCGTCTAAGTTCACCTTGAATTACAATAGACCAAGAGGAAAGACCGCGTTAAGATACTAAAATAAACTATTAATCTAACACATATGGTTAAAGATCGCTGGAAGGGGAAAGTGACTCCAAAAAGCAAAAATAGCTTTCATTGCTCCTCTAACATCTAAACAAATAAGCTACATTGTTGGAGCTTGAGAGATTATAGTTGATCTCAGTTTACAGAGACATCATTAGGGAAACAAGTCAAATGCACTACTTTCAGAAAAGTAAAGGTTAAAGGATAAAAATCTGTAAAACACTGTCATAAGGCAACGGACAAGCACTTGTGAAAAGTGAAACAAAAGAAGTGCAATGAACATCCTCCTTTATATTGCATTTCATTTTCATCAAGACTAAACCCAAAGGACTGAAGTGAGTAGGGCACTAAATTTCCTCCATCCATCTGAAGCATCCAACATCCCAGGATAATGATAAAAACCATCAAGCTTTAGCCTTTCATCAGGAAGGTGACTGAATGGCTCTTAGAATAGCAGTGTTATGCATGTGCATTATTCATAACTTTGCAGTCACAGTCAGCTTCAAATGCACACTTCACAGAAGGAGAATGTGCAGTTGCATTGATAAGATTTACAGCTTTGTCCTTGAGGTGTGTTGCAGGCTTTTATTAATATGAAACATGTTTATTTATCTTTTGCTTTTTAGTCTCTCTTTCGTCGCCTTTTAAGGATCCTTTCTGGCTTGTTCTGTCTTTCACATTTTTCACCTTCTAACACTGTCTTCATATTGATCCAAGTCACTAATAGTTTGACATTTCACATCACATAAAAGTCATTACCTCTTTAGGAGCATCTGCCTCAACATATCGCTGGTAGATCTGCATGGCTCTGGTCGCCAACTTGGTAGGTGGAGTCTTCTTGTAGTCTTCGCAGGCAAGCCAGAAGTCCATGTTCTCCTCGCTGAACTCTGACCTCAGGAAGTTGGCGAAGACCGTGCGACCACCTAACACAGACAGAAAAAACATGTTTCTATTTAATGCACCTTTCAGACCCATGAGTGCAGGCTCAGAGGTTTGTGATAACACACATTGGTCATAATTCAGGCTGTATTGGTGAATCATTAACAGAGTGTAATAAATGTCGTACTATATTGATGCTCCTTTAGAGGGAGGATAAAATGGAGCCTTGTATGCCTTGTGTTCATGTTATAACGATGTGGCAGTCCCACTGGTCTGATTTTATAGATAATAATAACTTTACATGTATTACACCTTTCATGCAAATATGCAGCCCAAAGCCCAAAACGAGATAGGATGAATATGAAATAATAACTATAATTAAGGTCATGTGATATGCTGCTTTGTTCCCACTGTCTTTGTTTCATGTTTATGTTTTGTTCTATTTACAGAATTGGTCCAATATGTATGTATGTTATGTTTTGTTGTTTAAAAGAAAAAAACTCAATACAAAGAAGATTATTAAAAAAAGAAATAACTATATATTTTTTAAAAAGGCAAGAATAACAATTCAAATTAAATAACAATCCAATCCAAATTAAAATAATTGGTCTTTTGTTTTAACTATGTGAAGGAGGTTTGCTCCAAGAGGAGGCTGGTCCACTGTATTGGATCTGGAGAGTTCTTGTTGGGACATAAGATCATAAGCAGTTGCCGATATATAGATGAGCCAGATTATGTAAGCCTCAGATAAGCAAAAGAAATCAAAGATACAGTCTGAAGGCCATATATGGGCTGGAATATGCTCCCTGTTGCTCATCAGGTGCCACATTTATTTTAAGAACTTACTATAATGATGGCAAGACAACATCAAAAAATTTTAATTCTGCATCTTAGACTGTGTGTCCCCAGGCCAGATTGGATGGATTGTTTTACAGCACAAAACCGAAAATAAGGAGCTGCTTTCTGTTTTGGCTCTTCTGTTTTAAGAGAGTGAGCAATGGATGAACAAGTCACTTTAAATGCATTCATCTTCTTGAGAGAAAATAAGCACTTGACAAGCAAAGCGCGAAGCCTGAAAGCAGTGTAATCACTCTGAATTATTAAATTTTTGCCATTAAATAAAGAAACAAAAGCTAGAAGCAATAATTGCATCCTGTCTTTTTAGATCCAGGAGACAAGTGTTTACCAGAAATGAAACCAATTAATGAAAGAGCACAGGACACTCTCTGAGCCTGAGTCAATATCTTTATCACAATGATTAACTTGTGCTGCTCCAGAATCCTTCATGACTGAGAGGACAGATGGAGGAGACCACTGAGGCCACGATAAGATAAATAAAAAAGGATCAGACCGATGGGAGCTGACAGATGGAAGGAAAAAAGGAAGACATGACGATGCTGCAGGTCAGCGGAGGAGGTCATGGGATCGAGCAGGTCAAAACTCAGCTGGTTCCCTCAAGGCCATTGCTCCCGTTTTGTGTCCACCCACTCACACTGTCTAATTCTCAAAGGGCTGCTTATGCGCACACACACAGACACATACACACTCAGCGCTGGTCAGCGTGCCCTGAGGGGCCACTGAGCAGTGCCTCGAGACACGTAGCAGAAGCCAGAGCATGAGAACGCATCAGAGACGTTCCTTAAACACTGTGTTAACGTGTCAGTGGATCAGAGCATGGTGAGGCTTCTTAATTAACACAGCTATTTTATGTCCTACAGCTATTTTATTTCTAATTCTGTGCCTGAAGAAAGAGCGAAGAAATAGATCACTTTTGTAACCTCGTTGGTAACCATTAGTGAGGAATGTGAAGGTCAGGGTCTGATAATATTCCCATGATTAGAGAACCATTATGTCACATGAGACTGGTGATGTTTAGATTTAGATTTTTTTTTGTCATAAACTCTGAGAGAGATTCTGCTGGAGCATTAATGAGTCAAACATCCGCAGGTTTGATTTGCATTGAACGCAAGCTCATAATCCTCACTCTAGTCCAGGTTGAGCTTTTTATAGGTGTGAAACGAGAAAGCAACACTTACTTTCGCTGCTCATCATGTGGCTGAAAGACTCCTTCCATTTCTCCACCTCAGCTGCAGTAGGCACCCTAGAAAACAGATAAAGACAGGTTTTTAAATAAGGTTGCACAGACTTTATGAATGCAACTATTTCTGTGTTAACTATAAGATCAGTTACACTTCACAGAAAATAACATTTGTGTTCAGGACGTATTTGATCTGTTTTTGTTTTTGTTTTATCCCAAGCCACATGTATTCCCATTGGAAATTCTGTACACCACCAAAACCACTCCTACTGTGTATATAAATAAGGTTTAATAAAGTAATGGCTGTAGCCATAACTGTACTTGAAGTATTGCCTTCATCACAGTGAACCAGCTTTTGGAGGGAGGATTTCTTTTTTGTTCAGAACCGATCAAAAATGATCAATAATGGCAACAAATCTAATCATGCCAGCATGCATAATCTGTCAATTATGTAGCAAACCCTACAGTACAAAAATGACTCCTTAAAGAGTCACAAAATAACCACATTAACTAAAAGATTGAATAACTATACCCAGTTATAACAAAGTAATCTATATTCCTATAGCTCTCTTAAATAATGCATGTCACAGATACTCTACAGCATGTCATTGTGTTGTGAGTGGAATGAGATGTTGAACAACTGAAGGAGGAAAACTAATGATCATTGATTATCTATAACTGTCTTTGAATGGGTTACAGGTGGCTGAAAGGGAAAGGGAACGGTCAGGCCTGAAGGCAGGTCATTAAGACCAGAAAAAGACATAATGAGTTCTGCAGCAAATAATTCAATTTTGAAATGTATACAGAAACAGTATGCCAAAGTAATATAACTCGTGGAGGCTTTAGAAATGCTCTCTGTGGTAACACAAACCAAGACCTGCAATATAATTACACACATAAAAGGAGATGCAGGCTGTGTTCAAAACAAAACAATGCAACACCACTGAACCTGAGAATGTAAAAATGAAGCAGGAAACTATGCACTTTCCATTAAATTACATGGAAAATTCACGCAAGCTCTCTTTCCTCATCACCTTCATCATTACGTGTATTGTGTTCAAACCTCTGGCTATGAAATATGAGACAAAGTAATGGGGTTTGATTTAATCAAGGTGAATAGAAAAGAACAATGAAAATTTCCCTCAATCCCAAATTTGAAAGTCCCCACTGACAGCCATTAAAGATAACTTGTCAATAAATGAACACATTTACCATAAAGCAGTATGTATTTGAAATGTATCCTCCTAGTGGTTGCTCACACAGACACCTTTATCATATTTCCTTGTGCAGTGCTTATCAAGATGAATGAATGAATTCCTATTAATGCAAAACGAGCACTTCTCTCAAGAAACATGAATTGAGCGTTTATTTAATCACAACCCTTATGAGTGAGGTTAAAATCTCTTTTCAAGCTCTGGGAAGTGAAGAATAAACACAAACATTTTTTTTTTATATAAACATCCACAAATTGAAGTAACAGAGATTAGTTCCTCTGACCTCTTGGCTGCAGCAGTGGCAGTCTTCTCTTTCATCTGCTTCTGATCTGCTGCTTGGGGTTCAGGCTTCTGGAGTAAGAAGCTTATTTTGTGCTTGATGTCTTTGGCACTGTGGAGAGGCAGAAGAGAGGACAGTGAGTGAAATGCATTTTAGAGGATTTCAGTTTGTTTGCAGTCATAATATCCCCACTAAGACTTGCTTGCATGAAGACTGCTTTATGTAAACAAGTGGTTTGCAACTGGTTCCTCTTTTTCTATATTTAACTGTTGTTACCATTTACTGGTTTGCAATAGCCAGTGTTTTTTCTTAATGTAAACAAAAGATAAAGCTCAGAAGAATCAGCATTTACACAGTTTCAGGTATTTAAACGCTACATTTTACTGAGAAATATATTAACACTTTGATCCACCTGTCTTACCTTTTCAAGCATGTTGCAGGAAGAGTTGCAAGTCCTTTACACATGTTGGAACGTTAAAGATCCAAAGTCAGATCTGTTGACGTAAATGACGACAGGGATGCAACAGTGTGAGCTTTTGTAGCACTGGTCTCCAGTATTAGACGACAGGCTTAAGGGTGTCTCCACCCCCAGCAGGGGTTTTATAGCTCCAGAGTGCACAATGACAGAAAACTGACCAGAAAACTGACCAATCAGCACCAGACAGGGAGAGACAAAGAGAGAAAACACACAGAGGAGGGAGGGAGAGAGGGGGAGAAATTGGGAGGAAATTTACAGCAGATGGACTTGTATGTCACCAAAACAAAAGGTGTTTTCCACTGAGGGAGACATTTTGAACATTTGAGGAATTACTGAAGTCGTCCCTCTGTGGAAAAAAACCGAGAGCTTTGTCAAACTGAGCAAAAATAAAATCCAGGCACAGATACTGTCATCGGTTTGCATCCAAAGAGGGCTTTTTTAGGAAAATGTTGTAATCTGTTTTTATTGGTGGACCCACTTTCCATCAGTCCACAGCAGTTAAAATTGTACAGTCCAGCATGTAAGAGCTGTGCCCCTAATGTAAAACCCAGCATGTCCCAATTTTATAATACATACTAACACCACACTAGAGTATATACATTTATAGAAGGTGCAGTAAACACATATTGAGTACACAGTTTTTGCACTATATAAACTTAAACTAAATAAAAAGTTTGTTTTTCTGGTCTTGAGGAGCCGTCCAACCACATATGTGAAATACTGTAAGCGAATAGTCACATACTACAGTATACAAAAAACAATGTACTTCACCATTTTGTACCAATTATGATCTAATACATTTGCAAATGGTTAAAAAGCTCATTCTGACAGTGATGTTGGACTGTCACTTTACTTCGTAAAGACAAAATGTTCTTCTCAAGATTTAATACTTTGCTTTCTGACACCTTCTTGGATCTGTCTCACCACCATCCTCAATATTTTATACTTTACTGTTTTGTACTAACCGCAAATGACGCAAAACATTTACGATTAGGGACAAAAGATCCTTGTTTTGTCCTCTTGAGGCAGTTTCACTACCATCTGCAATTTATTTGACATTTTCAGCTGTGAGTAGCTCATCCATTTTTGGTAATGGGAAGTATTTGGCATTTCTGTATTTTGATTATGAATCACATCATTCAAAATATCTTCCTTCTAAATATTTAGGGGTTGACACCATTTCATGTAAATAATGTGTGTCGATATATGTTTATATTACCTTTTCATTTATGACAATGTCTAACAATGATGAACAACTTGATCAAAGAAGATGATCAACAATGAGGTTGAACATGACAATAAAATGAATGTAATCTGACACAGCAGCTTAAAAAGAGCTGACCTCTTTCATCTGCTGCTGAGCAACAGTAAGAGGCTATTCAAATGTCCAGCAGCACTGATCTACAAAGTTCATCCATCTTGGAGTCTGAGGAGACCTCTGGCAGAATCTCCTCCTACTCTGGCTACAAACGCCACAGTGTGATCAAGACCACTTGAAACAGGATTGTTGTCCATGCTGAAACCAGCTTGACAACACAGCATGATCTGTTCTGGTGTTTGTTAAAGGGAGTTTTTTGAGGAGGCCTGAATGTTGCCATGCAGTAATTGTATCTTTTACAGCACCCATGACTGTAAAAAGAAAGATGACAGAGAGAGAATACAGAGAGGCCTATGTTTGGGAATCAGACTTTTGTGAACTGAGCATCGGTTTCTGAAGAACAATGAGTCCAGGTTGACTGCATATCAACAGGAGCAAGTATCCTTGAGGCTTAACAGACATGGCAAGTGCATTGCGTTCCTCCATAGAACATCTGCAAAGCCAATTTTTAAGTATTGTAAATCCAGTTTTGCTTCCTTTGCCTGACCATTACCACATTTTTTGACTGTGTTACCTCCACCTGCAGCTCAGTGGAATATCATAGAAATCATAGATAAACAGCTCTGCAGTGCAACTACAGGTCAATAGGGAACCTTTTAGAGGTTTGAAATATGCTTCACGTTGAAGCTACATGTGCAAGGTATTAGATTTGGGAGACTTAAAAATGAGGTGGAATCATAATGAATAGGATTCAAGGACATTGCACTTACTCTGAAAAATGCTGTTCACATCTTGTCTCCTGCTAACAGAAAAGAAAAAGGTTTCTGTTACTTATTCACCTAGATCACAAAACACTTGTACTTGATATACATGAGTGTATGACCAAAGTATTTTAAAACAGTACTGCCATATATCACACTGTTGCCTCTATCTATAATGTACTGTGTAGTTGCGTAATTGTACATGTTGCACTTTCTGCATAGCAACACCTGCAGAGAGGCAAGCACTGGAGAAGCTTGACCACGATTTGGAAATCTTGTTTTGTTTGCTTGTTGGTTTTCAATATACATTAAATACTAAGCAGATAAGCTGAAGTAAAGTTTAAGCACACTGATATCATCACTTCTTTGTGAAGTCAGTGTTGAGGAACTGTGAAGACTCTCAGAGACAACGAGCTGGGACAATTGCTTTGATCTGCTCATTCATCTCAACCTGCGAGGACAAACTGTTTCAACATCTGCAGCCTCGCTCCTGGCCATTCAGGCAATAAATAAAGGAAAGAGATCAAGCTATAGGCAAGCAGATATAAGTTCAAAGTCAAGAGGAGAACCCTCAGATAAATGTATGCATGAAAATAAGCATCACCTCCCTCTTTACTTCTCATGACCTCATATCTAATTCTGTAGCCCTGAACAGCTACTCCTTTCATCTGATGCCTGAGAGCAGCTTGGATTCTTTACTCTAAGTGATCTAAGAGCAGCTGAAGCAGAACAGAACCTTTCTGATTGGTAGCCAACATATGTCGGCATTTAAAGCACGAAGAGCTGCCAAAGGTTGAAAGAATGAATTCAAGCAGTGTGGCCAGTTTTCAAAAAGAGATTACAATCAGAGAGGAGGTCATGATGGTTCTGTGCGTTTGGTGAAAGGTTTTCTAAATGATAGATGTGCTGGTTCCCCATAATCTACAATGCACTTTCATCTCGAAGACCACCCCCATTTGCAACAAATTACAGTCATACACTGTAACGAATTTCTGTAAATTTACAGTGAATTTACAACAGTATCTTACTGTTTTTTATAATAATTGTAAAATACTGTTAAATATTCATCCACAGCATGTAAATTAACAGTTAAATCAGTCAGTTAACAATAACAGTAGATAACTGTAATTTAACAGCATAAAACTATGGATTGTTGTAAATTTCCGATGTTAGAACAGTATCTTACTGTATTTTTTAAAAAAATTGTAAAATACTGTTAAATCTTCATCCCCACATGTAAATTAACAGTTAGTACTTGGTTAAGAATAACAAGTTGTACTTTAACAGTATAAAACAGTATTTTCTGTCAAGCGGTGGAGATAGGCACCACATTGCTTCACAAGTCATGTCACTATCCATCAGCATCTGACTGATAATTGTGGGCTTATGTTTCTGTTTTGATGATACCACTTCTTTATTAATCAAACTTTTCACATTACTCAAGTCATTTTTGAGTGGCAAGATACAGGATATTCCTGAACCTGACTTTGGACAGCACAGCTTCTTCATCATTCCGAGCAGTCCATGTGGACTTCAACCAAAGAGGTAAAGTTATTTTTATCTCCAAAACAGTGTCCAGTAATGTTTTGTCTGCATGATTATTAAACAGACCTTTGTAAGGTGTGTTAGCATCTTATCACTTACTCATTTAATTTCATTTAAAAGTTCTTACAAATATAGGCCAGCCTATTAACAGTACATCAGATTTTCAACCTTTCATGAAATAGTTCTGTAAATAAGGTAACATTAGGGTATCGTTAGACTCAATTGAAGCCAGCTAAAAAATAGACAGTAAAAGTAACTATCTCAAAGATCTGCATTTCATTGTCTGTGGTGGCACCTGTGGTGATAAACAGTAATTTTGGACCTCACTCGACCTGAGGATCCAAACAGTGTTGCCTGTGTGATTTCGTGCTTGCAGAAAAAAAAAAAACAGTAGGCCAGGCCGCTTCACCTTCACACAGCAAATTGAAGTCTGTTAGCTCTGTCTACCTTGTTTTGCAGACCAGCTGCTGAATGAGGTAGAACTGTTCTTCATTTATACATCCATGGGTAATGTTAAAATGCACTACCTGTGCGCAGTCTTTGAAAGTTTCCCGGGAAAATCGTCACTAATACCCTGTTCATATGAATAGGCTTCTCATCACAAATGCAAGGGCTTTCACTTCTGTGTTACCCCATTCAGCGAAAGACAATGACCTAACTGGTATTTATTTAAATTAACATGTGTTATTACAGTTAATCACCAATTACAGTGTGAACATTAACTTGTGTTTGTTTGTCCTATTATAGAGCTGACTGTACATCCAAAAACGAGAAGGAATGGGAGGATCATCAAAAAGGAGTGAGGACCTAGATTCGCCAGTATTTCATCAGATGTAAAGGTGTGGTGTGTTGGTGTGTTCTTCTCAGAAGCAACATTAAAACCATGTTAAACACATTTTATTATACTCTATTGTAGTAATGCCTGTCTTTCTCGTTCAGTTTAGAAATTGAAAACTAATCAGCTTCTTTAACTTCACGTTAATCAGTTCATCACATACTGTAGGCAAATCTGTTCATTTAAATTGTATGATATTGTCATATTAGCCCAGTATTTCTAAATGCCAGAAGATTTCCTTTCTATCTTTTCCTTTCACATCTACATGTGCAAAAGACTTGTTTACAAGCTAGACTGTTTTATTACACTGCTCTGTATGATATTTTAATTCAGTGTTACACTGTTCTTGATGCTATTTTAATGCAGTGTCTGAAGTTAGTAAAGACTGTCATTAAGGATTTTATTATTATGTACATTTTCTTTCAAATAGGTAATGGAATACCTCTTCTTTTTGTAATACAATGTTATTAGTATTGTTATTGTTATTAGTATTACAAAGTCTGCTGAGGGTTTGTATTAAACTATGGCAATGTTATGGAATATATATTCTCTTGTGTTTTATACCTGGGGTTCTCAAACTTGCTACTTAAAGGTCTGATCTGATTTTTATTCAAGGTCAGAGTTCAGGAATGATTGGCAATAACATTTAATCAACATTAAATCAGTTCACTTAAGATTATTCTGGGAAACGGTATTAGTGTGAGTGCTCTGTACTCTGTCATTTCTTGATTCTTAAACAGCATCAGAGTGAGTGGTCGTTCCATTGTTCACTCTGTGTTACTCTCCTCAGTCTCCTCTGCTGGCTTAACCTACTACTTTTCTTCAGTTGGCACAGACAGGTGAATAGTGGTGGATGCATGTTGCTGGATATGTTTATGATAGGCTTAAGGTAGAAGCACAAGCACAAGAAGGTACACAATTTAAAGAAATTAAGAAAATTCATAATCCAATAATATAAGTACAGAGTAGTTTAATAATTCATAATTTCATTTATAACTTTATATAATGGTTAAAAAGGTTATAAGTCTATTGGAATTCATGTTTTTATGTGATTTTGTATATGTTGTTAAAAGGTGTACTTCCCCTTTAAGAGCGCATAGAGCCGGCAGATTTCCTTGTTTACCTTCAGTTCTCAGTCAGTCAGTGCTTGAGAGCTGGAGAGCGAACGGTTTTCCTACTTCTCTTCTATCAGCAATTAGTTAAAACAAGTCAGAAATGTCAGAAAAATTCAGTTGTCATCTGGATGTTAGGCTGACGTCTATTTTTTTAATGTCATGCGATCTACCAATTCTACCTTTCCGATCGACTAGTAGATCGCGATGGACGTATTGAGCACCCCTGAACTACTGTATACTGTAAAATTACCATAACACAGTTATCCTACTGTCATGTACTGTAATCCAAAATACAGTAGTATACTGTTAAAAAAATAACAGTAGCTGCACTGTAAAATTACCACACCACCCACTGTTATCCTACCGTAATATACTGTAATTCAAAATACAGTACTATACTGTTAAAATAAATTACAGTGAGTGCATTGTAAAATAACAGTAAATTACTGGCGTCCCTGCTGCCAGTAATTTACTGTTATTTTACAGTGAAATTCTTTACAGTGTAGGAAAATGTTAAAATATATGTATTAAAAAAATCTGTTTGTTTGTTTTACATTTCATAAAAAATGGGATGACAGCAGGTTTGCCACAACCAGCAGGGTGGACGACATAATTTTAGTTATTATTATTATTATTATTATTATTATTATTATTATTATTATTATTAAGATAAAGATAATGAATTCAATCCAAAAACAAATAAACTTCTCAAATAAATATACATATATCAGAAATGCTCCTTTTCATGTCAGTCTGAGGGGGCATGTCAGTGTCTGTGTTTGATTGGCAGTGCTGGTGTTACACTGCAGGGAGCCGGAGATGAGGTAAAGAAGCTTGGTTGTGTAGCTATAAGTCATGTGCAGACATTATGTTGTTACACTGGCAGGTATGTTCACATGCTGTTTAATGTGCTTGCTGCTCATGAAGATCTGCAAACTGATGTTAGCCGTCAATTTTTACCTGGTGAATGTCTGGTCACTCTTCGAACAACAGGAAAAGACATGTGTTTATATTTGTAAGCTTGATAAGAAGGAGACTTTAGCAGGAAGGCTAATTTAGGTTGTTATTCAGAGTATGTTGCTCTTGTGTTGTGGCTCAAATTGACCACATGATACAGCACTAATGTCACTGTTTCATGCAACATTTGATTGACATTGGCATTTTTCCACAGACATATCACAGTATTACGTCAAATGAATGCAAACTTAGAGGCCACCATGAAACCAAAAAATATAAAATATAATTTTCCTCCTATTGGTTTCTGATCATTAATTCAGTGGACAGGTAGATATGTGTGCTGTAGCAGTGTAACTCTATTTGGCTTCTGTCAATGAGTGTTTCATTATGAATCTTCACTTGTAATCTCCTGTTGTTCACCTGTGCTCATCCTGACAGCAGGATGTAATTAGAGCACCAGAGGCCAGGCTCACACAGACGCAAGGCGACGATGGCTCGGAGTCTGTACTCGTACACTCAAATCACACCTGTGAAGCAAGAGCCATCTCTCAACAGACCTTTTTTAACCTCAGCAGCATCTCATCAGGTGCTGCAGCGGCTAGACACAGACATAAAGGCATGAAGTAAGACCTGTTGATGGACAGCAACAAATGGACACAAAGGCTGCCATGTTCGCTACCTATCACAATATTAAATTGCTGGATTGAACGAACAACATACTGTTACTAGCTCTACTTAAAACTGTGTTCAATGCAAGTCTAAGAAGAAATGTTTGTTAAACAAGTTCACACTTTTTCAATGCAACAACATGTTGCTTGTCAGTAACAAATATCAAAATACTCAATGTAGTCACAATAATACAATAATCTCGGACAAAAAGACTTAAGATTCATTTTATAAACAACAACAAGCACTGAAGTTAAAAAAAAAAAAAAAAGGAAATTTCTGCCAGGCTTTACCATCCTGCTTTTAACTACATTTATAAATATATTATCTAAGCAAAATAGATTTTCTTGGGATGACATTTTTTATTTTACTTTTCTCCATCCATAAATAGGATGATCACGACCAGCAGGACACACAATAAACACACATTACACAACTATGTCTACTATGTGCAGTTCACATAGTTAGTTTAGTAGATCACTGCAGTTAATGTCAGGACAGTATAAACAACAACTAAAAGCCAGTCTGAGATTTACTCATGTCCAACCTCTTCCTTGCTCACTCTCTTTGTCTCTTCTCTCCTTCCTCTGTCATCTTTTTCTTTGGCCTTTTCACCTCTGCCATGATGCCTGTGCTGACAATACCAGGTGAGTTTCTTCTTACAGCTGGCTGGAACCCCATAGCTGGTGGCATGTGACAAGTGGTTCACACTTCTTGCGGGAGATCATACCCACTCAGCCCAAGTTACACAGTGTAAGAACAGGAGTTCATGGTGCAGAGTGGGAATGAAAAAGGCACCATTCTGCCTGTTACAAATCAGTGTGCCATCAAAATGGTTTTGGAGCTGTTATTTTAAGGTAAAATAGATGCATAATGTTGCTTTAATTTCTATATTTTACATACATTTCCGAACCACCACTCAAATATTAACTCCTAATTTGTTATTGCACTGACCATAGGTTACCTCAAGATACCGAAGTCAAAGCAAAACATTACAACTTTTCTGTGTTTTGCTTTGACCAAAACAGGACAGTTGAATGAAACACACCGAGGCCGGATGAGGGCAGCGGATGTGGACCTTCATAAACCATCAGGTGAAAGAGAACAGCCTCTGTGAAGTGGCTTAGTCTCAATAAATTATCCGTCTCACTCAATCTCCTGGTCCTCAGTGATCCCACAGCTCCTCAGACTACATCCATATTTATGCATTTTTGTTTTAAAGCACATAACTTCTGCTACATTTACAGTTACTTTTGGAAACACTGCCGACCCCGTTCTACTTTGAAAACTCCAGGACTGAAGTCCGTATGGGTGGAAACTTTTGGAAATGCTCATGCAGATACCCATGTTCTCTTTCTGATGAGCTTTGACCACCAGCTCTTCATTCAAAAAGGATAAAGAATTACAGGCAATGCTGACCTTGTTGTCTGTGCTAGCAGCAATTCTGCATTTTATCATGTGCAGTCAAAAACCAAACACCAACACCGGCATGCCCAGTGTACGATCGTGTGATTTGAAGTTTCAAATGTGTTGGTCTGGATGAGGATTTTTTCTGATAGGGTGCAAAAACAGTTGTGTGGATGGAGAGCGACCTCATTTTAAAACAGCATTTCAAAAATGAGCCTTGAGGACAGTTAGCAAAGGATAACTCCATCTCTCATATGGCCGAGAGTTGCATCTGTCATCATGACAGACACTCAACGTGACGAGTAAATCTGTTAGGCAGAATATGGAAATTAATGGGGGGAAGCTATCAGGCCCAGATTGACGTCATTATTCCATTTTCCTCCGCTCCATATGCAAAAAGCTTTTGAGAAAACAATGGATTACAGTTTTCATGATAATATTGAAAGGCATGATTATTAATTAAAACTGTGTATAAGACACTCCATATGAACAGAGTATGGTGAAGACGTGATGCGTCTCAGTTGTCATCCCATTTATGAGTCACCAGGTCGGTGCAGCAGAGCATGACACACGTTGTCATCCCCCTCCTGACTCTGTGAAAGGAAAGCATGAGGGAGGAAAAAAGGTTGGAACGGCCAAAGCAAGCTGGTGATTATTTGCAGGTCCTCCGTGCTTCAGGCACTGCCGGAGGTTATTTAGACGTGCTTACATATACAGATGAAATGTTTTGACGTAGTGTAAGTACATAACACTCTCACTCCAACTGCAATCTGGAAATCATATATATGTATGCTTTACGCTAGGGATGAGCGAGTACACCACTATCTGTATCTGTATTCGTATCTGTTTAACCATCTACATTATCTGTATCTGTATCTGTATTCGGAGTGGGCGGGGCCTAAACCGGAAGTGAGTGCAGAAATGGGTGAGGCTTAAAACTGTACATTATTTTAAGTCTGAAATTGATATGGATTGATCAGAAGTCGCTAATCTACTGTATTCAAAGCCTATATACAGTATATCTCAATAATATTTATAATATTATTTTCATGAACTGCAGAGAGAAAGTGTCAGATACTGCATGCAGCCACATACAATAAAAATATTAATATAGGCTACTTTGTGTGTTCAGCTACAGCTATATGTGTGTATGTGTGTAAATGGTCTGTGAGACTGTTTATTTTTTAATGATCTGTGTGAACTTCATGATTCATGCAAACATCTAGTGATGGCAAACAGGGAAATAATATGTCAGCCTTGTTCACTTCTTCTCAAAAGCGCCGCGTTCAGTACGAGCAAAGTTTTTCAATTGACTTCATATCACCAGCCAAACTAAGAGCAAGCAGACCGTTTAAAAAAAAAAAAAAAAAAAAAAATCGGAACGGAGCGGAGGCATTTACCGACGCGACGCGAGCCGTTTTCAGCTCTGTCTTGTCAAATGCACCGCGCGTATGTTGGGAGCAGGTTGGGAGAGACGTGCAGAGACCATACAGTCTATGGCAGAGACGTGTCTGTGTAGGGAGGGGCAGGCGCTGTGTGTGACTGGCCAATCACAGAGCGCGAAGACAGTCAGTTCCACAATGAGGATTTTCCTCCAGCACGAACACAGATATTAACAGATTTTACTCGTATCATAATCGTATTCGTCAAACATGCTTTATCCGTAACGGATACTCGTCTGAAACGAGTATCCGGCTCATCCCTACTTTACGCTATGTTTCTGTTGTGATGTCATCGCAGCTGATGTGTTCTTGCTTGTTCGCTCGGAGAGTTCGTAGAGAGTCACCCTAGTTTGAACACTTGATTGAACACATACTTTAAAAAGTCTGGTGATGTAGTTTAAAGAGCAACAAAGTCCATTTCAGGAGGGGGTTATAGTGGATGAATGGGTCAAATACAGGACTTTACAGAAGACAGGGTTTTATGTCTTGTGTGAAACCAAAAGTCCACACTGACATGATATTTTTAGATTGACTTACTATTTTCAATTCTTTTATGTATTGTTTTCAGTTTTCAGTCATGGTTTGCTTAGCTTGACTCACCAAAACTACTTGTCTGTTAGTACAATTAACTATTAATTATTTATCCAGTGTCTGCATGAAACAATATTCAAAAGTCAAAAACAGCACAAACACAGGCAAAGTCCAGTGACTGAATGAGCTCCTTGTTTGGAGCCGACAGTCAGCAGTCAGCTGTCAATCAAAGTGATGTCACTCTTAATTATGCACAATTTCAGATTTTAAACAAGCGTGTTATT
The DNA here is from genome assembly GCA_037975185.1 of Centropyge bicolor. NCBI lineage: Eukaryota > Metazoa > Chordata > Actinopteri > Pomacanthidae > Centropyge > Centropyge bicolor. The sequence goes on from JBBMOC010000054.1 coordinate 1,951,010, forward strand.
AAAAAATTCACCCCCTGTACAATTGTCATAAAGTAAAAAATCAGCTAAAGAGATTCAAGCCATCTTTTGTACCAGGCTGTAAACATGTTTTCTTATGCTGTAAAGTGGGACATTGTAACATAGGGGTCAAATGTAAGTGACTCTCTTTTGGAGCCTGCCCCTAGTGTTCATTCGATGAACTGCACCTTTTTGTGCTTCTGTGTTGGCTTCTTTTTTCAGTGCTGGAGGTTTCCGCTTGGGGTAGACACAAACAACACAAACACACTCTCACACTGTACAGGCTCCTCCACCCCCACATAAGGACCTGGGCAGGAAGGGAACAGTTGTTTTATGAGAATGTCACTGCCAGTAAATTTGAGGAGGTTTGTCTGCCATGATACTTTAAACACTGGCCGGGTCCAGTAATAAATAGTTGATCTGGGATGACCATAAAGATGGCTTTCATCATGCACCGTCAGCTCACAATTAGCATATCAAACCCAAACAAACACACAGACCTTTCAAGCTTCTGCTAAATGACTCATAGCACAGAAGTCACGGCACTGCTGCAGAGAAAGAGAGGAGGTAACTGCTGTGATTGTTTGTAGGCCTCATCAGTCAATCGGTCGTGGTGGGCCATAATGAGCTGTGATGAGGCTACGTGTGGAACAGCATGCAGGTCAAGATGCCTATCACAAGTGCTACTGTCAGGTGCCGGTATTCACGGCTTTGATCTAACCTGGAGAGAGGACGATGATGGATGAGTCATGTACGTGTTTGTTTATGTGCTCGCCACTGTGTATGTGTGTGAGTTTGCTGTGGCTCCAGTTTTGTGTATTTGTATGGCTGTGGAGGGAGAGCGAGTGCTTGCCGGAGTGTTTCGTCTCCTTGTCAAGAAATCACCAACACCCGGCTTAATGGGAGCCACTCTGACAGATGTAACGCTGACAGACACATGCATACAAGACCACACTATTCCTTTTTTGGTTTGATGCTTAAATTTCAATTTCGATGTCAACCCCAGTAAGGCCATGCTGCTCTCTTCCCACTGCTTTTTACAAGGGCTGAAGTTATAACAAATCAAGTAATTGATTGCAGATTACTGCCAACATCTCTTTAATGCAGTAAAAAAAAACCATCAGCGTTGTTAAAAATGTTCACCTTCTCTTCCCTATTTTGTGATGATTCGCATGTTCCTAGGTTTCAAATAAACTGATTAAATTATCATTTTTCAACACTACCTCCTCTCTTTCTCAAACAATCTTTAAATAATGACGGATTGTTGACCTATGCTCAACACCTAAAATCTGCTTTTTGTGTTCAACAAAGCCTGCGACTTGTCTCCTGTGGGTTTGACGCCTCTCATATTTGTTGTCCCTGAATAGTGCATTCGCCACAGCTCCCTTCATCTGTAATTGAAATGTCAAAATTACTGCTCGACAAAGCCAGTTTAAAACTAGAACAGCGATCTCAGAACAACTGTTGATCCCACTTAAATCTTTTTGTATCACACATAAATGTACTCCATAAGCAATTTGCGCTTGTGATTTGAAACCTGCCATAAAGCTGAAGTCATTATTGCATTAGTACTATGCTACATTCATTCATTCTTAATGGCTCCGCTCTAGTGGCAGCCTGTTACTGCAGCTCTCGCTCACTACTGAGCTTTTTCCCCTTTGATTTTGTCCTTTTTTTGTTCTTTTTTATTAGTTTACACTGTTTATACTTGGATATTTTTATAGTTAAACTCTCAATACTTTTGTTATATTTAAAGATAGGATCGTTTTTATTCTATTTCGATTGTTCATACTTTTTAACCCGAGTTGAATTGTCAGTACTTTTTTACCCGCTATTTATCTTGCTGCTATAACACTGCAAATTTCCCCACTGTGGGACTAATAAAGAAATATCTTATCTAATCTTATTTTATTATAATGCAAAAGTTCTCTTGGTGGTGGCTGTTCATTCAACAGTCACTGCTGTATAATGTAGCATATGTAGACATAAACACACATACCATTTTTCTATAAATATCATGCCATCTGTGGTTATGTCATTATAAACACTCACTGTTACAATCAGAGACAGATTGACCACGGCCCCTCTGGAGACAAACTGTAAGGCTGTAGTGCTGCAGACTGAGTGTTTTCTGCTGCCATAATGTGACCGACAGTCGGCCGTGTCACAGCCACAGGCCACAACTGTTGTACTGGAGGACGTCTGTGTAATAACAAACGTCAGGGTCTCATGTGACAGGAGGAAAAAGGGAACCTCTGCTTAATGTGATAATGTCAGAGTGCATATGGTTTATAATGCATCCTGCATGTTTTTAATAACAGCCAGCCCGAGCTTGTGTTTCTGCTCTCCAGTGCAATATATCAGTGGTAAATATCACCAGGGTTCCTGGAAGAAAGTAAACAGCTCATGGTGCACTGCGGCTGTGTTGATGTTATTTGCAGCATGATGTAAGTGTGGTTTTTATCTTGCCCCAAACCCAATAATACGTGTATTTACCTTGTGTTTTTTATGACTGTAAATCTCCATTTCATGTTGCCTGCAACTTGAGCTCTAGGTAAACAACAATAAAATAACTTCCAAAAACAATGTGAGACTCAGAAATTTTCTGGTACATAATGATGCGCAAATTAAAGTCCAAGGTGGTGCAAATTATTTTTGCCTCTTCTTTTTTTCTGCCCTGCTGCATTGTGCTCTATGCTGCCCCCATGCTGGCCAGAAATAATACTGCAAGAATATTAGTTTAGGAAGCCCGTGTAGAAAGAAATATTAGCACAGATTTACTTCGTGTATGGCTGCTGCTATGCACATACTGCTGACTCCTACTTGGGTTGCACTTTTATTCAAGTATCATATCCATTAAATGTTGATGATTGATAATCATCAGCTGTTAATGTGTAAATACTGTAGTTCTTTCCCATTAATCATCTTTACTCGCATAGCAATTGAAAATGGAACGGCCCACTTCAATTCAAACTTTTTGAATGTCCTTTTGTGCATAATGTCATCTGTATTTCTTTCTGTCTGTCTGTAATTATTTTGGGATTCAAAAAGCTGTCATATGTTTTTTCTAATGTGCAAATTTCCTGTGTGTGGATGTGTGTCATCTGTCCATTCTCTGCCAATAAAATGGTCACACCAAGTCTTCCATTAGCCAGTCATGACGTGCTTTATTTGGGACGTCAGAGTGCAGTGAGTGATGCCGTCTCCTTTTGTTTGTCACGGTGAATTCTGTTTCAGGCCATTTCCCTCCAAACTGTTCAACCTCACACTTGTGCACAAAGAGCATTTTAAACAACTTAATCTGAGACTGAACGCTGACATGTAAAAAACCTCTGACATGATGAACTAACTAAAAAACCTTTTTTTTTTATTATTTGCATATATCAGCCAGAATTTATTCAAATAGTTATTTAACTTTCACACTCATAAACAAAAAAATCAGATGCCGCTCACAGTAATAATAAACTCTGTCTATGTTGTATGTTTATTCAATATTAGGCTGAGGATCCTCAATCTGCGTTGCAGAAAATAGCTTTTTGAGCATCTATGTTTTGTTGTTGCATAATAATTCAATGTCAGCATGAACTTAGAAACAGCACTCTTAACAAAAATTACCTGTCTTGCAATGTCACAATGTTTTTATTTTCATACACACACCTGGTAAGAGTAGTGCAATTTAAGGATGGAAAAACTGCTACTGTGTCTTAAGTCAACAAGTAAATTTTGCCATCCCCCATGAATTATTCAGGCACTCCTCGGCCACTCAGTAACAACATGTACTGTTCTTTCCCTTCAAGGTTCATTAAAATCAGACTGGTAGTGGAACAGTTACATCCTTTAAAGGTAAATCAGCCCAGAATCACATGACCTGCAGCTGCATCACTTTTTATAGGCTGAAGCTTTCAGCCTATAAAAATAACAACAAGAACTTACTTACTCTACAACAAGTGAAAGTCCTGCATTTAAAATGTAGGTGACTCCAGTACTAGTAATTAAATGTACTTAAATTTTAAAGTATTTGATATGAAGAACAGCTTCTGCCAGAGTTGATTGTTAAAGATGCATTAATCAAATGCTTTTTACAGCAGACATAGAGCAGCATTAACATTCATTTCAATTCATATCTTTCCCACCTGATAAAATATTAATTTTTAGTCTCCTCCAGTTTCTGTGAAAAAATGTTTGGCTCTTTGGCTGCTGTGTTTCCAACCAGCTGATAAGTCAGGGGAGAATGAACTCTACAGTCAAACCAAAGGATAAGCTGATAAAAAAATTATTCACGTTGGCAATGTAAAGATGCAGCTATTTTATGAGCACATATTTTGTTGAATGCATCTTGGTAATTTGCTTAACTTTATAGTCAACCATCACTCAAATGTCATTGAGTAAAACACACACTATTTAGATGCAGACATTTCCATGAACAGAGAGTTGAGTGCCAGTGCATGTTTTGGTACAGAATGTCAGTATTTAGTCTCCTACCGTTGGATACACTCAAGCATGTCTGGCCTCACTTCAACCGGTGATGTCACAAGAGGCATTTTGCCATTGTGAGATAGTGGAATGGAAGACATCTGCTTTACATTGCTGACTGGTAAATATCCATTAACATACCAACCTTTCACCAAGACAAACAAAAAAGAACAACAACTTATGTAATACCCAGAAGAGATCTGTGCGTGTGTGTGTTTGTGTGTGTGTGTGTGAGACAGAGAGAGACAGAGAGAGAGGGAGGGATGGTTGTGACATATTGTATAGAGCAGTAAGTGAACTGTGCTGCATCTCCTTGAGGGAGGACTGACACATCAGCACACTTGATCCCAGAGGGTCGACGCAGAGATGAGAAACAACAACTGGAATCTAATGTACAGCTCAGTTTATTAAAATAGACCCACCTAGATCCCAGATTATCCATATCTTTTTTCTTTAGCATTGGACACATGAAATCAAAGCATGAGAAATCTCCTCTTTGTTGGACATTCACACTTTGGTCAACACTAACTCATTTTTTAAATCATTGTTTTAAATGCACAGGGTTTATTAAATGGCACATTACCATGGCAACAATACTGAGGCTTTCTATTAATTAGGTCACTGGTGAAATCAGCCTAAACGTGGTTAACTGACGTACAAATGAAGCATAATCTCATGATACATATTTGACAGTGTATTGATTTGTCCTCGTATAGAATATAATGGAGATTTGTTCTTCATCTCTGCCTTCATTGTCTGTCCTCTGCCTGTCCATTGTTGTCTTTAAACTCATCATGTGCTACCTCTTTTGTAATAGTGGAAGTAGTAGTATTAAGCTAATGTCAGTTAACAAGAATTTTAAGTATATTTTTGTCTTCTGAAGTTGAGGTGTTTGTTGTTTATTATCTCTCAAGTCAGTACCTGCTCAGGGAACATGGGCAATAACATGCTTTTACAATGTCTTTAAAAATGTTTAATGGGGAGGAGAGGACTGATCTGTACACTAAAGCACGTGAGAAGCATCAGCATGTCTCAAAAATATAAGTTTTGAGAAAAGTACAAGTTCTCAATCTGAGTCACACCTTCCTTTACAAGAACACAAGAATGCACGTATCAGGGTCTGTGTGGTGTCAAATTGTTCTCGTAAAGTAGGAACAAACATATGTTATGTAAAACCAAAATGGGTATCAGAGGTGCAGAGGAAATGATGATGGACCAAAGTTGAAAATTTTGTGTTCCAATCAGGTCTGAGGTACGCTGTGGACACGTTTATATAGCCCCCCATAGAGAGACCCAAATTTTGGATGAGATCGTCTGTCAGTCACCACCCTCACGAAAGAGTCACATCATCTTCCCCTTAACTCATTCTTTTTCTCCTTCACTGGTTACAGCCCTCTAATGTGAGTCACTGCTGATAAATGATTTGATCGGTGACGTCAGAGATCTGTTTCTGTTCCACTGTGGATGTTCTGAATGCCTGAGGTGGTGACTATACATGTGGTCATAGATGCAAATGCAGTGAAATTGTGTCATGTTTGGTGATGATTGAGTCGGTCTGTCTCTGGAAATGTGTATCTACAGTATGTATGTGTATGTGTGTGTGTGTGTGTGTGTGTGTATGTGTTGTTGTATTACTAGTAGTAACCAATAGGGCCTCCTCTGCTTCCACTGTAGCATTACCTCATACTAACAACATACTTAGTATCTCTATGTGTGAGTGAAACTAAGTGTCAGCTGTTGCAATATGTTGTAGCACCACCTTGTGTCTGATATATGTCAGTGCACACTCAAAGTAAATCCCTCATCATGGATACAGTAGAACTGTAAAGAACACTTGCCTGATTTCCAACCTTATCTTTATGTTCTTATCATGCATTGTCACAATTAATGACAATGCATGATACCTGCATGCATGCACCTGCACCTGATGATGTACTCGCAGCCTGAGCAATATGTCTTCTTGGTTTCAAAGCCCAAACTTTGCTCTTAGTTCTTGTGGAAAAGATAATGGAGCTATAACAGCAAATACCTCTGTCCTTTTTTGCTCCAAGCACCAAAGTGCTCTTTGCCCTTTTAAAGCCTGTGTTTAACCAGGACATGCCTTTTGAAAATGTCACATCAGAAGAGCACTTGGTGATCTCAGATAACCCCTGTGCTATGGCTGGTCACTAGAGAAAGAAAGTTTGATTGCTGTGAAATTAGTTAGCAGCTTTGTTGTTCTTGAGTTCTTAATGCTTGGTGGCAAAAAAACTGAAAAAAAGGAAAGTTTGAACTAAAGAGAAAAGGCCATGTTGAGTATCAATCTCACCTCACAGTTGGAATTTTAACATCCTAATGTTAGTATGTACATACAAGAATATTGAACGTGTTGATATCATTCAAATGACAATAAAACATGCAGCAGAGGGCAATATATTAGAATTGCAGCATCAAGTATAGGTCACGCCTGAAAAGTACTTGACTCTTAACTTCTCATGCAAGTAATTCTCACTTGACTTTAATGACATCACGTTTTTGTTTCTATAGAAGTTGAATGCCAGGACAAAGCATCTGATAATGTGATGTAATGTCATATAAAGCCAAAGAAAGATTATATAATTGCCTTTACAGGCTAATCAGCCATTGAGTAAATTGACATTTACATCTAGAAGGTGGTGGAGTGCCTCTTTAACATCCTTAAGTTACCATGGTAGAATGCTGAGTCATCTGCTATATAACATTATTCTCTAAGGCTGATGAGAATTCAATCAAGTGGACAGGTGGATTTTTTAACCTGTTTGTCCTTGACACAAAATGATCAGGAGAAGTAAGATCCTCTGACATGAATGTTTGTATCATTCATAGCATTAGGACATTTCAGTTATCGAGAGAAGTGGTAAAGAAATATTCAAATATTCATTAAGCAGCACTATAATTTACCGTGTAACAATGCATCGTATTTATATGTTTTTTTGAGGTTTTACCTGATGTCAAATAAATGTATAAAAGTAATAAATACACTTATCTGGAAAATACTGTGGTGCAGAAGTATGAGTAGCATTAAATAGAAATACTTGAATAAAGTACAACTACCCAAAGATTGTAGCACAGATTCTTAAAAACAGTCTGTAAGTAAATATTGTCATTGTAGGTTGAGATATTTCACTCTGGACTCATGGACCAAACTGTTAAACCAACAAATCCAACAACATCCACTCACATGGCTAAAACTAAATCCCACACACTATACTCTAACATGTGCAGGGTAGGGGTGCCCCTTTCACATTTTCACCCTTGGCCCATAAAGAGTGCATGCACAAACTAGTTCTTCCTGTGTGCTCTGCGTTTGCATTATCTTAGGCAACTAACATGTTGTGTTAATAAAGTTCTATAAAACAAGAAAAACTAAGGCTCTTGGATACAGTTCCCACAATTCCGACTTGTTTAATCTAAAAAGTTTTACCGCTTTTGCTTAGTTCTGGTAATAGTCTGTGTCAATGCCCTAGAAGTCTTCACTGTCTCCAGGTCACAAATAAAGCAAACACATACATCCATCGATCCATTATCTTCCACTTATCTGGGGCAGGGTCGCGGAGGCAGCAGTCTAAGCAAAGAATGCAAACACAACTTCATAGTGTAATACATGATACATCTATGTGGTAAATACCTTTGTTGTATGAAGAGGTGTAGAGGAATTGTAAAACCCTTCTACAAAGTAAATAAGTAAAGAGTCTGGCTTGAATGATCAGTATGTTAACCCAGTATGCTGCATTGGCTTTACTTTGAAATTGAATAAGTAAATTTTAAAAAAGGAGCATATCCATTAACACGCTCAAATATTTAGAGTATTGCAGCTTGAATTAGATCTGTGTCATATTTGTTTTTCTCTGAAGCCAAATAACGTGTTACAAGAAAACCTCAAATAATGATCCGTGCCAGCTGATGTGTTGACCCATGGTTTCGATGCATTTCAGGCACAAACATTTGCCCACAAGGTAAATTTTACTAGTTTTGGTTTCTTAACCTTAACTTTGACGATTTTCAATTTTGTTTCACACATGTAATGCGACCATAAAAACACATTTCACTTAGTTTGTGCTGTTTTTCTATTATCCTGTTCATGATGGACAAACATGTTCACAGCATCTCATTTGTATGTTCACTCTAAGAGACACACATGCTCTCTCCATCATAACCCCTGTCAGTGCTTCAAGCACTTCATTCAGACTGGTGTGTATGAGCAGTGATGTCCCAACGATTCAGGCTCTTACATAAGTGTACCAGATAGACGTTGCAACACAGCAGCTGCACAAGAGATATTGATTTGTAGCCTGGTGAGTCCATGGATTGTTTATTTTGTAATGACAAAGGTCACATGTTTCACGATCACTACGGCGCCATCCCTTCCCCCTCAGTACAGCTGTTGATCTGTGAGGACCAGAAAATTTAGTTCAGGAATGTGCTGAAGCCTAACACGCGTCCCATCACACCCTCTGTTTATATCGACCCAAATTTTATTCCCATTTAACAGGCTGAAGAATGTTGTGGAATGAGGATGACGCTTTAGACAAGTCATTTGGAGCACAAGTTGTTGATACTCTGAAAATGCTGGTTAACATTCAGTCATATCATTTTTTACAGTAGTTATTCTTATGTTATCTTGTGGCCAAATATTTAAAAGGTCAAAGGTGAAATGAGATACAAACCTCACTGTTTAATTCAACCACCCACCTCTCAGACTTACACACCATTCCCTTTTTTTTTTTTACCACATGAACATTAAACTACTACTAGTGCACAGCCAAAGAAAGTTTCCATTGGACGTTCAGTAGGTCATTCAAAACTGGATGCTTTGTGTGTTGATGTACTTGGACAATGTGGAGTGGTGGAAGAAGATCTTTTACTGAAGGAAAAGCACCAAAACATCAATGTCGTCCTGCTTAAAACCTTTTTCAAGTAAAAGTATTAACCTTCAGAAAGTGTTGGAAAACACTGGTGAGCTTACTTGAAGAGAATAAAATCTTCTATCACAGACATACACCAGTCAGTCTGAGGTCACTGTAGGGATAACGCTTTCAGCTTCACTGTGATATAATCAAGGCGTTTTCCCCTGAGGCGTCACTGCATTTATTGATGACAATGGTGACGTGATGATACTTTGGTCAGCTGGTACAGGAGCTGGGTGTAGAATGAGCAGTGTGTTTGAATGGACTTCTGTTTGATTATTTTACATCACTCTTTGACTTTTAGATTACGACTACAGAAGGATTAAGCCTCAATTCAGGGCCAAGAGTTGATCAAGTGACTTCCAGCCCACTTGCTATTGATCCCAGACAAGAGAGTGTGACTGCAGGGCTGATTTGTCTCCTGACTGATAAGCTCCATTGTGCAAGTCTGTAAAGTAGCTGATTGGTTGGCAGATAGGTCAACTGATGCAGAGATCTTTCATGTTTTTTGAGAGGGGGTGGGGGGCAATGGTTATGTTTACCTGACATGACAGAGAAGGCAGTCATTTTTATGAGTGTGTGTGTGTGTGTGTGTGTGTGTGTGTGAGAGAGAGAGAGAGAGAGAGAGAGAGAGAGAGAGAGAGAACAGACAGTAAACAGGAGCAGGATATAAAAGGTCACTCTATCCCTCCCTGGCCATCTCTCCTCCCAGCCTGTGTGAGTGCGTGTGTGTGTTTGAGAGACAGTCTTTCCAGGCCTCTACCATGAAGCACTGTGCGCTGTTGTCGCTACTGCTGGCGTTAGGCTGCGTGCACGTCCGCGGTGCACCGGTGGAGCCGGCCATGGAGCAGGGCTCCTGTACAGACCCGTCTGCGATGGGCGCCGCCGAACAGGCCCTCAACAAGATCAACCAGGCAAGGAAGGAAGGCTACGTCTTCGGCCTGCACCGCCTGTCCAACGTCCACACGGCGAGTCATGTGAGTCCCGCCACCATGACACTGAACACAAAGCATATGATGATTTTGATTAAATATGGTATCCCTATAGAGTAAAGGAAGTGCAATTCATTTTGCATTTCTCTGCTGAGACCTTGAAACAGTAGGTTCCATTAAATCAGTGCCCACTTTGAGTCAATTGGTTCTCAATTTCTCATAGGAGAATTTGTAGGTATCTAAAATGTCTATTTGTCTGTTTTACTGAAAAGTGTAAAACACTGTAGGTTAAAGTTGAGATACGTAACTCTATGAATGGACAGTAGGGTCATACAGTTAAATATAATGCTCAGTCTTGTTTGCACTTGCAAGTCAATACAAGAAGGGCTAGGTAAGTGGGATGAGGACAAGCTAATCTGATGTCTTGTGTTTATTGTGTATCTTCAGTTAAGCTGACAGATAAAAGACCATTAACACAGATATGAAGGTTATGATTTCCTTCAAGCATGTGCACAAATTGCAGGTTTTCTTGTTTTCTTACTGAAGGTGACAAATCAGCTGCTGCATTCAAGCTCTAATAACCCCAATTTTTTTTATTGTATTGAAACCCACCACCAGCTTTTTCTGTAGTGACCAAGCACAAGTGTTTAATTAGACTGAACCTGTAAAGTTTGCATGAAACAGCAACAAGTGAGTAAGAGTGTTTTTGCAGCTATAAGGAGGACACTAAAAAAACACAAAAACAGAGCAAGAAACTAATCAGCAGTACATGTTAAACTAAGGCAGCTACATTTTATAGAAGATGATTGAAAGAAAGTGGCTAACAGGAATGTTTGAGAGGGAATTAAAGTTTAAAGTGACCAATTTTAGGTTCAAAATTCATTTCAATTATGAATGTAAATACAAATCATATATCAAAAATGTAAGCCAAGAATGTCATTAATGGCATGTCAGTCATGTGGCAGATACAGACAGATCTGTTTTGATTGTGTGACTGTGGGTCACAGGGAGAGAACGGCGTGGTTTTCTACCTGACTCTGGATGTTGTTGAGACCAACTGCAGTGTTCTCAGCAAGAGGGACTGGAAGGACTGTGAGACTCGTTCCACCATGGACACACCGGTTAGAAAACACATGTACACACACACACACACACACACACACACACACTTGCTCGCATGCCAAACTTAAATCAACATGTAATGCAATAAGTCATATTAGTCTGTATATGTGCAGCGCTCCAAAATATTTGATGTTCTTATTATTGTGTTGGTCCTTACAGGTATATGGACAGTGCAAAGCTGCAATTTTCATCAATAAGGTGCAGAGAGTGGTGCGTCTCTACAAATATGACTGCGTAATCAGACCAGGTAAAATAAACAAAACAAATACTAATAGTAAAAGCATACTCATACCCACACACTCTGAGTATGCAGTCATTTTAAAATGAAATAGTCTGCTGATGTGGTGAAACAGTTCCACATCTTTCCAGTTTAGTTGCACTTGTTTGACTCTTGTTTTGGAAATAAGTGACAGGTTTTGAATAAAAGTACAACCTCTCAGGCTGAAAAGTGTCTCACTGAAATGAGACTGAGTTTTTGTGAGTCACAAAACTACCTCTCCAACTAACTTTCCTCTGTGCTCAGTTTCTTCAGGTGCGGTGGTTGAGATCTGTCCTGACTGTGGGACCCCTGTCGCCTCGGACAACGCCGAGGTTCAGAGGATTGTGTCTCTCACCCTGGAAAAGTTCAACAGGGAGAGCCCGTTGGCCAAGCGTTTCGCTCTGCTCAAAATCGAACGTGCTATCGCTGGGGTAAGTTTTCCACATGGTCCAAAACAAGATATCACATGACATAATGTGTCCTCCCATTGCAACACAGAGAATATGGTGACTGAAGCCAATAAATGTTTACAACAGAAGGTTAGATTCAAAGGTTGTTATCATGAAGCTAATACCTCAGTGTTTTTCCAATCACCAGTAAAAATATCAAAATCCTTTGAATGTTAATACATTGTGGATAAATGCAATAATATAATTAGCATTGTTTCACTCCCACAATCATTGAGAAACATGTTGCAGGAGTGGGCGAGCAACCAAAATGCAACAGCTCCACACTTACTGACAAATAATTGTACTAACTTTAAGAGAAAATTCCCCCCGTGACAGACCTCTCATGTGTGTTCTGTGGTTTGTGCCTCCACCTCCTGCTCTTCCATCCATCCGAAGCTCTCCAGCTCACTTACTGACTACTTGACCAACGGGCTCATATTGTAATGCATATTCCTTTGTTTTCTTTCTCTGTGTGTGTGTGTCCAGCTGGGCATGGCGATGCATTACAATGTAGAGTACAGCATCCAGGAGACCACTTGCACTAAGAGCACAGTAGCAGTGAAGGCTGAAGACTGCCCCCTGCTGGAGTGCGAGTTTACTGTGAGTCGTGACAAATGATTTTTTTTTTTTTTTTGCACAGTATGTATGAACATTTTATCTCAGTCAAATGGATTATTTTAGCTTTCAAAATTTATTTTGCCTGCTGAAAAGAGGCATAGCTGAGTCTATTCATCACATACTACTGCTTCTCAAAGATGTCTCTCATTTCTAACTGTGTTTGACTTGTGTTCTCTCAGAACATTTTAAGAGAAATGACGTCAAATTATAGATCACTCTTTATTCTGCTTTCCAGTTTTAAGAGATGATTATCATCAAAGACCTCCCAAAGCACCTTATTTTCTGCTCATAGATCCGACAATTTTTGGGTTCATATCAGTGAGCAAGTTTATTGCCAATTACTCTTTATTGTTGTTTTATTATTGTTTTTTCTTCTCTCCTCAGCACATGGGCTTCTGCAAGGCATCCCTCGTCAACTCTCCCACTGGTGAAGGTGAACCCAGTGTAGAGTGTGAGATCTTTGAGCCTGAGGTAGGACTCACTACACCAACACACAGTCTCACACTGATTTACTTATTTCATTTCCAGTATTTTCTGAAGGGCTTTTTGTAGTGAAAGGAGAAAACACACATGAATTTTACAATAGTGTACAAGAATTCAATTTATAAGAACTCAATTATAACAATAATTAAGTGTTCTGTCAGAGCTGTAGACTTAAGACTGAAGACTTGAATCTGTCTGTATTAATTTGACTTGGACTTAAATATTTGTGTCTCAAGTTTTGATTTGGTAAAGAACAGAATAATAGAAAAAGAATAAGATAGTAAGAGGGAAGTGATATTGTTAGAGTAACATCCAATGGAACAAAAGCGTCATCATTTAAACAATCAGACAGGTTGTCGTGTACTACCTGACTTCTTTAAAGACCTCAGTAATTATTTTGGTGATGACAATGTTATCATATAGAAACAATGTCGAAACTTACAAAAATAAGATTCCAGTTATGATACGATGGAATGTTTCTTCACATCTTGCTCTGAAAGACTTGAAACTTGACTTACCTAAAAAGACTAAGGGACAGCATCCTTATTATGCAGCTATGTCTTCATAATGATGGTGCGTGGAGCAGAGGTTACACACACACACACACACATCATTCATTATGTCTTTGTGTGTTCTCCAGGCTGGTGAAAGAGAGAAGAAACTGCACGAAGCAGATGCTGACCACAGCCACAGTGACACACAGGCACACAACCACGACCAGACGCACACACATGACCACGCGCACGACCACACCAGCACCCACAGGCATGCTCACGGCCACTCCCATGCCCACGGCCACGCCCACGATCACGTGCACGCTCACCACGCCAAGGCGCACGACCACACCGGCGACTCTCCCAACCACCACCACCACTACAAGCACGCTGATGGCGTGCACACCCACGAGCACGACCATGAGCACGCCCTGGACCACGACCACAAGCACGCTCACGTTCATGAGCACGAGCACCACCACCATCACCACGGCCACGACACCACAGCTAACCACCAACCAGTGGGCATGGTGAGGGTACTGCCCTCCATGGATCAGCCCATGACCCTGCCTGCCTTCCCAGATGTCCCTGCCACAGGCCCTGAGGTGGGAGTCACCCTGCCCCTGAAGCCCGACCCCCAGATCCCCGGAGAGATGGAACCCACCATCCTGGCCTACCCCACCTCAGTCTCAGCCCAGTGCCCCGCCGCAGCAGCAGGACAAACCCTGGTGGAGAAAGCCTTCGCTGAGGACCCCATGTTCAAGCCAGCTGCATAAGGTGGCTCTGACTGAAGTGACTGACTGCAGTGTAGCGAAGATTTAGATTAAATGATTTGCTCCAGACACACTGATAGTGAATTGAACACACCCTGTGACATTCTTGAAAAATGCTGCTTTATTTTAAGCACATAACATGTAACATGTCTCTCTTCCCCACAGCCATCTAGTAAAAACATGGTGTATTAAAAACCTTTTTAACATTTTCTTTCTGTTGGTGAGGAATTGGTCAAATATAATAAAATATTAAAACCACTGAACTGGCAGTTTCCTTTTGGCAATAAAGAGACAACAAAACTGTAAAGGCTGACCACAATATGCCCACATACATGGGCATACCACCATCAACAAAATAGATCTTCATATTGAGTCACTGTATAATCATCACTGTACAATCATTGTAATTGATCACTGTGTCATCAATTACAAATGGCACAACAAATACTCATCCATGTTGATTCAATGTGCTTATCCTCAACACCCATAACCAACTCTCCGTGTGTTTCCAGTCACTGACTCCGCTGTCACTTCTGTCAAACACGCCATGAAAATAATCTTGCAAAGCTTGTGGTTACATGACACGCATTACATGTTTTTTCTAAACAAGATATTATATTGAGAGAAGTTTGCTTTATAAATTTGACAGTATCTAAAATACACCACAATAAAATGAAAATCAAAATCTTAACAGGCGTTTCCCTTATACCAGGGGTCTCAAACTCAAATTACCTGGGGGCCACTGGAGGCAGAGTCTGGATAAGGCTGGGGCCATGGCTGGGCCACATCAGGTATCTGTCTTTTTCAGGTGATATAACGCTTGCGACAACCGCAGTGCATTGTGGGTCGAATCGTCATTTTGGAGGGTCACTCGATGAAAACAACTGGGTAGTGAGCATTGTCTTCGCGAGAAGGCAGAAAGGTTGACCACAACGTACGATTTTCTTCTGTTTCCCACTTGAAAAAGAGGTTATAGACAGCAGACTGAAGAAATAGTGAAGAGGCGTCGGATCGCCTGAGTCGCAACGGTGAGACCGAAGGGCATCACTTTCGACACCATATCTCCCTTTTTTCATTAAGGCAAGTAAGAGGGCTTTTTTGTAAGTAATGTTAGTGAATATGCTGTGTTTGCTTTCTAAAGCAGAGGTGGGGGACTCGAGTCACATGACTTCACTCGAGTCGGACTCGAGTCATAAATTTGAGGACTTCAGACTTGCTTGACTAACACTGATGAAAGACTTGACTTGGCATTCATAACTTGAGATTTGACTTAGACTTGACATAGATCTGTTGCCAACATCGTTGCCAACATCGCCACCTGGGAAATTTCGCCCCAGGAAATAGTTCTAAACCAATGTCACCCTTAAGGCACACAGATCCGTTTACTCAGGGGCAGATAAGACAAAGTTCCAATGATAAAACATATACTTTATTATATCAAATGCAGATAAAACAATCATAAAACACTATGCACATGGGGAGAAATAAACTGGGGAAACTATCTTAAGGCTGAGGCTTACCGGGGTGCAGGGGCTAATACTTGGTGTGGGGAAGGCCCCAACCAAAAATATAAACACCCAGACACTCGTGACAATCACACCCAGCACAGCACACATTCAGTGAGGAAGCCCAGAACCGGGGGGGGGGGGCACAGCACACAAAAAGGGGGAGGGGGACCCCGCCACCAGATCACTACCAACACCACCGGACCTCAGCAACTAAAAAGGAAACAAAAGGGAATTAGTGGGGTTACATCAACACAATTCAATAAAACAAAATATACAAAATGTAAACAAAACAGGCTATTGGCAGGAAATATAAATTAAACTAAACAGAAAAATATATATAATATATAAAAAATTGATAAAACCTGCACTTGCTGCAGCAGCAGCGGTAAATACAGCAGTGCCGCAAAAGCTATAATCGGAACAGTGCAATCAAAGCAGTCAATAAAGAGGTGAACAAAGCAGTAGTGGTCAATAAAGCCGCAAAAAGCAGCAGCGGCCCCCTGTAGCTGGTGCGGTGTGTCCTTTAAAAACCAGCCGCAACCCAGTCGGCAAATGCTGGCGCCACTTGCCGCCGATTGGTAACAGGACCTGAGGACCCGACGAAGTTATTAACTATGAATTTACACATGAATACAGATGCTAAAAATGCAGGCGGTTACATACCAGTTCACGAGGGTTAGTCGGGTACGGCACACATCAGGGAAACGGGAGAGGGCAACACGCAGCTAGTAGCGTCCACCTATAATCACGTTGCTATTAACCCGCGATCATTATTACTGTTAGAAAGGGCAGAGAGGGGGAGACTCACCGCTGCAGGCCATTTAGGTGTCGCACACGAGTCTGGGGGGCGCCAAGTCAGTCGCTCTGCAGCACAACATAAAATCATTAACTCCCTGCCACGTGAGCCAAAAGCAGCAGGTGAGCAGACAAGCCGCATTACCTGTCCGACGCGAAAGGGTCTGGCCCGGAAGTGGCGTCACCCGTCGGGAGCAGTGAGAGAGAGAACCGGCAGGGATCGACCCCTTTTATAGGTTGGTGCGCCCCCAGTGGTTGGCTGTGCCATCGCTAATTAACTAATTCAACTAATGTAATGTGATATTAAACTGAACTGTGTGTAACTGCAATAAAGTTTTTGTAACTTCAAAATATTAACGTCTCATTTCTGAATGCTTCAAGATGTTGTTATAGGTTAAGCTGGAGTGGGTACTGAAGCTAAACAGTAAAATTTAAAAAAATGTAACGGTCCATTAACTCAAACGTAATTATTTATATTATTTTTAAAACAGATATTTTAAGCTTATTACACTCTAGAAACTGACTGATCGACTGGAGGCTGAAATGTTTACATATAACGTGACAAGACCCAGGCAAGGACTGAACCCAAGCCCAAACTCAGACACAGATGGTTCAAAATAAAAGTCTATAATGAAAACGTAGCAACACAAAATCACTCTAATGAGGAAAAACACTGAGGTGAAAGGTGAGACAAAGTACCAACTGAAAATCACTCTGACGAGGAAAAATACTGAAGCAATGAAAAGTACTAACGAAAAATCACTCTTACGAGGAAAATACAACAAGAGAGCAAAAGCAAACAAAGTAGCAAAACAATACTTAACAAGACGTGGAACGAAGCAAGGCATGGGAGGCATGGGATGACAGTACAGAGACACGACAAACTGGCACAAGACAAAGGGAGACGCAGACTATATATACACAGGAAATGGGAAACAGGTAGAAACAATCAGAGCGAGGCAGACAATCACACTGGCGGGAAACATAAGGAAGGGCAAGTTATCTGAAACGAGAGGGAAAGTTAGATTTTCAAAATAAAACAGGAAATCACGAGACAAGACAAGACATAACAAAATCTAACTTAACATAACTTTTTCGTCATGACATAACGTTACGCCGTAGTACCGTAACCGGTGGCGTACCCGGCATGTTTCATTAAACAGACTTCATTAAGACCTGCCCTCGCTCCACCTCTTTGTCCATATTTAGAGTAACCGGAGTTAGGCTTCAGAAATCTATGGGTGACGTCACGGACACTACGTTCATGGTTTATACAGTCTATGATCAGCACACATTTGGTGCAACTTTTTTTTCGTGCGGTCCGCGATGCACAGCACCACAACTTGCTCCTTCCTCAGGTGTTGTGTCTGTGTTTTATACAGTCTGTGGTCTGTGTCTCCTACTGTTTCTCACGGAGCTCTGACCACCCCTTCTGTTAACTGTGTCTACACATGATGTTGAAAATAAAATTCAACCTTTTCATGACCACTATGTCTACTTACTGGTTTAAATTAGGAAACCGGTAGATAAGAATTGTGTGTGACTTGACTTGCTTGAGTAATAGCAATGACTTGACTTACCTTGCTTGATTCTCATCACAGTAACTTGAGACTTGCTTGAGACTTGAAGGTTAAGACTTGAGACTTGCTTATGACTTGCATGTGTGTGACTTACTCCCACCTCTATTAAGAAGCAGTGTTAGTGTTGTCGCAGTCCTACAGATCTACGTTATGTTCTGTGTTGTTTACATCCGCGGTACACCCAAAATGGCGTCGGGGGGGGGGGGCGTGTCTGCTAGTTAGAACTTGTGACTGAACATGAACATGTGAACATGTGTGCATTCTGCATGGCATCTCCAGCTTTGCCAGAACTATCCATGCCTCCAACATGTGACGCTCTACACCAACACTGCAAAAGGGCAAACTACCGAGCAGCAATAATGAGACATTGTCTGAAAGGTATTATGTGTGCACCCTCACCCATTGGTATTGGATGGCACATTGAGGATGGGGATAACAGTGACCTGGATGATTAAAAATCCTGCTCCTCAAAGTGTGTTGCAGTTAGCCTACTGCACTTGTAAGCAAGGCAAATGTGATAGAGACAGATGTTCCTGTATGTCAGCAAGACTTGCACTGATTTGTGTAGGTGCCAGCACTATGTGAATGTTCAGAAGGACACAGAAGGTATTGCTACATGATGTTTGATATTACATGATGATGTTTCTGACAGTGATGGGGATGATTCGACATGTTATAGAACCACAAAATTTCCTTTAAAAAATTATCCATTGAACAAAAATAAAGGCTTACAGTGTACTGTGTAAAAAAGGCAGACTGAGATCTATTAAAAAATGTACTGTAAAATGACAAAAGCATCTATTGTTAAAAGAAGAAGAGAAACCCTGCAACTGTAAACACTGTAAATGACAAGCAATGCTGTTACATTGATGTGTGTGGCAAAATTCACCATCTGTAATAGGTGAAATTAGTTGAAGAGGCGTTTTTCCACAAATTTGCAAGATTTCATGGTCTAAATTCACATTTCATGGTAATTATTCATCAAAATTTGTCTTAAATGTCATCATACATATATAAATGTCAATTTGTGAGAGATTTTATATTGCTAAAGTGAATGTTGATAAATAAAACAAGTGAATCTAGCACCATAGAATTTTCGTTTTTTAAATTTATATTATATAGATTTATGGCTTGTGACAAAAAACTGCAGGATAGAAAAAATCCGAATTAGATTAGATTCAACTGTGCAGCATTGTCATGGCACTCTGAAGTAAAGTACTGAGACAGCAAAATACAGTTTAACATCCATCCACAAGTGCAAAAAAAGCAGTAAAGTAAAGTATGTAGATGTTTTGAGATATATAAATACCTGCAAGTGCAAGTGAATTAGACTCTCTTTGAATGTATTATGTTGCTGCAGCACCACATAGGGGTTATTGCAAATCATAGGATAACATGGATTTGCATTTGCATGTTTCAACTAACTTTGTTTGCAGCTGTACAATATTTAAAAATGATGGCTGCTTACATTGTAAAAGATCACGAAAAACTGTTTTCATAATAATGACACAACCACCAGGCAAAAAGATCTGACCCTTTGACCCTCTATAGAGATACTCTGATGTAGACCAAGTAGTTGTTTTCACCCAAACTGTATGCAAATTTGAAAAAAAAAAAAGAAATCTTGCCATAGGTTTTATAAAAACTATGAACTAATATGCTAAATTCTCTGCCACTGTTGTTCTGACTGAGTGAATGAACGAGCAGGTGCCCAAGATACTATCTGACCTTTGAACACAATAATAAGTGGACACTGGGTTTAGCCAGGCCAGCCCTGTAAATATGTTTGGCTCCACCATTGCTCATATATTAGCTGTTTGCATTTCTTGGTCCATTTGCACTCAGTGTAAGCAGTCAAGACAGAGAGAGGTAAACAACCAGCTGTGCTCACACCAAAAGGAAGCCATGCATTTAGCTATATTCATGCTGAGTGTTTGGAAGATAATTAACGTACAAATGAAACGGAATTTGTTGCAGCTTTTTCAGCCGTTACAGTGTCACATTAATCTAATTGATTTAATTGAATTTCCCCTGTTCCCCAGTGCACTATGTGACCCTTCAGTCAGTCTGAGCCAGCCATTGGCCTGCAGAGCAGCAGATAGCAGCTGTTTGCTCATCCTTTGGGAAAGAGGGCAAAGTCCAGCATTAGCATTACATGTGTCTGTCCAAACCCTGTCTGTAAAAAGTACAGATCTTGCAAAGAAAGATTTACAGACCAGGCCCTGTGTTAGCCTAACTATTAAAGTATCTACGAGGACAGGCTTTAGTTATTCAGTTGGCAAAAGTTAGGGTTTTTATTTGGCCAAATCTGTGTGTGTGTGTGTGTGTGTGTGGTAAAGGATGAGTGTGTACCTGCTGGTCCTGTGCCTGACTTTGCTGCTGCAGGAGGGAGAAGCCAGGCCAGACCCTCCAGGCTGCAACAGCCCTGAGGCAGTGAGGGTAGCAGAGGAGGCCTTGAAGCAGATCAACCAGGACCGAACAAACGGATACATCCTGAGTCTCAACAGACTGTATGACGTCTCACAAACTCCTGAAAAGGTGAGGGTGAACACACACACACACACACACACGCACAAAAACATAAAGTGTTCTACACCTTATGACATTGGCAAGATACAACAGTATTTGCAGACTGAGGGTGGATAAACCAGCAGCCGTGTGTGTGTGTGTGTGTGTGTGTGGGCATCACTTGGGCTACAAGTCTCAAGTAAATTAACATAAGTCTATATATTGTCTCCAAAAATGACCTAAGTAATGCGTGTGTGTGTTTGTGTGTGTGTGTCCAGGACAAAGGCGGATCACTCTATAAGCTGACAATTGATGTCATGGAGACCAAATGCCACATCACTAGCGGGAAACCATGGAAACAGTGTGAAGTCCGAAGTATAGGTGATGTTCCAGTAAGTACCACACTGAGAGCTTTTTCAAGGGCCACAACAAACTGAATTTCAGTTCATTTGTTATTCACAAATTCCCATTCAGTGTGCAACCACCTAGTTATGCATGTGTACCACGTACCCATGTGCGCCTACATCTGTGTCTTCGTGTCCCTCAGGTTTATGGAGAGTGTGAGGTATCAGCCTACCTCGACTCTGAAGTCAAACTTGAAAGCTACTCCTGTGCACTTCGTGAAGGTAGATCAATGGAGTCACTTAGACTCGTTTTCACTTTATAACACAAAAGCACATTTACAAAGTCTCAGTCATAAAAGCTGTTGTTGCAAGTCTGTTTTGTTGACACTCTGCCACATTGATTTTGGAAAATTAGTGGGGTGTGAAATTAAAGATGCCAACATGCATTGAATTCTTCCTCTATATATGCTCTGTCCCAAAATACCCGAGGGCAGGTAAACAATTCATCCATGAGTGATTATGCTGAGTTGCAGTTGGAAATCAATGCAAATGCATGTAACAAAATGCTATCACTTTTATTTATTTTTTCCACACATTGCATAAGTGGAAGAGAATATGTGCATAAGGCAAGCAGTCAGAGGGAAGAGAGAGATGCTGAGGATAGCTGAAAGGGACTATACTGCAGGATGGAGGTTAGGGAAGGACCTGTCACTGTGCAAAGTGCCTGAGTTAAATCCACGACAGACTCTGTGCCTCAGCAACCTCCCATTGACCTTTGACCCTGTTAATTCTTGTGTTTAGTTCCTGCCACCGCAGTGGTGGACGTATGTCCGGACTGTCCAACGGCTGAAAACTTAAACGAGCCCGTCGTCAAAGAGACAGCCAATCTCTCCCTGCAGAGGTTCAATGAAGAGAGCCAGCTGGCCAATTACTTCACTCTGGACAACATTACAAGAGCCAGTTCACAGGTATTTCTTCTTTGGTCAGGTTCATCCTTTTACCCTTGAGTCCTCCCAAAGCTGCACTTTCCATATTCTGTGCTTGGCCACTTGAGGCTTTACTTTAAAGAGCACCAGGGATTGGTTATGTTGTTGTATGAAGCACTGTCATCAGTTTAAATTATATTTTAGTTTAGAAATGTTTGATCTATCTAAAAACTTTACATTTTTAAAAATCTTATTTTTTTAATTTGTTCACAGGTGTGTAGTATACTTACACATATGTGTGTTTATGCATTATGTCTTCGTGTGCTTTGTCAGTGGGTTGTTGGTCCATCCTATTTTGTGGAGTTCACCATTCTGGAGACGGTGTGTTCAAAGAAAACAGACACCAGTGAACTGAGTGACTGCCCACCTATGGATTGTCCATTTGCTGTAAGTCACATTTATTTATTTTAATACATGTCTTCCTGCACTAAAGCTGAACAAGTATAAAGAAAAGAATCAAAAAATGGCTGATCTTTTAATGTGTCTTGTCCTAGCTGTGGTTGTTGTTTGTGAATGCCACCTTGGTTCCACCTAGACTCAATTGCTTAATCCTTTGTGGCTGCAACAAGATGCCACCACAAATTGTAAATACAGGCTCATGTATTCTTGATTTCTTTCCACTCAGCATAGAGGCTTCTGTTTGGGCTCACACGTGGCCCACGAGGACCAGTTTGAAATCAGACTCCCTGTCGGAAAGAAGGACAGTTCATTTCAGCATCGGAAGCCAGTGGATGTGAAGTGTGAGATCTATGAGCCTCAGGTATGTGCTTCAACCGTAATGATGCACCCACCACACAAGACGTAATATTTGTGATCAGCATGAACAACAAACTAATTCTTCTAATTGTTGTATCAGTCTATTAATTGCATCCCTGATATCCTGATATCTGAAATTGTGTAGTTTGTTTTTACACTGAATCAAAACTGTGTGTAAAATGAAAAGTGACAAACACAGAGAGAAAAACCAGCTAGCTCTGCAGATCTACAGAGGTTTTAGTCTCCTTAGAGGGAACATTTTACGCTTCAGTCTCAGCACTGTCATCAAGATATTCCTTCATATTTTCCAAACATGCATAGAAGCTAAAATAGTGAGCTACACTGTCTCTTTTCTCCTCACCTGTAGGCTGCTGCTGTGGAGGAACAGGCCCATGCTAAAGCAGGCAGCGAGCACATTGGACATCAGCACGACAACCACACTCACCTGCACCCCCATGAGCACCTGCACACCATCACATCCAGCTCAGACCTCACTGTCTCCAGGCCACGGGGCTCCCTCGGGACTGTGCTTAATCAGCCTGCTCCTATCAGATCGTCCCCAGCGGCCAGCTCCTGCCCCAGCCCACACCGACACAGACTGGGTATAGACAAACTCAGACTCTGATTAGTTGGATCAGGATGGTTGATCTTTGCTCAGTTACTCAGCTACTTTTGTCCTGCATGTTGTAATTAGCTAGGAAAGACAGGAAATTGTAACTTAGAAGTGTAAATAATCAGATGAAGCTAATTGTTTGATTATAGCATTTACATCACATGAGGCAAAATATGTACATGTATATAAATAAAGTTCTGTGGGGACATTTAAAAAAAATTTGACTACAAGATAATGATTTAAAGGGTTACCTAAAATACACATATTTGAGTAGTGAGGTTTTCAAACTGTGAGGTCACAGAAAAATAGGTGCTCCTTATCACTCCAGGTCATGCCTGACAATCATCACATTTTTAAGTTTTCTTCAGTATCAAAATAATCCAGTGATAGCTCTCAGTATATCCACTGGAACATTGCAAACAGGAATTGCTAACAGTTTATTCAGCATACTTTAAAAACTTTTTAATCAATCGATATTTTGGATTGCTCTCCTGGTAGAGTCCTTAATGCAGTGGCATTATACTTATACATTATACTTCTTGTGTATATTTCCCAAACCATCATGGATACCACACTGTATTATTATCTCCCATGTTGAAGGGTGACAAAAAGCAATGAGAGTGATATAATCTGTTAACATTCACTTTTTATATAAATTTAACATGACATTTTACATGACATTGAAGGTCCAACCATGTCAGACTCTGATGATTAGAAAGGATTTGTTACTGTATGTCTCAGAAAGACCAAACAGTTTCAGTACATTTCAGCATTTCAATAGTAGGGTAGTAGTTTTCACATTGTACATTTGTGTAAGGGTTTTGAAAACATTTGTGAGTGTAATATTTTGTAATTTACTAGTATATTAATCCTTGTTGAATTTCAGTAAAATGAAGCTGACACACACCTTTGTTTGCTGTGTGGTTTATTCCACATTGTTTTGTTGTTTCCAAAGACTGACAAGACATTTTAATGTACCAGATGATATCAGAGGTAAAAATGTGCACAGTTCAAATGTGTTACTGATACTCAGCTTTAACGGTACAGTTGATTTTCTCTGTATTTCATTTTGTTTCAAGCCTCATGCATTTAACAACATTTGCTTGGGGGGCTGTCCCCTTCTGGTGCATGGGTGGGTCTCTCGCCTGGGGGCCGGGGGGGGACGGGGGCCCGTGGGGGGTGGGGTCCTGGTCTCTGCTTGCTCCTGGGGGGGCCCGGGCCTGTCCTCGGGGTTGGTCGTCTCCCTGTCTCCTTCTTGGTCCGTCCCGGGTTGGGGCTGCCTCCTCGGGGCTTCCTGCTGGGCTCCTCGGCGGGGGTTGCTTGGTGGACTTTTGGGCTCTGCCCGGGCCTATCCCTTCTCCTGGGCTGGTGGGCTCTTCGGTGCTGGGGGCTCTGGCCTGCTGGCGGTGGTGGTGCACGGGGGAGGTGCGTGCGGTGGTCCCCCACTAACTCTCGGCACTAGGGGCAAACGCAAAACACTCACACGCACACAGACATACATACATGCACA